>JAUBNQ010000027.1:14615857-14644661 GCA_032353495.1 Ctenopoma kingsleyae
TTCCTGCAATAACAGATACATAAGGACAAAAACACAATGTGCATTCTCTGCCTCTGTCTTTAGCATTGGCGTAACATGGTGTTCTCTGCACAAATCCAGGACACTGACAAGCCAACAGGGAGAGGCTCAGGGATTGAGAGAAACCATTACTGCAGAGTGGCTGACAGGCAAGATTAGAGTGTGTTTACTTTTCTGGCACAAAAGTAGATGTATAAAGTGCAAATGTGGAGAATCAGTGCTTGAGTGAGCCAAATATTGATTCTGAGAAATATTAATCATTGCAAGGATTATTTTTTATATATAAAGCCAGTGATGAGTGATAACTCTAGAATGATAGTTGGCTGTAATGTGCTTCAAGGAGCTGTAAAAAGGTAAAAGAAAATCTTCATGTGCACATGTGTGTGTGTTGCACAATAAGTGCTGAAGGCCATAAAGCTGTATAGTTGTGTGGAATTTCCCTCATTCATTCAATCAGGGAGATCCAGATATGATCACACAAACACACACACATGTTAAATGCTTTATTTAAATCCAGTAATTGTCGTTCTTAGGAGTAAAATACAGTATTATAGAGCCTTGACTATTTTCACTTTCCGGTGCTGTATTAGATGAGAAGATTGATATCACTCTCATGTCTCTGAATAAATATGTAGCTGCAGTCAGCAGCCAGTTAGCTTAGCTGTAGCTGAGCCTAGCGTAGTTGGGCTCCAGTGTTCATTAACCAAAATGTTATGTCTCATTGAATCTGTACAAAGGATGTTTTAAAACAAAAATGTATTCTTTAACTGGGGACTAATTTAAAAAGTTGCTGATTTTCTGTTTTGGTTTGGAGAATTTTAAGACCATATTTATTTTAATAGCGTACCTCCTGACAATTCAAGAACCCAGGAAGTCTGAGTGCCATGGCCAAGAGCCTCTGCGTGAAGTGAGTGTTTGACAGATGTTAAATCACCATAATCTGATGCAAAAGAATCAAAGACAAAGTACAAAGTACAAATAAATGCAATACAACCACAAGGAGACATAAGATGAACACAAACAGGCAAAATTTAAATATAAAATTAATAATTAAAATACAACAGGAAGATTGAAAGTACAGAAATATGATAGACACAAAACAAGCATAGGACAATCATAATAACCAAAAAGCAGGACTACAGTGAGACAAAACAAGACACAACCAAACCGTTGTGTTGAGGACATGCTGAGACACATACAGTATACTGAGTAGACTCATATAAATACTAAAGAGGGCTTCTGTCCCTAGAAGAATTTATTCTCTCTTGTTCATCAACTGCATTATGTACAGAAAAAGACTGAAATCAAAACTGGGAATGGTGCAGATTATGTGCTGAAGACTCGATTATAATCACTGAGGATCATAAAGAATTCAGGCACCTCTGAATATTTTCTGCACAGAAGTTAGCAATCAGTATGACTGAAGGAGCAATTTTGACCATTACGACCACCCATCTGAGGCCCATGGGAGGTCACAAGGTTCTCAGAAGTTCTACACAGACCATATGTGTTGCAAACACACACACATGCTTGGACAAAAATCCAAGATCATGTAAGGCAAAAAGTATGCACAAATACACACATGTGATCTGGATATTTTATTAAGCACACTGTGATTATTTCCCAACATGCCACAGGATGAGCAGCCACAAATTGCAGGGAGCTGGGGTTAGCTGGGTGGGTGGGGGTAATTTGGGAGTGGGGGGATGGGACGAAGACAATCTGTGACAAGCAGGTAAAGGCTGAGGTAATGACTTCCTTCAGCACAGTAGTGTTCAGTTTCTGTCTGTGTAAAGATGTTTTTTAAAGAGTGCCATAAAACTCTCGAGACGTCAGAGGTCTCTGACATTTCTGGACACGTGCTGACACAAATACAGCATTTTCCACAGTCAATCATTTCTCTGAGAATCTGTGACCCAAGCCTCCTTTTAAATCATTCAGCTGAAATCCAAATCCACCCTGATATTTCCGAACTCTTGAGACAGCGTGTTTGATAAATGTTTCCTGGCCTCTGCCACGCTTTTATCTATGACCCCATTTCATCTTTTTTACCAGCCTCTGACTCTGAAACTTACACAGCAAACACAAAGTTTCACATGATGCACACAGATTGTCCACAGTTTCCTTTTGCAATACTACGTCCATCTTGGAGGCCTTTCAAACCCCCTGGGGACCCTCATGAAGGCAGGATCAAAGTTAACATGCGGGCACACAATCAGCCAGTTTTTTTCTGCTCTCTTATCCCTCAGTCAATCCAGCATCCCCAAAAAATAAGGATCCTTCTCCCTGATCTGTGCAAACAATACCAGTGCCACACACTTCAACTATTCCTTTGAAGCTTTCAGACCAGCCTGTGCTGCTGTCTCGGGGTCCTGTCTCCTGTCTCTGAAGCAGATCAGAGTGCAGATAGTGAGCAGTGTTTGCAAATATGTAAGTGCCCAAAACGTCCCTGTGTTATTGAAGCTGGTGACGCTCAGATAAAGGAATGTGAGCATGTGATAAAGATGACAATAAAGCAGCAGGAGCCATTGAAATTTCACATATTGTTTATTTTCTCACTAGGAGCCCGCATAGTGGGCTTTTACAAAGTTTTTTGGGGGGCTTTTCTGTGCATGTGTACATTCTGCAAAACAATCTCTTGCATTCAAAGTGTTTTTGTATTTTGTTGGAATGAACAGAAATGTGAGGTTTCGTGTGTTTCTGCCTTCATATAATTGTAATTTGTTATTACTCATAACATCACATTTGCAGTGTTTACAGCCAACACAGCCAGTCATGCTATGCATTTCATATATATCACATTAAATGTCCTTATGCATTTCATGATGCTGTTCACTGCTGGGTTTTTCAGAGAGTACACGATTTTCTTATTTTGGTTTTCATGAGTTCTATCTCTTTCAAACAGATGTTGCAGAGTTGCAACAATGCTAAACCTGTATGGCCTTGAGTCATTTGATCCAAAGTAGAAAGTACATTCCAGTGTATAAAAGTTTTGTTTATGCTTTCTGTCAATACACAGTGGGAGAACAATGTTTGGCCAACATATGTAGCCCACTCTGTCTGAAACATATGGATGGCAGCCCCACCGTGTATCGATAAAGACATAATCTAGGGGTTAGCTCACGTACTCCCTGATGAAAGGAGTTTTCTCTATTTCTGTTGCAGTCACGGTTTCAGGAGCTTTTTTTTCCTCCCACAAAGTGATCACAGCTTTTGTGTTGTGTACAGCAGAGCCACTGGATGACAGATGTTTTTTAAGGAACATTACCTCGATGAGTTTGGATATAATGTCACTGGCGTGTCGAGACAGAGTGAGACACTTTTTTGTCTGTGGCTCAAAAACAGAAGCAGGTGCAGTGCCTGTAAACATCCACATCTAAGAAACAGGCTCACATACGTTAAAATGAGAACAGCATGTCCTGTGAATGACTAACTGGCAGACACATATGTGTAGCCAGGTCTCGAGGCTCGGCCTTTGGGACAGGGAAATGCTTTGGAGTAGTAGTGGTTTAACATAATTAAGGATGATGTTTGCTTACGAGCAGGATGAGCCCCAGAGGTCAGTGGAAGAAAAGTGTGGTTGCAATCTCAGTCTCTCTCGTGATTCTATCACAGGATTACCACTTCCTCCTTCCTGTTTGCTTCCTCTTGGCCATACAGCTGTGTTCAGATGCCAGGCAGAAAAAGTGTTCTCTCAGATAGCATATGTTAATTACAGTCTTGTGTTTTGGAGCAATTTCCTTTTCCTCTGCTTCTTTCTCTCTCACATCTGCTTTATCTCTGTCTTTTTATTTAAAGTCTGTCTGTTTGTTGTTGAGTTTGTCGCTCATCCTTTCTCAGACTCCTCTTTTCCTCTTCCAGAGTTCACTCCAGAAGACCATTTAGTTTGTGTGGTGATATGACAGAAACTGCATAACAAAGACATTGAATCAGTTACAAGGAAGGTACTTCTCAATTAATCAAGGTCACGAGGTGAGGTCAGAGGCAACATTTGGATCAGAGCTCACAGCTCACAATCCATACGATCTACAGACTGAACGTCACTGTAGGACGAACACTGAAAAAAAAACCCACTGCTCTGTAATAATGTGCACAAAGGCACATTTTCAACAGCTGCTCTTTCTGAAGTAAAGAGTTTTGATCATACCTTAAAGACAAAACCATCATCACATCAAATGCACAAAATAATCTGCACTTTAAATTCTTCAGCATTACAAACTCTGAATGTTTGCACTTCCTTTCTTAATCCTATGGCTGACACTGACGCTTTCATCTCACCCTCTCATCTTCTAGCCTTTGAAATGATCAGCTCCACACCTGTTCATCCCAGACACCGGGACAGCACTGGGGCTATTGAACGTCCTCGCTTTGTTTAGAATTCCACCACTCTGCTGGCCAAGGAACATGTTATTGAGCTTCCTCCTCATATCTTTAGCATGTACTGGTGTAAAACGGCCTGATCTGAGTTTTGTCCAGAAAGCTCTGTGAATCTCTGCTCCTAATCACACGAATCCTAGTGAGTTAGTGTAAAATAAATGACATGCAAGACGGTTTCTTTACGATAAAAGGATTTTTTTTGCAGGAGATGTTTAGGATCTGCAATATCATCAGGAAGACATCATATTTATTCTAGGACATGATAATGGTCACAAACATATAGCCAGAGTCATAAAGAAATACCCTCAGCAACAGAGTCCTGAACTCAACAGCACAGAGGGAGTCTGAGATTACATGGAAGACAGTGCATAAAAGTATGAAGTTAACTAATGAACAAAAAATATTTATGGCATTAGTTTTTAAAGCATTCTCACTTTACTTTTAAGTATCTATAACCTTTAGACAGTACTGTACCTTTGCAGAGACAACAAACTATGTCCAATATTTTAGTTAAGTCAACAGCTTAACTAAAATTCCTTTAGGGCAGATAGCACCATCAACAGATGGAAACATGCAACTGCACTTTTGAAGAACGATCGGTTGTCTGTCATGTATAGTGTGTCCAGCATAGATCCAAAAAGTACATATATTTGCACAATGTGCAAAACAATGTCAAGAGAACAACACTGTGATTTATATACTAGTATGACTTAAACTTAGACCTATTTTAAACATGTGAAGTCTGCCAAAGAACAAGGTAAACATAATGTGTATTGTACCAATTAATGGAGCTGAACTTGATGACATAGCTGCTGTTTTTGTAAATGCATTGCATCATTTAGAAAAGTTAAGATCAGTCCATTCTTCTTGCTGTCCAGTGAGGACATTGCCTATCAGTGCCCAGGAGATCCACAAGGCTTTATCCCAGAGCACGTCATCCATTGTGAACAACATCAACAGCAGAAAACTGTTTACTTTTTCACAGCTCACGTCTCTGTCCATCAGCCTTTTCTGTGGAGAGTGAAGAGGTGGATAATAATGCAGTATCAGCACTTTATGTTTGAGGGACAGAAGGCACTGGGCTCACCTTTAGGGATGAACATTAGTGAGCTGCTGAATATTCAGAAGCGTGACAGCCCTTCTCTTGATCCATCATACAAGAACTCATGGCCTAAGCCATTGCCACACTTCCCACAGCAAACCTGACATTAAAATCGAGAGGATTCAAATCAAAATCTGTGAATCTGAGATTATAGGTACAGTTCTGAACTAAATTCAGTGCATATGTTCTATTATATATGATATAACATATGATATAACATTCAGTTTGTAGAGTTTACCTACCTTTATAGGTCCCCATGCTTCAGGGTGTTTAGAGACACTGTCCTCATGAATTGTCTCTGAGAAGGCTGGCCAGGGAGAAGAGTGTTCAAACTTTGATGTACTGGAAAATAATTCGTGCCCACATTCAGAACATGCATATATACCTAAGAGGGGAATAAAAAGCAAAGCACCATGGAGTTTTATTTTTACTGCAGTGGAACTTGTTGTTCACATGCACCTTCATGCGTCTTTGAAACTCACCAGGCTGGAAGTGATTTTTGAATTCTTCTCCACCAGAAAAAGAGCAATATGACATTATGTCCACGTCATATAAGTTTCTTTTACGGTAGTTTAGAAGTTTATGTGTGTGATATTTAAGTGCTACCCAATTTAGGCTGGAAAAGTAGCACGCATGTCCAGATCAAGTGTCAACAGCTCTGTCCCTCTGGTGTGACGTCTGATCTTATTCTCATTACTTCCACATGATGGCACCACATATATCACAGAGCACTAGTGTCAGTGTCCTAGTTTAATGAAGCTCTTCATACAATCAGATAACACAAATACAAAATCAGGTGAGTGGGCTAGAAGCCATTTGATCTCTAAATCCAGAAAAATGCAACATGTTTCATTATCTAGAAAAAGATAGTATTTTAAAACAAGACTATTACAAGTAATCAACATATATGTGGAGAATACTGCATTTTTAATTGAAAAGATTTATTTCAGTTCCTTGCATAGCAATTATCAGTTTACATTAAACATTTTAAGAGAGATGTAGCTTGCATGCACATTTTTATAATTTAACAAAAATAGCATTTATATTTAATAATTTTCTTCTTTTAGGATTTTCTTCATTATTTTTACACATATACACTTTAAATACTGAAGAGAACTTTGTCAATAAATGAATTTAAAAACCATCTATAAAATCTGTTTGGTAAGCTATTATCTTGTCTGTGAAGATTCTTTGTCATCCACATCATGGTTATCCAAAGAAAATGTGGTTCAGTGGGAACTGGACTTGCTTTTAATTTCTTGAAGACTTGAAGAACTTAAAAACAAGTCCAGGTGCCACTGAACCACATTTTTTGGGACTACTGTTATCTTGTGTATTAGTTTTTTTACTTTTTTGGAAAGCAGTAGAAATTACAGGGAAAAACTGAACAAAACTATGAAGAAACAGCTTGCAGAATCATGAAAAACCTATTTTCCCTATCAGACAGTACAAGTCTCCATTTGTGTAAAGATAACGAGGCAGAGACTGTAAGTAGTGAGGTGATGCAGGTTGCCAAGTCTGTAACGATTGCATAATCAAGGTGTGTAGATCATTCCTTTGTTATTTCTGTCCGGTGAGGCCACTATTCATCAGAGTCCCGGTGCTCCCAGACTGGGCTTTGTCCCAGAACACTTCATTCACTGACCACACCTTCAGCAGCACAAAGAAACTTCTACAAGCCCAGCATCACTTCCTTCTAACAGCTCACCTTACTGTCCATCAACCTTGTCTGTGGAGAGCAAAGAGAGACGGAGATGGGTTGTGGGGGTGTGCAAGAGTCATTTTCCTTCAATCAGCCTATACACAGAAATGTTTATATTAAGCAAGCTTTTAGCATTTGCAGCAACACCTCTACTGAATTTGAGGAGATGGAAACTGTCTGTGAGGACTGCAGAAGACAGGTCAGAATTACAATTAGAACATGTAAAAGAGTATTGTTTATGGTGTTTTATATGTCTGGGTAACATAAGACATAAGAGTGTAAATATTGTAGCTAACCAACTGGTATCAGCAGAAAATCTATTAACATATTTTACCCTACTTTTTTACTATTTAAGAGCAAAATCATAACATGCTATTACAACATGCAACAGAGACAGTAACTGCAGTCCAGTGTTGTGTTACAATCCCACTATTTGTTACCTTTGGGGATGAACTTCAGTGAGCTGCTGAATATTCAGAAGCGAGAAAGCCCTTTGGATGGCCCATCATTCACAAACTCATGGCCCAGTCCATTTCCACATTTTCCACACAGCACCTGGAACAACATATCACACATATCAGTCAGCACTCTGTGAATTCTCATATTCAGTTATATAGAGAATGAAACATTGTTTACAAACAGCCAGTTGTAATTATAATCTAGAAATAAATATGTTTATATCCAGCAGCTTCTAATGAAATGGTTCCCAAACTAAGTCTTCAGTTGCCCCGCTGTCCTGCTTGTTTCCCAGCTATCACTGCTCTGCCTGGATCAGATGTCTTCAGTCAATTAGAAACCGGAAGACACACATAATCCTGGTTTGGGAATCACTGCTCTAATGGATTCAATCAACAAATGAAGCAAGTGACGGTACCTTGTATGCTCCAGGTCTCTCCTTATATTTGGATATGCTGTCATCACGAATGGTCTCTGTGAAGGCTGGCCAGGGTGATGAGTGCTCGTACTTGGAGCGGCTGTTGAACAACTGGTGATCACACTTGGAACAAACATAAATCCCTGAGGAATAAATGTTGCGAGATCATGATTGGTGTGCAACATGATGATGAGTGATAACAATACAATCAACAATGCAGACACCTACTATGACAACAAACCCACATATTCGAAGCAGTACTGACTGTTATGAACCAGTCACGCGATTCACTCAGGTAAACAAAGCAGTTACCGCTTCGGACGTCATCAGTCACGAGCCTTTTCCGCACCAATGCAAGCTTCGAAGAACTGGTTCTTGGAAAATGCAATTCCAAGTTTGAAGCTTGTATCACTGATAATAACTAACTAGTATCAACAAAAGTGATCATATTTTTTCCTAATTTCCCTTCATATTTTAAGTTAATTTATCATATTCATATGATTTTAATACACTTACATTACTTCTTCAGCTTTTTGTAATATTGTTTTTATATCTCACATTGCATTTTTACTTATTTATTCTTGCATTTTCTAAAAGGAAGTCTCACTTCTTATGCAACCTGAGGAAAGGTTGCAAAACTTAAGATTTTGTCAGTAACGTTATTTCAACGCTCATTATTTAAGTTTTTATGAACATGTTTACAATATCAACTCCTCCATTAGTAGCCACATTTTACAGGAATATGAATGGATATTTTAGTCCGACCTAGAGAGGTTCTCCTAAAGTTATTTGCGTTACAATGAATGGTTAGCTAACACTGCTAGCTAGTCAACACTAACTCTAGTTCTGCAAAACAGTCACCAAAGGAAAGAAAGTTCACATAAAGTTCAAGAAGTCAAATTAATATCGGTACCTGGCTTAAAATGGTCTTTAAAGACCTCTCCCCCGGAGAAAGAACAAAACGACATGCCTTCACTTGACGTTGTCTTTAACCACTTCGCTCGGCGCTGTCAGACCGCAGGTAACAGTCCCCTTAGCAACAACAGCACTTCCGGTTTCAGTGTCTGACCTTCAAAATAAAAACACAGAACTTTCTGAAGTCTACAACAACAATGCGTTTGGAGTATTATTACATTTAAAGTAGCTATTAGTTATATTACAATAAATATAATAATGAAATTTGAGACTAAAAACGTTCAAAAACAAAAGTTTAGTGCCTATTGTGTAATTTAAAGTATATTTTGCTCACCCAGTCGCTAACCCTAACCCACTTAGGGACTCAAAACTACAACTAAAAGTAGATCTAATATTGCTTATCATTGTTACTTGCAACACCAATATCCAACTAATCATACAGTACTAGTAATATTAAACTGTGGTCCTAGACTTGGTTTTTAAGATCAATTTGGAATGGTTTCAATTTCACGTCTCGGATTATGTTTTGCTATTTTGTTTCTCACATAAATCCATCAGTGTCCCTGTGTGTTGTTGAGATTGTTCTCGCTTGGTTGCTATAAAGTGCTATTACATCAATACTGGGAGTTGACGCTTTTATTCTGAACGACTTATACCGGAAGTAGCGTTGTGGCATGTGGCGGATCACAGACTGCAGGGATTGACAGGTTTTTAGCTTGGTTATCTGACTTTATCTTGTTGATATTGATCAACTGCTTCTGTTGTTGTTGTTTGGGTTTTTTTTGCATCGTGCCTGAGACATGGACAATACGATGTTTCAGCTGAGGTCGTTCGTTCATCAGAGGCTGTACGTAGCAGCAGAGGAGATCCTCGGAGAGGTGGAAAAGACCATAACGTTAGCTTTGTACAAAGCTGAAGTTAGTCGCTCTAAAGAGGAGGTCGAAAGCCTGCGACGCCAGCTGGGCCTCCTGCAGAAGAAATCAGGTTTGAGAGGCTGCTTTGATGTATTGCGAGGAAGCATTTTGATTGAGTAGTGAAGTCGTAGCTGAACAAGAAGGGTATACGTTAGTTCCTAAGACTTGGGAGTAGTGACGTCACGTGACGTGCCCATTGTTTGATGAAACTGTCAGAAAGGTGTCTGCAAGTAAAGTCAGTGCAGCTGGACTTATTTCCTGTTATATCAAAACGTTTCACCACTCACCTCAAGATTCAAGATTCTTCATTTGTCACGTGCATAATTATACAAGTACAAGACGCAGTGAAATGCACCCTGAACCACTTCTTTTGACTGTGCAAGGTTAAAAAATTTTAAATTAAACAGAAAGTTCAAAAACACAGATCTAAATAAAGTAAAAATGTACTAAAAACCAAGAGCATATGTACAATGTGCAAAATGTAATGTAAAAGTGCATTGTGCCATGATAGCGCAACAGTGTAATATAACAGTAATGTAAACAGCAGCGTGTAATGACATGACAGTAATATGATAAGGTGCTGTAACAGTCCTTTTATGGTAATGCTATGAGGTAATGTTCTGGTTAAGGACTCGGATGGCCTGAGGATAAAAGCTCCTCTTGTGTCTCTCTGTTTTGGCCATGATGGTGCGGAACCTTCTGCCTGATTGCAGAAGTTGAAACAGTCTATTATTGGGGTGGGACAAGTCCTTAAATATCCGAGCTGCTCTGGACCTACATCTCCTGGTGTAAATGTTCTGTAGGGAAGGGAGAGCAGACCTGCAGCAGCATTCTGCCGCACAGATCACTCTCTGAAGGGCTTTTCGGTCCACAGCACCTGAATAGAAAGTCCTAAGGATCCCTGGAGAGACCCCAAACCTCATCAGTTGTCTAAGGTGATACAGGCGCTGCCTGCCTTGGACTTGACCTGGATGTGAGCAGTCCATGTCAGGTCTGCGGAGATGTGGACCCCAAGGTACTTGAAGGACAGCACCCTCTTCACTGGAGCTCTGTTGATGGCGAGGGGGTTGTAGTCTCACTGCTGTCTCCTACTGAAATCCACCATCAGTTCCTTGGTCTTACAGATATTCATCTGGAGGCGGTGATTCTGTTTCTTGTCCACGTGGCTGAGGGTGGTGTGCAGGACATGGGAGATGGCATCCTCTGTAGATCTGTTGGGTCGGTATGTGAACTGGAGCAGGTCTGTGGTGCTGGAAGTAGTTTCTTCAGTGTGTATCTTGTCTGGTGCTTCTAATGTTTTGACCCCCTCATGTAAGTGGTGGGGTGGAGTAAAACAAACAAAAAAAAAACAGTTTCAAAGTAATGATGAAGAGGTTCCACTGTGGCATCTAATTCTCACATTAAAAAAAAACAAAAACGTAAAACATAAACACCTCAAGTACCTCTCCTTCATACGGAGCCCCCAGGGGTCATGTGGTAGAAAAAAAAATTCAGACGATGTGGTAGGGAAAAAAATCAGACAAGGTTTTAGAAAAGAAGGTGACAATTCCTGCCAACATGTTAAACAGGCTGGCGAATGTGACCACAGACCTGCAGGATGTAAACACAAGGTGAACGTTGGCCACAACCGTCCAGCTCGCCCCTACTGTTATAAAGTGGAATAAATTGTACATTCATTACGTATTCTAGTAATATTTTAACTTTCACTTTTAACGTTTGGTATATATGGCCGTTGTTTCACAGGTTTGAATCCACCAGACAGCTGGGTGTCTTTCTGTGTAACTCCCCATGTCTGTGTAGGTTTTCTCTGGGTACTCCGAGTTCCTGCCAGCCTCCAAACACATGCACGTTAGGTTAAGTGGTGCCTTCTAAATTGCCCATAGTTGTGAATGTGGATGGATCTGTCTCTATATGTCAGCTCTGTGATCAGGGCTTTTCTGGAAAACCAGAAAAATGCAACAATACGTATGTCCTGAAAATGGTCTAAATCCATTATTATGAATGAATTGGTTTATTTGGTAGCAACAGTGTGACTTATATTATTGGTGTTAGCGGTGCACTTTTAAATGAGTGTCCCACACCTGAGGAGGAGATCTGAGGTGGATACCCCACCGTCCACCACATCTAGTAGCCTACAGGACTTCTGAGTGCCTGTCAGGCAGCTCCTGACCGGCTCACAAAGTCACAGTAATGCCACAGATGTATGGTCACATTCACCTGTCTGATTAACATGTGAGCGGGGAGTCTTTTTTTTTCTACCACCTTGTCTGATTTTTTTTTTACCACATCATCTGAATTTTATTTTCTACCACTTTTGTTTTTTCTACCACTTATTTCACCTAAGTATTTTTTTCTACTACGTGACTCTGTACCTTCACCCACTAATGAACAAACTGTAGAATTAACACCTTTCTATTAGTAAAACAGGACTTTACTTACCCAAAAAACTGTTTATTGTATAACTTAAAGAACGTAAAGAGAGCAACTGTAAAAATCATGCTTACAATCAACATTACAACTGGTCAAACGTGACATGACGTCACTACTCCCAAATCTTAGGAACTAACAAGAAGTAGCTTGGGACGTTGTTTCTCCTCCAAACGCATACACACAGTCCACTCAGCAGGACTGTTCGAGCTCTGCTACAATAGTAGTGGAAACTTGTTTTGTGCACAGATTCATAGTAATGTGTGAGCAGAACTTTTACCAGAAACTCTCCTAGGAGAGGTAGGAGTGAGTGTCCACTTACAAACAATACAGAACTTGGAGTTCTTGTACTGTATTTATATTTTAAAAAATTACTTATTTGATATGGAAAAGTTACAAGCTATCTGCAACTGTTGTATCTATCTTCTTTGTTGCAGAACTTCCACAGACCAACAACACTGTGGCACATGGAGGCAATTATGACAGTACACTGCTGCAAGAAAACCCAGGACCCTCAACACCAGGGGAGTCTGGCTTCAGTCTGAGCACTGAGGTCCCTGGACCCTCTCAGACCAGCACAGCTCTGGACAATAATAACGGGGACTACTGCCTAGCTGCAACAGACTTCAAGATGTCCGACATAAAAGAGGAGCAGGAGGAACTTGCGGACGAGAGACAAACACAAGAGATCGTTTTTCCTTCTCCTGAACTAATGAAAAGTGAAGAAGATCAGCCAGAGACACAAACATCATATGAAATGCAGCCAGTTTCTTCAGAATGCTCTTCAACTCGGAGTGAGGACAATGACAGTGATGAGGAGCAGGTGAACAGTAAAGGAGAGCAGACAAACACGGTGAAAATGAAAGGAAAGATACTGCAAGGACAAAGTGGCAATGGCCAGAAGAAGGGCCAAGCAGCATTGTCTCATTCTGAAAATCATTCTGCTACAAGTCAAAAGGACCGCAGTTTTTGCCATTTTTGCGGCAAGGGATTTCAATACATTGGCTCTTTGATGAAGCACATAAAAACACACGAAACCACAACTGATTGTACTATTTGTGGGATGACATTCCAGTCTACGAAAGAGCTGATAAATCATTTGCAGGGTTGTCACAACAAAACACATTTTTGTGGCATTTGTGGCAAGACTTTTGCCAGTAAACGTTGTCTCCGGGTGCATGAAAAAATACACACAGGCATAAAAGAGTTTGTGTGTCAAGAATGTGGCAAAACGTTTTACCGAAGAGAGCATCTCATTGTGCATGTGAGGACCCATTCAGGGGAGAAACCATATCACTGTGATATTTGTGGAAAAGCATTCTCTCAGAGCCAGAACCTTACAATTCATAAACGAAGTCATTCAGGTGAGAGACCATATCATTGTGACCAGTGTGGCAAACTTTTTAACACAAGCAGTCAACTCAAAATACACATGAGGTACCATTCGGGAGAAAAACCATACCCGTGTGATATCTGTGGTAAGTGTTTCCACCAAAGTGGACAGATGACGAGACATAGGACCACACATACAGGGGAGAGGCCATACGCCTGTCATATCTGTGGCATGAGATACAGGTTTGCACCTAATCTTAAGGTGCACCTGCAAACTCATGAAAAGACAGCTGTGAAAACACGTAAATGAATCAGACAATTTGTATGTGTGTTTGGCAACAAGAGGTTTATGCATGGCATAATGTGAGCTAGCTACAGCTTATATATACTTACATTACTGCCAGCCTTTTCTGAAAGTATACATTGTTGGGTATATGTCATGTAGTTCCTGGATTCAGTCGACACTGTGATAATATGAAAATTCATTTCACCTCTTAGTCCTGAGTTTAATTAGGTAAAAAAAGTGAAAACACCTGCACAGAGGTACCATGGGTGTGCAGGGCATTTGACAGGTGCAACAAATCTAACAGAAGAATCATACAGATGCCTGCACATGACCACACAGTGCTGAGATGATGTCTAATCAGATATCTACGTTGGTTTTCTGGAGGGTTAACTGTTTGATATTTGCAATGCAAAGCAATTTTCAGGCTGATTTACCCAAAGCAAAAAAAATACAAGCCAGAAATTCGAATAGAGTAGGATATGCGATCTCTACATGTTATCTCTATTTCCCCTGTTGCTTTTGACCACACTCACACCATTTTTTAACATCATTTAATTTAATGTGGGGTTAAGCGTCTTGCTTATTGACACTTCAGCATGTGGACAGGGTGGAGTTCACTGTGTCCAGCTGTATTGTCCCATTAGCATGTCAGTTAGATTCAGATTTGAAGACCAATTGGAGTATAAATATTCTCATAAATCCCTTTAGGCCGATGTTTGATTCTTGTCTGTATACTAACATATGTTAAAACAGCCAGTTTATTTTTGTACATTGTTCTGTGTAATGTCTTCTTATGGTATAACCAAATTTACACCTTGAGGACTATAAAGTTTGATACCCTGTTAAAAGAAAAACCCTACTCGTGTGATATTTCTGGTGATGGTTTTGGGCTTTAAGTTGTTCATAAAATATCACTAACTGTGTAAATTATTATTGTGATACACATGATGTCTTCTGTGGCTCTGAAGGTGTCCAAAGACCTATTTTTTTCATTGAGATTCCAAAATACAAACTGGAGCATAAGCACATTGTACTCTAAAATAATAAAAACGTGATTTCTCCTTCTGACCAACAGATGGCAACAGTCACAGTTAAATTGCTCATGAGTTGGGCTGATGCTCAGATAAGAGCATCGTAGATGCTTCACACAAATCGTTCATTATAGTTTCTTTCAGCTGTATCTCTGCTACATTAAACGCTGCCGTAGAAAGAGTTATTGCCACTGGGAATCTCAAAGTATAAACATATCCATAGTTTGAGAAAGTACATCCAGTAGTTCAGGCTCTTGCTGTTTTGGCTCTGGCTTAAAGGTACCAGTGAAACGAAAGCACCGATAATCCACGCACATCATTAAAACCCAGGATCAGTTTTGTTTAACTGAGACACTGCATAAACATTTGATCAATAATTCATTCTGGTTATAAAATAAGCTGCTTTAAGCTGCAGTTAACTCTGATGTGACTTTTCCAGGTCGTGCAATTACATAAGTCTGCGTACAGGACTGCGGTGTTAGAGAGGAGAGGGAGAGTTGTGCTCCGTCTGTGTTTTGACGCTGAGCGCAGAGCACAGAGGAGGAGTCGCTCTGTCAACTGTTGGCCTCTCAGATCTAATCTGGATTACAGTTCCGTCCAGTCTACAGCCAGGACTCCAGTAATCACATTATTGTGTATTTGTTTGACGCCTCTTCAGGCGGAAGAAAGCGGCGATGTCAGACGGTGGCAATATTACTGATAGGTTTACCTTACAGATAAACTCTTTATTTGACTAAGATCTTTTAAGGAGTTTGGTCATTTGTGATGAAGACAGGCTACAGTGCGGCTGGAAGTTGACTGATCATTTGTTTGCGGTTGGTGAATAATGCGCATTTCTGTTTGCTGCACACCGAACAGTGCAGCATCCATGCAGCGGTCTGGAGCCCATTTGGAGCACATTTCGAAACAAACCGATGCCTTTTTTTTACTGTTATTCACGTCTCCTAACCTCCGACACTGATACCGCAGGAGCTGCTGGTCAAACATGCAAGATTCAAGTGAGTGCATTTGTTTTTCGTGATTGCAGCAAATGCCTGCTTTTGTAAAGTGTATCAATTCTTTATCTTTACATACAATGCGCATGGTAATTTCTACAGGCAAGGTCGGAAAGAGCACAAGCTGAAAATGTATTGATGAATCTGAAATCTCTTATAAATGACACTACCTCTATACGGTAAAAAGTTTAAGGTCAGTTCTCCATAAATATGTGAGTCAAACTATACAGCTTCACATTTCCCATGTAATACCCAGACAAACACACAGCTCCTGGCCAAATGTGACCACAAATGTGTGTCACGGTCAAACGGTTGCTTAAGGACATGATTAATCACAGGGATGCCATAAAAATAAACGTCCTGTGTATGTGCATGGACATGTGCATGGTCTCATACAGCACTCTGACTGGGTTATCATGAAGAAAAAAAATCTGTCTCCTTTCACTATCCAATTGTCCGTGTTAAGCCAGGATAGAGAGGCCAAGAGGAGGACAGAGTGGGAAAGAAATGATTTTTGGCAGGATTCAATACCATGCCGACCTCAGGGATAAAAGTGGGATTTTCTGCTGGTCACATCATGTGTTCATTTCTATTTAATGCGTGTCAGACTCTTGAAGCTGCCTGTCACAGAAGCATATTAATTTCATATCACTTTCAAATAGAGTCTGCAATCTTAATGACCCACTAAAAAGAAATGACAGAGCCCAACAGTAGGTTTACTAAGTTATTAGTTCAGTTAAGTTATTTTGGAATTTGGCCTCTGATAATTTGAGTTATTTTAAATGTCTTGTGGGGAGTAAGGCAAGAGAAATATCATATTTTCTTTACTCTTTTCTTCATTTAACTTCTGAATAGCTTTTTAATTGATAGGATCAACACACAATCTTTATGTATTATGTACCAGTAGAGCATATAAACAACAAAACTAATAATCAAATAATATCATTAGATGCAATCCTGATGTGACCATTCATGCCTTTAATCAGCCACAATCTGTGGAGAAGTATATTTTAACGGGACCAGAAGCACCTCTGCTTTTGTTTCTATTCCACCTTCCTACTATCAGGCCTCTGGTGGTTAGACCTTTTTCCTTCTTACTTTTGCAGAAATTCTTGCACAGTCCTGACTGGAAAGCTGCCAAACCATGCTGAGTCCATATTCCATTAAGCAAGAAAGGTTTCCCTCTCTCTGTCAGCATGAACTGATCCAGATCTACTCAGAAGCAGAAATTGATTAGGGTAATGTGGTGCGGCATGGAGCAGGTTAAGCACTGTTGGCAGCAATTTTGGTTAAATAGATTTGACAAAAAGCCTAATAGGTTGACGCTAAACTTAATATTTCTCATATGAACAGTGTGCAGAAAAGTGGCAAAATGAGGTCTGTGCCAAAGGGAATGTTAAACTGTGCACTACAGAAATGGCTCTGAGAACACAATCATAAAAAGAAGCAAAAATTAGTAAGATGAAAGTAGAAAGTAATCCTAATTTAAGGTCCAGTAACTAGCTTCTTCTGCATCTCAGTGTTGAGAATGAACGTTCACACTCAACAAAGTATAATTTTATGTTTTAGTAAAGTTTTTCTTACATATATTTATCAGAACCAGCTTATGACTACATGTAATGCTGCATTGTGTTTTTATCTGTACATGTGAATGATCGTGTATCTAAAAAGGTAGCTGAAATTTAATGACACTGATTGCCCATTCATCAGATTTAATTCATGTCCTGAGTGTCTTAAATTCCCGTTGTAAAAGCCTCTTTAAAATGGAGGATTACAGTTAATCCACTCTCTGGATCGTATTGTAGTTGTTGACTCTTAGTGAGTGGGCTGTGCAGCAAGCCTGCCATGATACATGTAAGTGACTGTCACATGTAAACAAACTGTGAATGGCTAGTTATAGATCCATATGCTCTCAAACCCCTGATTGCCCCAGAGAGTCTCTAATTGTTGTACTTTGGAAGGCATAATGGACAGTGGTTAAGATCATGTTGGAAAAACAAAGCTGTCAACTCTGCTGGAGAACGATTCCCACCCGATGCATGATACTGTTACAGTGCTGAGCAGCTTCTTCAGTGATAGACTATTACACCCAAAGTATAAGGAAGGAGCGGTATTGTAGGTCTTTTCTTCCTGCTGCGGTCAGACTGTACAATAAGGGTTGCTCCCAGTAAATAAAACATTCCCATTAAACAGTTACTGTTTATAAAAAGGCCAGGACACTCAAACAGTTCATAGTGCAATTGACTGATTTATTGATTGTCTCATCACTGTTGATGTTGTTATTATATTACATCCCACTTACATTACACCCCAATGAGGGACGAATAAAATCTTATCTTATCTTATCTTATCTTATCTTATCTTATCTTATCTTATCTTAGGGAGCAGCTTCTGTCTTACTAAGTGTATACTATATACAGTATATACTAATATTTTACTGCAGTGCTTTGTACTAAAACTTTTCCCTGTGTTTTTGCATTTGAATCATCAGGAAACAGCATTATGTGCTTTAAATCAGGTACAGCAGCTGTGGCAAGTAATGCGGTGATGTAGACAAGTGACAATTCATCGTCCACATCGCCCTCAAGCACAGTATGGCATAGTGCTTGAGAAGAAAATTGCACAAATATTCAGAAGGACCAGAGAAGCAGTGCTGGACAAGTTCCAGAGCTTCTTAGTTTAAGACCAGTGTGTCAAATCAACATGAGCAGCCTTATGGATCATGGCTAATGGATTGGCTCATTGCATCTAATTTGGGATTAGCTGTGACTCTACACAGTGTCCTTAAATGATTCCAGGAACATACCTATGATCCACTCCTACCTTTTCTCAGACTCTATGTGAATTGACAGCATACACAGAGTGAAAAGGTTTCCTGTATGTCTGCAGACAAACAGTAAAAATGACAATAGAGAGAGGAGAGAGGAGATAAGACGGAAATGTCAAAAGGTGAAAGGGAAGAGAAAATTACAAAAGTGAGGCAGAGGAAGGAATGAAGGAAATAGGGTTAGAGAAAATGTTATGTTATCATTAAAATTAAGTTACTTTGTTGAACATGTCTAAATAAACACATTTTAATGCATTTTCCTTGTTTCTTATCACATTATCAGCATCGAACATGATAAGCTACCTAAGGAGGATGATACCAGTCTACATGCAGTTACTCTGAGTATTCTCAACATAGCTCATAGTTCAAGGCCAAGATGGAGGAAAGCAAGCTCATCTTCAGCCTGGACCCCCACGATGAGAGTCCCATCGTGGCTTTCTCCAAAGACAAACCACAAGACCTCAATCTGTTGATCGATTTAGACGTGAGCCATGGCCACCGCTCTCAGCCAACCTTGCTGCCTCACTCCCCTTCCTCACCTGGCTCTTTAGCCGATCTATCAGCATCATCAGCGGACCTGCTTGTCACCACCAACCTGGTGAAATCCTCTTCCACAGAACTGGAGCCGAGGGAGAACAGCTCTTTAAGAGGCAAACCTCTTCTCAGCCTGGTCAAGTCTCTTAGCACAGAGATCTCCCGCCGTGTTGAGCCAGAAGTCAACCTCTCCAAGTCTGACTCCAAGCTGCATTTGCATCCCTGGAAGCAGCTTACCCAGCCAAAGATCTCAGAAGCCAGACCTGAAGTAGTAGGACTGAATGAGAATGATGACTGGGCATCGCCTCCTTCCACAGGCAGCATGTCTCCCACTGAACCCCGGGGCAGTTCACTGATAGCTGAGCTGGAAGACACACGGAGGAAGTTCTCGGAGGCCATGCAAGACCCTCTGAGCATGCTGAGTAAGATTATGGGAGATGAAAGCTCTGGGAGCCCCAAGCAGGGAAGGACTTCTGGTGCAGGAGATTCGCCAGCCTCCCAAGGCAGCTGTGACAGAGAAGGGAGCAGTGATGATGTAGAACTAAAGTGCCGAAAGAGGACTGAGGTAGAGCACAGAGGAGTGTGTGACACTCCTCTGAGAAGACTACAAAAGAGTCCTTTAATAAAAACCTCTGTTTCCCCAGAACATCATACCCATAGCAGAGACAGTCATTTTGAGATCTGCACGTATGGAGACATGATTCAGGTGGTGGAGCTCCAGAATGGATCCAGAGGGGCACCACACAAAACTTACACCCAGTATAGAGCCACAATCCCAGGCTCATCACTGCCTCTTCATTGGCTCTTCCCTGTGGGCCTTCTAGCTTATGGTTTCTTTGTGCTGCCTTTGCCCCCATATGTGACAGGTTTGTCTGTGGGGGTTGCATGTGGCTTTATATTGGGCTTGGTGGTCGTGTTCATGTTTGCCCCGCGACGCTCAAATGCCAGAAGCAACAAGGGCTCTTGTTTAAGCAAGTCCAGAATCCACGGCATCGATCAGCTGGATGGAAAGTTCACAGATGGAGAAATCCTGGAGGTAATAAATGAGTAAAATACGAAGAGGTGATAAGGTGATATTTTATCTTTATTCTTGTTTCAGTGGAATGTGTTACAGTAAACTCTAAAGTCTTTTTTGCGTATGTACAGTATGTCATCTGTACCTAAGCTCTTGTTCCTTAGTTTAAAATGAACATGTTAGTTGGCACCCACTGTAGAAAACACTTGCTATATTAAAACTGGCTGGCTCAATATATGCAGAGTTAGCAGTTTTATTGGGACAGAGCACTTACTAACAGAAGGTTGGAGACTATTTCAAAGACACGTCTGCAGTGTTAAATGAGACAGATGTATTCTGCAATGGCTCATGTTTCCCCTCCTGCTGAGCTGTATTGTCACACTTTGCTGCACTCACTGTGAATTTCATTACACTGAGTAGAGACTTTGCTGATATATATATATATATATATATGTGTGTGTGTGTGTGTGTGTGTGTGTGTGTGTGTGTGTGTGTGTGTGTTAAAGTGCACAGAGATTATTGCCACAACACAGTTTTCAATATAATTCAATTCTGAAAAGTAGAATGTGAAGTGATTTGTAACTTTCATCATTTTGTTCCAGGGCTGGATGAATGAAACACACAGCTATGACCCTGAGACCTTCCATCCTTCTGTCACACACACTGTCTATGTAACACTGAAGGGCAGCCGGCTGCACCTGGCATATCCACGTGCCAATGTTCCCCGCTGGGCAGCGTTTGATGAGGCACAACATGAGGCTGTGTTTTTGCATTCGCGCACTTACGAGCTGGCTAACTGTAAGGTCAGTGTGTCTGCAAAAAAAAAGTTGAATCTCTGGTTCCCAGGAGAGCGGGCCTTTCAGATCGAGCTAAAAGAGAAAGGCAAGATGACCTCTCATCTGAACTCTTGGCTTTCATCTCTCCACCCACTTTGTCACCCAACACGGAGGTGAAAGACCAGAAGGGTTCCGATTGAAGTGATGATGCACTGAATAAATTTGACCCCATCACTATCACAGCTGCATACTGAGACAGGCTACAGTAGCTTCCCATAATAAAGCTAACACACATCAATCTAATCAGTGTGGGTGGTGCTTTAGTAATAGTGACCCACCAACAAAATTCTCTCCTCTCATCATCTGTTCAAGTTCAACATATATATGTATATATATTTATATATGTTTAAGTCACTCTTTCCTGTTAATTTTCATCCCAGGTGTCTCTGTTACCTACTGGTTTGGCCCGTAAAAGGATGTGGAACAAGAAGTATCCAATATGTATAATTCTGGCTCACGGGGAGGTAGGGGAAGAGAGTCTGGTCGAAGGGCAAGAGGAGGAAGAGAGGGTAGAGAGACACACTGTACTGGACCACCAGCTTCCCATCACCCTCTACCTGTTTGGTCGCACAGGAAGAGAGAAGGAGGAGTGGTTCCAGCATTTCCTGTCTGCTTCCAGGGCTGGAGCCAAAACCAGTGTCAGCAGTGAGGAGAACACAGGTAAGAAGATAGTATGGTTCATGGTGATTTGGAGGAAGTAATCTGTTACAAATACTGTATGACATACCTGTCTTTTCTCTGTAACTCAGAAACACTGTCTGGTGGTGATGCTGTTAAAGAAAACACAGAGGACCCGCATGACTTGCCAGGAGCTTTGAAAACAAGAACGCTTTTAGACTATAACTCTTACATGACTCAACTGATTGGGACAGAGAGTTGCGATCCCACCCCCAGCCCCTGCCACAGTGATAAAGGAAGCCCAACAACCCACAAAAAGGTGACAGAACAAAACCGTTATTTAACTTTTAGATGTAGCATCCTTTCTAGCATCACAGTAGTAGCAGAGTATATCTGATTCTATTTAAAGCGCCCTATCTATCTTGAGCAGATATACAACTTTGCTTCTGTTTCTTACTCTGTGCATGTTGTGCTAACTCTGTACATCTTATCTCCACTGATCAATGCCAGACATCTTCTGTTCCATTGTTTTGCTCTGGGCTCAGATCAGTCTAGGATGCTGGCTCAGCCAAACACACCATTGCTGACGAGACCAAATGTCAATGTAGAGACATATCAGGTGTCACCTAGTTAGAAGGATATTAATAGGAACTGAGTGTGTTGCATCTGCAGTATACCTGACTAGTGGTTTGGGTTTGGTATCATACAAAGAGTCTGTCTTGATGAGACAAATGCATAACCAGCATACGAGTCCTGGTATCTGGGTTCTTGTAGGCCATTTTATGTTTAAAAATGCTTGTGCTAACATATATACCCCCTAGTGACAGCTCTCTCATTCTGTGCAGAGTCAAAATGAACAGCATAGATCTGGAGGTCGAGTTGGAGCTGAGTCCAGTGCTGATTCTGAGCCAGCAGGGTGCTCTGGGGATAGTCATCCCACCTGGGTGAACTCTGTAGTGGGAAGGATATTCTGGGACTTTCTCCGGGAGAAGTACTGGACTGATCAGGTGGTGCACAAGATCCAGAAGAAACTCAGCAAGATTAAGGTGAGTGTTGATGCAGATGGTAATGTATTTTTTTGAGGCCCTTGCATGACAAAGTGCTGATACTCGTTGTTCTTTTCATATTCACATTAATCTTCATATTCACACCGTCATCATTGTCATGGTAAACAAAGAAATGGCAACAGTGAATCTTCAAATATAGTTATGTACTGTAGGTCAGAGCTGTACGAACTGTCACCCAGTGATGTGACCTGAACTTTAGCAGTCATTTGTGCACAAGGTCAAAAGAGGTGGCACAGGGCACAGTAGATTTCTTTTCTCTCTTTTCTGTCTCTCAATGTGTGTGTGTGTGTGTGTCTCAGAGTCTGCTGAAATCGCACTCACTGTCAGGAGGTGGGAGTGAGCATAGGAGAACTGATGCACTGCAGCATACTATTACTCACTTTGTGCTCTCTTGACACACACCATCCTTTTTACTCTCCTTCACATGCACACACACACACATGCTCACTGGAGGGTAGCATTTGTTTGAGGTAATTTGGCACCTCTGTGGGTCTCTCTATTTGTCAAACGCAGATTTAATTCAAAGGTTTTTGTGCATGACATAAGCACATCATGTTTAGCAATTAACGGTGCTGTTTGTGTCATTATAGTTGCCATACTTCATGAACGAGCTGACTCTGTCTGATCTGGACATGGGCACTTGCTTACCTCAGGTCCTCAGCACCTCCAAACCTACACTGGACCGCAGAGGTACAGTATGTATATGTTATTGTTTTGTATGTACATACAGTACCTGTAGTTTCTTTGTTCTTATTGATTTTTTTACTTTTGACTGTATCACTATACACATGGAGTCACCGAATCAGGTTTACTCAACAGCCACTATTCAGATCTTTCCTTCAGTCAGATTCCTGCATTCAGCTCAGGCCATGATCTCTTTTATTTAATTACAGAGCTTGTGTCCGCTGTTTGTGCTCGCTCAAAGCTTTAATTTGTCTCCTGCTGAAGTGATTAATAATCCTCTTAGCCTTGACTAAGTTCAACCAACAATAACACCCTTGATCTATCCTCTGTTGGTCTAGTGTGCCCTCTGCAGTGACACTATGTCAGGCCAGATCCAGAAGAGATGTTAGCGCAGGCTCTGAAGCAAACTTTAGATCAAACTCTATATAAAATCTTAGGACATAAACGCTACCTGTTAGCTGCTTTTTTTCTCTTTGCTTTGTTCCTCTGTCCTCCTTTGCTTTGTGATCCACACCTGAACTTCAGTGTTTAGCATGTTTTTTGGGTCCAGAACTTTAACTAAGCCTTATAATACCAACTATAACTCCCAGGCTTGTGGCTGGAGCTGGAGGTGATGTACACAGGCTGCCTTCAGATGACCCTGGAGACTAAGATGAACCTGTGTAAGCTGGGTAAGGAGGGAGAGGACGAGACTCACAATGTTCCAGAGATCCAAAAAGTAGGGTGAGTCCAGTTTTAGTTTAATGTTGTTTCATATTTTCATGGATGTTGGCATTATAATGCATATGAGGAGAAATATGTTGTCTAGGCTTTTTGTACTTTGGATTAATAGATACCACTGCTGTGTTTTTAGCTCTAAACCCAGGATGTGTATATTGGCTGATAGTGACGAAGAGTCATCCAGTGCAGGCTCATCTGATGAGGAGGAAGTCCCTCCATATGAGCCACAGGGAACTGTGGGAGATAAGACCACAGTGGTACCAGCTGATGGGTAAATTTAAAAACTGATATTTTCCACCACAGATCAAATATACCATGAACCACAGGTGATAAAATGACGGTTTATTCATTATTTTTTTGTTCCAATTACTTATGTGACCGAGTGCATGTATATATATATTCTTTTTTTGGATTAGTGAGTATTTGCTATATAATGCCTCTGATTCACAACACCACATTTTCATTCTTCCCCAGACACACAGGTGGCAGCACAAGTAGGAAAATCCTAAGATTTGTAGACAAGATTGCAAAGTCTAAGTACTTCCAAAAAGCCACAGAGAACGAGTACATCAGAAAGAAGATAGCTGAGGTGTCCAACATGCCTCTGATGCTCAGCGTAGAGGTCCTGGAGCTCTCTGGTACTCTTGCCATCAATATCCCACCTCCACCTACTGACAGGATATGGTACTGATGTTCCTCGTTCTATTTGTTATTTCACAGCTTCCATGTATAGTGCACTCCTGTTCAGTTATTTTTTTGTTTTTCTCTTGTACTGTTCTTTCAGGTACAGTTTCCAGGTGCCTCCCAGGTTAGAACTTCATGTGCGTCCCATGCTTGGGGAGAGGGAGGTCACCTTCACCCATGTCACTGAGTGGATAGAGAAAAAACTGCAGTGTGAGTTCCAGGTCAGTCCATTCCTGAATCAGTCTGAATTTTTACATGACATACAACAGATGATTTCCCTGATTATTAAACATGGTTTTATTAATCTTTGCTGCTTGACAGAAAGTGTTTGTCATGCCTAATATGGATGATCTGTATCTGCCCTTGATGACATCTGGCCTGGAAAACCCCCCTGCATCCCACCATTCTTCAGTCCAGTCCACTTCCCAGCAATCCTCCATGGAGTCCCAGGAGTACATGTCAGAGTAGTAACGCCTCAAAGCCATCCATCCATCCATCCATTTTCTTAACCGCTTGTCCTCGTAAGGGTTGCGGGGGGTGCTGGAGTCTATCCCAGCTGTCATCAGGCGAGAGGCGGGGTTGCCTCAAAGCCACAGATGAGAAAATATTGCTGCAAACAAGGCAATTCTGACAATTCTGTTTTGTCATAAATCTGTGAAGGATTCTGCTGCTGCAGCTGCACACCAGTCTAGTGTTTTTCTGAATGTCCATTATAACCAGTGAAGGAAACAGTAAATGCCTCCTGAAGGCGCATTGAATATGTCAGTGACTGTGAGAACGGTGCTACAGTGCCCCCTACTGTGAAGATAATTGAACTGTACCTAACACCCTGATACAAGTAACAGCACATTTGCACACCAGATTTTCAAGATAACCTTTTTTCATTTTGTTGCAAAAACTGACAAAACTGTATGTCTGTACTGCATGTAAAAAGGTGCTGTGGATCACCACTGTTTTGTAAGAATGCTGCTTGAACAAACTATCAATCAATCCATCCATTTTCTAAACCCACTGATTGTGTTTAGGATTATAGGGTTGATCAAACTTCAGCGTGAAAAAATTGAGATGATGATTTATCAGCAAACAGTAAAACATGTTTAAAACTGTGTAAAATTGTTAAAGCGTTGATTGTTAATCTGCATAAAAATAGGTAAACACACACAAACAATTGCTGCATTTATGGATCACAGCGATAATTTACACAGAACAACAGAGAGCATTGAGAACCCAGCTCTTTTTGTTGTATGAGAGTATAATTCATTTTTTCAGGCCTCCTCTGGCTGAGGTTCTGGCAGTGTCTTCTGGGCATCCTTCTTCTGTGGCCCCTGCAGGTAAAACAGCAGACTGAGGTTAAAATAGTTCCAAACGATTCTGGAGAGAAAAATAAATCCCTATTGTGCCAATATTTGCTTTACTCATTTAAATACATAAACCATTCTTCTCCTCACCTCCTGGTATCCACTGCACCAAACTGATCTTACACTCACCATAAATGCCCTTTTCTCCTGGGCAGTCTGGAAGCGGCCATGACCAAATTTAGAAGTGGTATCAATGAATTTAAGCTCAATGGTCTCCTTGGACTTGCGGGATGTGTGCACGAGCAGAGACTGAGAGGACAAGACACAAATATGGACAGTTACTATACCGTAGAAGGAGCTTCAATTTTTTTCAGCTTCCAGAGTCAGAAAAGTACAATAGATATCTAAAATTGAACTTTCATAATCACACCATACCTTTCTGAGGGTGAGGACACGTTTCTTAGCCCCAACCACACAGCCTTTCACCATGACAAAGTCATTATTCACTTCACCATAGCGGGGGAACCCTCCCTACATGGGTAATACCAACACAACAGTACACAAGGATAAAAAAAATAAAATGAGGAGTGTTCAGAATTTACAGAAATCTATTTGTTCTTTTTTTTCACTACATATTACTGTTTCATTTTATCCCAGAACGTTAGACATACCATGGGGGTAATGGTCTTCTGGCTGGTGTCGTAGTTAGTGGAGGCATTGTTACGGATCACCTTTCCATCCTGGATGTGAACACCTCTTCCAATACGATAGATCTGAAAAAATAATCTTCTACATATACTTGAGATAATATTACTAATGATTGTCAGTAACAGCTAATTTTCCCAAGAACAGTTTAAGTTTAATTTCTGGGGGAAATACGACTCTTAATTATAATCTAACCTTCTTGTTGATCTCAGTACGGTGGTGGTAGCCCTTCTGACCAGCACGTGCTATAGTGAAGCCCACACGGGCTGGATGCCAGGCTCCAATGCAGGCCACCTTCCTCAATCCCTTATGAGTTTTTCTGGGGAGCTTCTTTGCATGCCAGCGGCTTGTCACACCTATTCACCAAAAGAGCAAGAAGTGAGTATATTTTCTAGTAAGTCATTGGATAGATAGGCATAACTAGCAACATATTTCCTACCTTTGAAGCCATGACCCTTGCTGACACCAATGACATCAATCATCTCGTCCTGGTAGAAGACAGCAGAGACAGGCACAGCCTGCTCCAGATGCTCTTTTGCCCAGTCCACCTTGTCCGACATGCTACCCCCATTTAGCTGAACCTCCATGATGTGGGCCTTTTTCTGCTTTATAGCAAGCAAACGCATCTGGAAACAGAAAACAAAAAACTTTGAAGCCCATAAACTGCAACTGAAATCTTTTATTCATTACTAAAAAGTCATAAAGTATGTTGCTCTGAACTTAGTATGTTTATAAAATATCCTCAGTCCTGTCTATTTATAACTAGATTTTATATTCAGCGTGACATCATGTTTTAACTCTTACTAATAATAAATAGGAATTGGCAGAACCCTGATATTTCAAATAACATTTTGATTATATACTTTTTTCTGGAGCCAAAACCTGAAAGACTGATAACATAAAGGTATTCCTCTAGCAAAGTCTAGATGAGCAGCAAGGTTCTGACCTGAAAATTATTTTTAAACTGTTATTTGAAACAGGACTCTTAAGTGCTCTTCATGGACAGAGTGTTGTGGTCAGAGTTGTTTAGCTCTTGGCAGCCAATAGATTTTGGGATATGGCACCTAACCCTGACAACTCTACCCTTTTGCAAGGGAGATTTCAAGAGAAGAGGAAGTGGTGAAATGCTGTCAGTTAATTTAGACTCAGTGTTGCACTTGTCCTACCTGAGAGTGAACGATAACCCTGATGACTGAACAGTATTTCTTCATCAGAGCAAACTCTTTGTCCAGCTGCTTCTTTCCTGTCTCATCTTGCCACTTCTTACTGTACTTGGTGAAGGCCTTCTTCTTGCTCTTGTACCTAAAACACAGAAAAGCTGTGTTTAGATATTAAAACAACAATGTAAGTCAACGAGTGTGTGGCCAATTGGTTGTAGATGCAGGGAAGCAATGCACAATCACACATACACACCAGTTTTTATAGAATCTGCGCTTGCACTCATCACTGAGATGCTCGGCAAAGATGGTTTTAAGAGAACGTAATCCACGGACTGTCTGAATGTATCCAGTGACTCCTATCACGATGACAGGGGGAGTGTCAATGATCGTAACTGCCTCTACCTCTTCTCGTTTAGATTGTTCTGTAGAAGAAACATGGAAAATATCCATCTGAAGAAGTACAATTGAAGTATGAATTTTATTAAGGAAGATCATATAACAACAATTTCACTACAGAATATGAGTCTTGACTGACTCAGCTACTAAAACACTCACTTTTAATCATACTCTCTACTCGCTTCCAGAAGCTAAACTGTCTTAAACACCTGACCTGACGCTGGCAAGAACAAGTTTGGAAAAACTGAGACAATCATTGAATTTTTACAAAACATCTACCATTTGCT
>JAUBNQ010000027.1:14687137-14711298 GCA_032353495.1 Ctenopoma kingsleyae
ACTAAACAAGCTGAGTGCTGTCTGGGTACGCTATATATCAGACTTTATGCTTGGTCTCTGCTCATTTCTATCCATTTCAATTCTGTCACTCAGTAAATGTACCATAGCACATGAAGGAGTTCATAAAAGCTTATTACATCCCATCTGCAGTGAAGAGACGGGCAGTTTGAGGCAGAAAGCCAACCTGAACTCTTCATGCATGGACAGCTTTGATCTTGCCTTGGGAGAAACAGATAGTCACGCAGAAAGAAAAGAATGAAGCAGATGGTGTGACGCTTCTTCTCTGTCTTAGTCAAAGAGTTGCACTGACAGGCTGATGAGCATCTGTTATCATGGCACAGAAAAACATTTATTCCAACAAAGTCAAAGATGTTATGCTTCCTCTCAGCTGGGGTGATTTATGCAGATGTTTCTTCTCTTCTGTTTCCCTCTAGGCCCAGAGATGCTGTGCGGGCACTGAAGAAGAGACTCAGTGGCAACAAGAACTACAGAGAAGTGATGCTGGCGCTGACGGTGAGAGGAGAAATTTAACTTATTGTGTTCTTTGTCATTTTATTCCACAGTTTCTCTTCTTCTTACATTACTCATGTTTAATTTTGTTTTTAACAGCTGTGCCTTTTGAATAGTGTTCCCATACACCTACATCTTTGATAGCTCTGCTAGTTAAACTCCCCTCTGTGTGATGAAAGCATCCTGGCTGAAATCTGTAGTTAACACAAGAATGTTTTCATTTGTCAGCTTTCTGCATCTGTTATATTCTTTCTGACTCTGCAGGTATTGGAGACATGTGTGAAGAACTGTGGTCACAGGTTTCATGTCCAGGTGGCCAACAGAGATTTCATAGATGGCGTATTGGTCAAAATCATCTCTCCCAAAGCCAACCCTCCAACCATTGTACAAGACAAAGTACTGTCCCTCATACAGGTATATGACTTCTCTTTGTTTTTAGCTTTATGCTTTTTATAAATAAAGTTCACAATTTAGTGAACAGTGAGTGTCTGCTTGTATTGTAATTGTAATTATAGAATATGATACATTATAAAATAAGGTTGTTAAATTACACTGCAACAGTAAAATACAGGCCGCTCTGTGAGTGGCATCATGAAGTAGGTCAGTGATCCTCTCTGGAAAGCCAGGTGGGTGCCACATGCTCCACTTCCCAGGTGTTGTACCACAGACTACAGCCTCTGGTGCTATTCTGTTACCTGAGGTCACCTCAGCCAACAGGTGGTGTTCTCCACATCTCTTCCTGCTTTCCTGTTAATGTTTAGTTATGTTCAAGGATATTCCAGGGACATTCCCCTTTTAGATATGGTCTTTCTTTCTCTTGTTTAATGTATGTATGTACACAATTAGAGTACTCTGGGAGATGGTTCTGCACACAGGGCAGGAACAAAATGCTATAATTTAGTGTTTGGTTATTATTATATCTTTCTGGTATGTTTTAATGTGTGTGTTTGTGTGTATTCTGGCAGGCCTGGGCTGATGCTTTCAGGAGTAGCCCTGATTTAACTGGGGTGGTCCACATTTATGAGGAACTAAAGAGGAAAGGCATTGAGTTCCCAATGGCAGACCTGGATGCGTTGTCTCCAATCCACACACCACAGAGGGTGAGGAGAAAGGAATAAACACTGGATAAACATCTCTGTATATTCACAAAGCGCTATTCTAAAGGGATTTTTTTGTCTTTCAGGGTACACCAGAGGTAGACCCAGCCATGAGCAAGTACCTAGCCCCTTCCTCACCTGCTGCAGGGACTCCTAAACCTGTCTTGACCCCTGCCTCTGCATCTGTCACACAGGTCTCCCACATGCCGAGCCCCATCACAGCAACCCCTGAACAGGTGAGGGCCATCGACTGCAGCCTTTAACCAAACTTGCTGCATTTGCTTGTCAAGTGAAGTCAGTTTAATTTATTCATCTAGAATTTAGTAATATGTGTGTGATTTGAAACAGTTTGGAAGACTGTAGAAAACTCAGTATAGTGCCTTCAAGAAAATCTGCTGCACTGTTGACCCTGAAAAACCACTGAATGTTTTGTCTTTGCTTTCAGATCGGCCGGCTGCGTAGTGAACTGGACGTAGTGAAAGGAAACATCAAAGTCATGTCAGAGATGCTAACAGAGATGGTCCCTGGCCAGGAAGATGCCTCTGACCTGGAACTGCTGCAGGTTAGATGAATTGAGATGAAAAGAGGACCATTGTAGTGTTGGATTATGTGCAGCATTTGATTGAAATAAAACACTAAAAACAGGCTGCTGGAATTTTTTCAAAATGCAAAACCACAGTTTTGCCCTATTATACTCTATTACCTCATCATCACTCCAGTTCTCACATAATGTGTCAAATAAATATTTATTACTTTTACTGTACTATATACAAAATAATACTGGCTATACATGTGTGTACAGTTCACAGGACAGCCATAGACAGGAATATCTCCTACTGCTAATTTTTCATGTACCAACATGTTTCTATTTGACACACAATTGAAAAAGAGCCCAGTAGTTTGTAAAACAAAATACAAGACAATATACATTTACATGTTGTATGACTTGTCAGCTGTTGTTGTTGCAGAAGAGTTGTAGCTAAATGCAGCCACCAGGGGGAGTAGAGTATTTAGTTTTCAGTTGGTAAATGCTCAACTTACAGGAACAGCCAGTTAGCTGTGTTAAAATTCCTGGAATTGGCAATTAACTAGTGGTATAGAAACTCATGCAGAGTTTAATCTCCTACGGCCAAATCCACTCAAGTATTTCGGTGTGCTGCAAGGAACTAGGTCTACCATGGAAAGAAGTTGTTAACTTCAGTGGGATACTACCTGCTTACATAAATAAAATATTTAGAAAAATCTGGCTTTGTGCTAAGTTGTAATGATAAATTGATGTGGTACCTGAGGTTTTGGTTTCCCAGGTGCCAAAAAAAGCATTTACAGAGTTTCTACACAGTTGATTAGTTCAACACTGAATGCCTTGTAAAAGAAATAACTTACTACGTAACTGACAAAATGATTTGTTTCTATTTGTGTATGTCTCTTGTTATAGCTCAGTCTTTCTCCATCCCCATTTGTTTTCAGTTTCTATGTATTAATGTATCATTTAAACTAGTGATCTGTCTTTTAATGTGCCGCTCTCTCTAGGAGCTGAACAGGACATGCAGGGCTATGCAGCAGAGAGTGGTTGAGTTGATTTCGTGTGTCTCGAATGAGGAAGTGACTGAGGAGCTGCTACATGTCAATGATGACCTCAACAACATTTTCCTCCGATATGAGAGGTTCGATCAATCAAACTGTCAATCAGAATTTATTTGCTTAGCACAAGAAGGACAGACAAGATGTGTTTGTCAAGGCGGTCGGACATGACTCCAGTCACAACACGTTGACAAAGGTGGTGTGATTGTTAAAAAAATTGACAAAGTTATATTTAAGGTTAGATTTCTGTTGCCTTATTGGAACTTTGTTTGCAGCAAACTTGTATTACCATATGTCAGTAAAAGTGTTCCATTCAACTTGGATTTACTGATGCAGTATGTAAAACCTAGACTTAGACAAACATGAACAATTGTAATTGTTTCTCAAGCCATCATATTATTGATGAAGTTTTAGATATGATTATGACAAACATATTATTATGTATTTTATGTTATATGTTTTGTTTTAAACATTCTCAAATGCTTTGGCATGTACTGTACATTTTCAGTCAGTCCAAACACCTTTGAAGCTCTGTGCATAACTCATTCTTTTTAAAACATCCTGTGGCTTCAAACTGCTAAAATGTCTCTTTCATGAGGTTTCAGAAGATAAAACGTATGTTAGCATTTGAACCTCACAAAGCCTGGAGTAAAACATTCAAAGGTTTTTTTGTGTTGCTCACAGGTATGAGAGGTACAGGTCGGGTAGAGCCTCACAGAACAATGGGGTGAGTACCATCAACAGAAGCTCTGCTTGCAAAACACCCAAAATTGTCTTTTTGAATTGTTTTTGTTTTGTTTGTTTGTTTTCATTTTGCTTCTAGCATGTTTTCCAAATAAATCTCTTTTACATTTTACATCTACATTCCCTGTGGAAGTCTGTCTAACCTTAAGGATACTATGAAAGATCTTTAAAAAATTGGGCCACATAGCCGTTTTTGTGCTTAGGACTGGGGCATCTCTCACTACATCCCAGATAGCTGTTTGTGTTTACATTCTGTTGATCTCTCTGTGTGCTCTGTCTGTTTGTGTTGTGGCTAGCTGACGGAGGCAAGTATCACCCTAGTACCACATTCTGTCCAAGCCATTGTGCAGGCAGTGATGAACGTTAACATGTCTGCTATATGGAGCTTAGACCCATGTGATGTGCCAACATTAGAATCACTGTGTGAAACTAAATCCTATTTGTCCTTCTCTCCCTTCCTCTTAGCCTTCTGTCTCTCCCACACACACATTTTATTCAAACCCCACTTTTGTTTTGTGCATAGCCTTCAGTTCTTAACTTCGGACCCATAATGTTGTCTTAATTTTTGTAGTCACAGTAAAAGTCACCTGTTGAATTCAGTAGCCAAAAAGAATATCCTTTGTATTCAAAGAGCAAAGGCTCTCTAATAGTAGTACCTCATTATTGTTGAACCCTTTCCCTCTCTTTGTTCTTTTTCAGATGTTAAATGAAGCCACAGAGGATAATCTGATAGACCTTGGTCCAGGCTCCCCTTCTGTGGTTACTCCCCGAATCACATCCAGCCCTCCACCCCAGCCCACTGCTGGAGCCACTGCCTCCCCAGCCCATAACCCCACAACAACCTCGCTCTCCAGTGCGCTAGTTGGCCTTGGTAACAACAGAATGATATTATGTCTGTGCTTCATTATGAAAAAAACGTACTGTATGAAAACACAGGGAAAAAAGCCAGCTGACCTGCACACAATTCTTGCTTCCAAATTCCAGCTATCATACAACATAGACTCACTCTCACAAGTCTCTGCAGACCTGGCATCAGAGAAGCAGCAGAGTGTAAAAATAAGGCTCATAATCTGGCTTCTAATGGGAAATAAGCCAAGCAACATAACTCATTGCTACTACTGCTGGCTCCCATGATGTAATATTCGGGTTAAAGCTTAAATGTATTTTGAATTTGTGGAGATAACCAAAAAGTGGCAGGTACAGTCTTTCTTCATAATTCTCTATCTTTCCTTTTTTTCTCCCTGTTACTTGTTCCAGATGTAGGTTCAGACAGCGTCAGCGGCACTCTGTCCTCTCTATCAGGCCACAACCAAGACGACTTTGATATGTTTGCCCAGACCAGGAGCAGCTCTCTGGCTGAACAACGTAAAAAGTAGGTGTAGATTTCATTTTGCTTCTGGAGCAGCCCAGATCTTTTAATGTTGTTATTCAGATTGTCATTTATTTAATTTTATAGCTGATCATAACAACATTTCATATGTGAAATAAAATCCACTATTTTTACATAGTTTGTTCCATGATGTTAATGGCATAAATGTTTTTGTCATGAAAAAAATATTCAGTGCTGTATCTTCATTATGTTGTTTATATTTTCATACAGTGTAAAGTATGAGGACCCGCAGGCTCTAGGTGGCCTGGCCTCAGCTTTGGATGTGAGACAACAGAACACAGGCAGGGTGAGTACACTAAAAAAATGTTATTTACATGTCTTCAGCCCTTGGTCACTCCCTGCATGTGATGCTCTGAAATAATCTATAATTTGTTCTGTGTGGCGTGACACTTAACGTTGACCAAACAGAAAAGTGCGGGTTTGTATACTGACTGTTTTTAGCTCTGAATAGTTGTGGTATGTGGTAACATTGTGGTAGCTGTTAAGGTAGTAACAGTGGATTCGAGTTTAGTAACTAAGTGCTGAAAATTTATGCAAAACTTCCAGATGCTACATCCAAACCACCGCAACCTGTTTTTTAATTTCTCCTGGCAAACATTAGTCTCCAGCAGTTCTATCAGTCATGAAATTAAGTTTCTCATTCGTCAAATACCAGGATATCACTTCTTTCTTAATCCAGTTTCTGTTCATCTTCACATTCAGTTTGCACAGGAAATCAAGAATTTTTCTTTTCCTTGTCTGAGCACGCACTGCAATATGTTTGCACGGTTATCACTAGGCACACAGATGGTCCTGAAACCTGAACGTCCACACACATACAGACAGACAAGCACACACACACACACACACTAGTGATTGTACATGCCTTAACTCAGGTGCTGTTTCACCTTTAGTACTTTTTCTTGAGGGAGTTCAAAGTCTTTTCTTCCTTTTTATTTTCCTCATTTTCATCTTTATGGAATGAACCCTTCTCCATTTCCTTTCTTCTCTTTATTTTTTCCTTGTAAATGAAAACCGTCTTTTGCATATTTGACTTCTCCTCTGTCTCTCTCTTTCTGCACTGTATGCTTTGCTGTGGTGGGGGCCTGCCACCTTTCTTCACTTGTGTAAGGTGTTGTTCTGTTGTTGATTCAGCTGAGGGTAAAAGGGGATGATAACCCAGCAGATCAGGAGCTACCCATTGACAGCTGGCTTATTACCCAAGGAATGGTGAGGACTCCATCCTCAGTGTGTCCTCCTTTATCCCTCCCTCATGACCACTATCACTGTTGCTCTCAACTCCTCCGGCTTCATCCGTAATCCTCATTAGATGCACTTCATTTTCAGCCTCATGTCACTGCTTTGTCATTGTCATTGGCACTACTCAAACAAGCCCAATACCATAATTTTTTTACCTTTAAGAACATCCAGCTCCATGCCAAGTAGAGATGTACTCTAGTGTCGGGCAATATAACATTACCATGAGATGTTACAGATTTGTTAGCCATGGCTAATTTCACTATGCTGTTTCTGCTGAGGTTGCCACCTTTTTTTAAAAAAAAATGTTTTTTATTGACTCTGTTAGGTCATTGCAGGCATTGTTGCAAATAAAAAAAAACAATGGTTATGGCAATTTACTGGATTTCTGCATAGTGAAGTATCTTGGTTTATCATTTATTTAGTTTACTGGTTATGCCAAGAACTGACTTTCTTCTCAAGTTATTTTTATTACAGTTGTATTTTCAGAAAATTAACCATATATCACAATGTGGAGCATGTGTAATGCTGTCAGCGTACTATGATATAAGATTTTAGCCATATTGCTCACCTCTATTGTATTTTATTTATACATGGTAAACCCATTTACCATTTCATCTGTGGATGAAATGATGAGTCTAACTGGTCCCCAGGAGCTTTCATCAGCTAGATCCATCTCTTAATGGTCACACTAAAACAATGGAGGAGTACATATACTTCTGCTACACAGCAACAAGGACACATGTTAAAGTACTGGCATCCAAGCAAAAAAAATTAAGTAAATGCATGGTGGATTGCTGTGTAGTGGTGAGTATTTATCACATGTCCTCTAACAATCTATGGATAATACACTAGAGGTCTTGACAATCTTACATGTCTCACTCTAACCAGAAATAAATGAACCAACTAACTCACTAAATCACTAGTCATTAGATATGTTCATATAACAATCAAATTTATGTTATGACTGTGGATGTTTGAATTAATGTAATCCCTGTGGCTCAAGATAGGGACAGACTTTCTGTGGTACACTTTTCTACATCATGTTCTCTATTTTTCCACACAGAAGCATGTTTTTTTTCCTGTGAATAACTTTTACTATCCACCACCTTGGCTGAACTTTTGATTTGCTCCCTCACCGTGTCAACTATGATCTTGCGAGTAAACCCTACCAGTGCTTTTGTAGCACAGTCCATAACAGGGCCTCAGGGAAAGGGATTTTGTTCTGTCTATTCAACTTTGATCATGCTGACATTAATTTTGGACTTTGATTCATGACATAGACAGTGAAAGGATGTGGAAGACTGGACTTTATGTTTTATTAATGACCCCTTTGATAACATAGCATGAAAAAAGCTTCCTTGATTGTTTCTTCTCATGGATGGACAGAAAATTTCTTGACATAATAATGCAAAGAATTTGTGACATATATTGCAGCACACTTGCTGAGCACTTCTGATTCAGTTTTACTTGTACTATAGTACATTTACACAAACACACACCATCCACTCTGACATGGCTTCCATCATCACAGTCACTGCCTGCCATGCAGTGCTAGTCATCCTCTGTGTGCCCTGTGTGGGGTGTGTGTGTGTGCGTGTTTGCATGCACACTCCACGTATGTGTATGCCGTGGGATTGCCCTGCCTCTCGACGGTCCCTGTGCTTTCAGCTTTTCCCATCCAATCAATCTCTTAATCACATTCAAGCGATTGGCTAATTAACTAATGATGTGGAATAATTAACGGCTCTGTGTGACATTAGTCGGCAGCTGTTAAGCCGTGTCAGCACTACGGAACTAATGAGAACAATACACAACCTGGGAACTCCTTTTTTTTTCATAGAAGACAGCTGAGTAGCAGATTGTTGCACATCAGAAAACAGTAAGAGCACAGAGTCAAGAGGGGTTATGTGTTGGCAGATATTTTTTTCTTTTAGTTGTCATTTTGATTTTATTTTTACCATCTTCCCTTCTGAGCCTTTGGTGATTCCTCTTCTTGTTATTTTTGTGTATGTGTGACTGTTACAATTTTTGTTTCTGTTGTCGGGTTGGGTGTCTTTCTGTTGTATGGCTTTGGTGCTGCCCCTTGGTTTGTCCATGGCTTTGCTCCATAGATCCCCGTATCGCAGTCCTCTGTCATGGATGACATAGAGGAGTGGCTCTGTACTGACGTGGTGAGACTTCTTTACTTTGATTTATATCTTCTTCTCTTCTCGTTCTTTCTCTTCCATCCTTAATTTTGCTTTGTTTTCTTAGATAATACATGTCATCCGTCCACTCACCTCACATGTCTTGATGCATTCAACTTCAGTTTTCTTTAACTTCACATTCTTTCATTCACTCTAATCTAATTTATTACCACCAGTGACTGACATGAAACAGTTTACTTTGAGGTCTAATTTATATATGGCAGCATAGTCAGCGCTATTAATAGTCAAGTTAAAACAATTAACGTGATCTTGCCTAGCATATGCATGCAGAGATTGTGGAGTTGGGCTCCAGAAAGCTCCTTGTTGTGTTCACCCGTAAATAGTGTGTGAAGGATGCACGATTGACAGACCCTTCATGAATATGGATTTGTCTCAACTTTACAGGTATATAGGCAGTAGTTTCAGTCGCAATGTGAATGTTATTGTATGACTTGTTTTCTTCTTAATAGAAAGGAGATGCTGCTGAGGAAGGGGTGACCAGTGAAGGTACAGGATCTAATTACAATTAATATAAACAACTGCTTATGTTCCACTCTCTCAACATGTGTATTATTTTATTTGTTATCTCTCCTCCTTATACTTTTTTTCCTTTCAGAGTTTGATAAGTTCCTAGAGGAGCGAGCAAAGGCAGCAGACACCCTGCCCTCTCCCCCAGGAGCTAACCCTGCTTATCCGACCCGCGCCCCCAGTGGCTCTCACAAGAAGGCTGAACAGACAGAAGATGCCCTTTTTGCCTTGTAGACTGAAAACCTCCATGTCTCTGCAGGGCATCTAAAGGTCCTCACCCTAAATGATTCCCCTAAATAGTCCTTCCAGTCCCATTACATCGCTGACTGGTAGTGGTGTAGTAAGTGATCTCCACCTCATTGTCATTCTCATGCCACAGTGTTGCTCTAACATACAGAGGTCCAACACGTTTACTGCGCACTACTGTGTTGCATTTTACTATATATGGATGTATTAATCTGTCAGTGTGGGATGTACTACCTGTAGCCCTTCATCTCATTTGTGATGCTCCACCAAAGGAAGACAACCTGAATTGTCTGATAAGGTTTTAAAATGTGGTATATTACTGCACGATTGATGGAAGATTTTACTGCAGGTTCATACATTGAACTAGGGACTATATTGTGTTATTTTACTACATTGAGCTAATTGCTAAGTTATGCTTTTATAGTTTTGATAGTTTGTGCTATATTATGTATTAGTGCTGTGGTTATGGTCGATCCATGCATTTCTTTTTGCAACTAATACTCCAGGAGGAGTTTTAATCATGCTTTTAATACTGAGCTATGTGTGGAATGGCAGCTTGTGCTATTATCCAGTTTGTCTGAAGCAATGTAGAGAAAAGCTTCACTATACTGTTAGCAGGCTGTATGCTAACTACAAGATGACTATAATAGCTAAATCATAGCTAATCTCTGTGTGTTTATGCCAGCATTCCTTTAACCAAAGGGAATATAAAAGTAATATATCTAACAAGCACCAATTAAGATTCTTTGTTATATGTTTCGAATGACTAATAGAGAGAAACATGCCCATGGAAAAAATTCCATCAATCGATTTCAGTCCTCTGAAAAGCTACAATGAATGACCTAAAAATTATGCTCTTCAGCAACTGCAAACACATTTAGCCATTCCAAAGACTATTAAGGCTTTAATGACCATCTGGCACTTAATTTAATGTGTCAAACAATATTGTTCATGTTTTCTAAGTGTTAAGGGATGATGAACGTTTTCTTTCTCCTGCTATAATTAATGTCACATTAATGTGCACTTTGAAGCAAAAACAAATCTGTATTTTGTCCTTTGTGTTTACTATATGGTTACTATTTTTCTAGGGGATGGGATGGGAAATGGGGTTTAGATTAACTTGATTATGCACATAATTTTTCTAACTGTTATACTTGTGTGTGCAAAACATTTAAAGATATTAGAAAGATGCAAGACAAAATATGGCATTTAAATGATTGACATGATGGCATCATAATTTACTAAAAGACAAAACATATAGTTTACAATAATGCCCTGTGGTAAAGGATGTATTAATAAGTAGATCTTCATTTACTCTATCATGTGTAATCTATATACCTCACAATACAGGAATTTTAGTTTCTGTATCTGGTTAAAAAAGTATCAGCCCATATTAGTATGCAGGACACAGAGAGTTTTATGTATTATTTGATCCCCTGATTGTATTTTTGTAGTTGATGTGAGAAGAAAACCATGATTGTACTCCTACTCATTTATCTTTTTGCTGTTCAGGCTGAAGCATGTAGCAGATAAACGTAATTGTCATTTCTTTTTGTGCAGTCAAAAAAATATTTTCATTCTTGGTGTGTTTTTTACTCTGGTATGATTCATCTGCTCGTTGGAGCTGCTGCCAGGCATTTGTCATTGACTGATGTGATTTTGGCGAAGTAGCTCTGACTGGAGTTTGTCTTTAGTGTACTTAAGATCACACACTGAGGCAAAAAGCAATCCTGCCTTCATTCCACCTCTTTTGCTGATGCTGCGGTTTGTTTTAACATTGCATTGCAATTAAAATTTGTTTTGTTCATCCCAAAAGCTTTGTCAATCAGATCCAGTCCATGTAAAACTCCTCCCAAGTTATAAAGGCCTCACTCATCAAACGTTTTGAACTATTCATTGTTCGTATAGAGGGAAATACTGTATATTCATTATTTGTTACACAGATATATGCAATGGTGACATTGAAAAACTGTGTGTAGGTAATCATTACAATTAAATATTTAAATGTATTTTAGTTGAGGAATATTAATTAGCTTTAACTTTTTTAATGCTGTATGGTTATATAGGTTTAATATGGTTGGCAAGTAACTGAAATAATAGTATTAAACATACAATCAACCATTGTGTTAATTTTGAAAACCTTATACCATGCAAGCTGAACAAAGATGACTAAATGGGAACTTAATTTTCTGTGATTATATTACCCATCTCTGGATCTGTAACAGAGTGTATTGTATTAATTGCTTTTATGAAGCTTGTCCTTTTTGCAATGATTACTGAATGTCTGTTAATACTGATGAGAATGTTTTGTGGACAGATTGTGGACATGGAAGAGAGGCTTGTTTTGTGCTAGTGGGTGTCTTATATTTGTTTGGCTGGTCATTCTTCTGCCATTGCTAATGGTCAGAATTTTGTTTGACCTAATGCACGTATGTAACTGCCCAATAAAACACTAGCAACGTGTGACCTCTACCTCACAACTGTTTGTGATTATTTTACAATTAAGGATTACTGTATGTGACAATCTCCTGCCACTTCATTGTGCATGCACTGATGCAACCCAGCCTCAATCTTGCACTGCACTGGTCATTCAGCATCACATGAGCCAACCACCCCCTCCCAAATGGAAGTTCATGGACACTTTGCATGTAAAATGTAAACAAACCATGTTCACACACACAGTTTCGTAAGTTTCTTTTTCAAAAGATATGTATTTTCTTTCTTGTCCGTTGGGGCATTGCTGGCAAGTTTCCAAAATCAAGCAGCAAGTTCATAAGACACACACCTTTTGTCACGTCCCTTCACCAACAAGTCCATGCTTCCTAACAAGCTCCAGTACTGACAACTTTGCAGTGTTACTGTAGGTCACTGACCTATTTACAGACTTTGCTTTTGTGGGGCTCCCATGTGTGTTCATGCAACAGTGCTCATTTTCTTTTTTGTTTAATGCTGATCTGAAAAAGGTTTGCATTGCCCATGTTTAGATTTATAGTCATTTAAGTGTACAGTTTACTAGAAGACCTTATTTTTAAATATTAAATGTGTGTAACTGTACAGACTAAATTGATTTATTTATATTACACTAACCAACAATGATAGTCAGCCTACATCTTGTACTTTTCATCCACCTATATCCCTTCAGTTTTTCTCCGTGCTGCTACTGCCATGATTTCAGGAGAGAAACACATGATGTAATCACTAGACCCAAAGATGTGACGTCGGATCACCCCACTCGGTTTCTCGGCTTCCCATTGGATGATTTCGCTGGTTCTACAGGAGGAGCAGCTGCTTCCCTTCAAACAAACTTGGCTTTCTTTTTCCCGCCCCTGCTTAGCTACCATTGGCTGCTGGGGGCAAGCCCACAATAAACAGAAAAGAACACTGTTTTCCTCATAACATGGGGCTAGATTAACCGCATGCTTGACATTAACATGGCTGTACAAGAGCGAAATAAACAGCATTAATTAATTTTTCGTATATAACAAATGACGTTTGTGTTCAGGAAACCACATTTGATGGTACTTTTTTAAAAGGAGATGTAGGCATTCTGAGCCACTAGATCGATTTGACTAGTACACGAATGATAATGTCTCATTTTTAAATTGTCACATTAATAATTATGGCCTATGCTACTCATGCCATCATCTCTAAATCAAAACTACCCCTAAAAATAAGGAAGTTGCTGTAACCTTCAAATGCTGTGATTCGCTGCTACGCCTGTCAATCATCACCGGCTGGGTGGGTTCGTTCGGCTCCCACTGTAAGCATGTTAGTACTGAATGAGCTTCAGTGTTTGGCTTGGTTTGACAAGTTTCCCTGGATGATCATGGGGGCTGGAGTGAGTAGTTAGTTGACACATCAATAGAAAGTTGTAGCTCACTTTGCGCGTCTTTCAGGTACACTTGGGACCTGGCGCTTTGGCAAATGTAGGGACGTGAGAAGCTTCCGATTTTTCAATCTGAGCGATTCCACATCTAGTCAAGTCTACATTGGAAATACAGACACAACAGGAAAGATGAACACCCTGTCTTTTGACGATCCAGCGTTGGATAATCTGGATCCAACGCTGTCGCTCAATGACCCCAGCGATATTGACACTGCCCTCTTAAGCGACATTGATGGTAAGAAGCTAGCTAAGTTATAGCTTAACAATGGGTGTTAGCTAGTCCAGTTACGTCTAACGTTTGTTGAACAGATAACCTAGCTAAAATAAACACTGTTCTTGTAACTTGCTTCAGGCATACTAGTGTGTTTCACTTATCATTTTAATTTGTTAAAACTAAGTATCTCATATATACTAACATGCAGCGACCAACTTTAAGGTTTATCTCATGTAGCATGCCTAGTGCCGTTATAACAACGTTACTTAGCTTGACTAGCTAGGTAACTCATTTTACTAGGTTTTGGAGGTTAGCTGAGCCAATGCGTGGTCTTACACAGTGTAGTTCTATGCACTGTCGGAACTCACTGTCATAACTTCACTTAACAACAAAACTAATGGATTATTAGTGCGACTTTTGTAAACTAACAAAAATAGGCGAATCCAGTGTGTTGCTAAACGTTTGTGTGCCCCGCCTCCAGCCTTCTCCACAGATGAAGGTTACTGTCGTTCATTCCTCTCTGCAGGGTTCATCGTGCCACAGTTGACTGAACTGAAAAAAAACCCCGAATTATTTCTATAAAAATAATAGATTAAATATATATTGTTACCATGTTTTATTGCTTTTAGTCGTTTTTCCTAGTTTTGGTACAAATACAAATTTAATAAATGTAAATAAGTTAGTAGTGTGATATTTTCCTAAAATCTTCCTACATGAGTGATTATGCATTTTTTTGATCGTAGCCGAGATGTATTTATGATAAGCTGCACTGCGTAAAAAGTAGTAACACATATCCAGCAGTCGTGCTCGCCATCTTCATAAATGTGACCGGCAGTAACCCTCGGTGATGCTGCTCGATAGTAACCCCGTGTGAAGCCACAGACAGCGCTCTCTCCCTTTCCTGTCTTGGGCTGATCGGCATAGCAAGTCTCTGAGACGCGCTCTGATTGGTCAAGAGCGATCACCTCATACAAAACACTGGTTTACAAATCCAGGCTGCTGCGCTTCACTGCAGACACAACATGCTCTGAGAGAGTGTCCATTTCTCCAGATTTTTGTTAATTTAGTATTGATAGGAACTGATGAAAGAATAGCAGCAAATGAATTTCATGACTTGTTCAGTGGTGCTTGTTTATGAATCATTTAAGACTTTTTCTGTTTCTGTATAAATATTCCCTAAAACATGATCAGGACTTTACTAAGATTAGAAAAAGTGAACCCAGTTAAACAAATCAAACTTTTTATGTATATGTTGTGGAAAAAGTAGCTAATCTTTTGCAAAACATTGTGTTTGGCTAATTATGTGGATGTGTTCCTTCAGTTACTATTGTGAACCCTCTATGCAGCAATAACTTCAACTAAACATGTGTAGTAATAGATATAATTCCCATAAAGGGGAAACTTGGCTAGTCAACACTGTACAACAATTAAGACAAGAACAGGACAGCTCACCACAAACCAACATTTTCAAGAGGACATAGTGGACTCTAAGACCAATTAATGTCATCAAAAAGAATAAATAAATGACAGACAAGTGACAGATGAGTACTAAACATTTTTACTCAGAAGTACAATATGGACAGGGGTCTCATTCAGAAATTTCATCGCAGTAGGCACAAATGAGCTAAATTGTTCTGTGGAGCACCTTGGCATCCTAAATCACTTTGCAAAACATGAAAGGCATCAAATAGGGGATCACTGACAGTGATACTATTAGCCCAACATATGACCCCATAAAACAAAGCAAGAAAGAGGGTTTTTCATTTTATTCATTAAGATAAAAATTAGCTTATTAACTTATTTTAGCATTTTATGTTTCTGCAAATGAGCACCTTTTTTTTTTTTTTTTATCAAAACAAGTATTCGGTAAGTCTGTTCTGGAAAAAAAACAGTAAAGTAAAAATAATAACTCTGTCTGTTTTACCGATACAAATCCAAAATGAACTTTATGTACTAGTGTACTTTGGAGTGTTCTCTCTGATTTGTTATGTCAGAAACACCATATATGTGTACTGATGTTTTAGCAACATAGATCGAAAGCAGGAAATCACATGGTGAATAATAGCAGTGGTGATTGTGATGTCTCTCTGTGTTCAGACATGCTACAGCTCATCAATAACCAGGACATGGAGTTTGGAGGACTCTTTGATAACTCTCTGTACACTGGACCTCCCCCAACCCAAGAGCTTCCTGGCTTGACCCAGTCTATTGCCTCAGCTGCTTCTCCAACCACCTCCACCACACCTCCAGTCACTTCTTCCTCCTCCATCCTGAGTAGTAGCCCTCACCTGGATGCACTCCTGGGCCCTCCCATCAACCGTCGCTCCTCCACCCCAGAGAAGACCTTCCAGCCTCCCACTTTCCAGCAGTCCCCCTTGGCCCAGGTATCTGGCTCCACACCAAGGCAGCAGCCTGCCTCCCCGCAGACTCAAACCCTCAGACAGCCACAGGTTGAACAACCTCAACCCATTCTGAGCCCGTCACCTTCAGCCCAGATATCCTCACCTCATGGCTCACCAGGACCTAACCCAGCATTCAGCACCACACCACAGGCTCTCTTCACTTCCCCTGCACTGCAGACTCCACCCCAGCCCCAGCCCCAGCCCCAGCCCCAGCCTCAGCTCCAACCTCAGCCCCAGCCTCAGCCACAGACACAGACACAACTTCAAGCCCCAGCTCAGTCCCAACAAGCCCGGACCAACTTCAACAGTCAGACCAGTTACACAGGTGAGCACTTCTTAGTGATGACGGGCTACATTTTGTGAGTTATGTAGTAAAAGGTATCTACAGGTCTGAAAATCTATTATGGTTAATGATCCAAGTTAAAGGCTTTAAAAACTGTTATATTTTAATTTGGGTCATTGTAGTAATTAGTATGTGTTACATTGAATCTGTCCAATATACATTTTGTGGTCAGATTTCTATTCTGTGCCTATTAATGCCACATTTCTTGCCAATTTAAAACATAGTTTGAGATGATTTACATTATCTGTAGTTGTTTTCACATATATTCATTTTTAACCAAACTTACTCATCTTAATGGGGACAAAAAAGAGATTCAGTTCATTTTGTGTTGTTGAGCGTTGTCTTTCTGATTCACTTTAGTTCTGATGGGACCTCTCTCTTTTTTCTGTTCTCACCATAGTTACTCTGGAGTTGTTAGATCGTTACTACTTTGAATTATAGTAGTTCACTTGGAACAATAAATACAGTGAACCCGAAGTTCTTCTTGTTCACAAAGAAGCTAAGTGTGAAAAAATAGTGTGTTAACTACTTTGTGATTAGACTAACAATCCCTCTCACCAATACTTGTATGGAGTGGTTCCTGCATGCATTACTGTCATTGACTTTTCTTATGCAATGTGATAACTGCTCTGCTTAGAGCTGGACGATATATCATGTTAAGTAGTTTTTTTTAAACAATGTGAAAAATGTAATTTGCAAAGTTGAGATTAGTATTTCCTCTGCTGCCACTTAAACTCAAATGTATGACAGCAATGTAAGGTCTTCCCGTTTCCTTGGAGATGCCTGCATGTGTGAATTTTGCCAGTCAACAAGTTTGAGTAATGGCAGCTGCAGCAGTTTAAGATGACAAAATAATATTAGAGAACAGTAGTCATACTGCCTTAATGATATGGAAATCGCAGACATCCCACCTCCTCTTCCTCTCACTTGGGCTCGACTCGATTACTAAAAATCCTTAATGCTAATTCTTTTCCTCAAAGTTTCGTTCAATACACCTATTTATATACAGTGCTGGTGGATAGTGGACAAGATCAAACTGAAAACTGATTAATAAAAATACACCTTTTTTAAGCTAGTGCAATTTTATTGCATCTAATAATAATGAAGAATTCGCAAAAATCAGTTTTCTCTGTGTTACTTTGGAGCTGGGCTGTGTGTTGTGCATCTGAATGGACAATATCCTCAGGCAGCTCATTCTGCTGCTTATAAATAGCCTACAGCGTTGACGTGTTTTAAAAGTGAAAGACAACATAGCATGTGTGTAACTAATGTTAACGTACAGGTCAGGTCTGAATTTGATTTTTTTTTAAAAAGATAAGTGATAATTAGATAATTAGAGATAAGTGCAGGTAACGATCGGTCCGGTATCGAGCTTTGCATGTGCAGGTTTGCAAGATTAGGCCCATGTAGGACTCTGGCCTACGTGAACTCTTGTTCCAGCCTACTCGTTTTTTCCTCTATAAAAGCCACAAAGCCTCCAAGAAGACTTTTATTTCCGTTTTAGAGATTTTTTTTTTTTTAAAACAAGAATAGAAAATGATCCTTAAATGCACTAAATGGGTTTAGTTTTAACTGATAATATTGTTTGCAATTGCAATTTAACTTACAAAAATATAGATTCTTCTAAAAAGAAAACCAATTAGTTTTTCATTTTAAGACATTTGTCTTTTGAGACATTTCTGCAATTTTAAGTTGTCAAGTCACAGGAAGAATGCAGACTCCACACAAAAAGAGCACCAGATGTATTTATTATTTCCTAACGTCTACTAAATGTTAACTGGTTTCAATTTTGAATGTTCACCATCATCTTAAAAATAGCTAATTAACTGGATTCTGACACTTGGCCAATCTAGTTCAAAGCAGATTTGTGTTTCTATGCACATCTGGCTTTGGAAAGTCCAGTGCTCAGCAAGGTTTCTCTTCACACGTATTACATTTCCCAAGCTAGGACACTTAGGTCATTTAATCTCAGCTGATCTCATGTCCAAGTTCTAATCTAATAGAATTTTCTCAGCCGTGTGAGAGTCCGTGAGCTAAAAGAAAATGCTTTGTCTGAATAATACCTATTGTATATGTAGTGTACTATATGTCCATATTTGTATTTTTCTGCAACTGTAATTCATAAGAGACAGACAGCAACCACTGAAAACCTTCACAGCCAAAAATTAGCAAACTAAACAGTGCTTGTAAATGTACTTATATGCAGTGCATTGTTATTACTCCTTGAGAAAATTCCTCCGTCCTCATACTGATTCGTGACTGCCCAGTTGGAACTGATAAGAAACACAAGTTGAAGGTTGCGTTTTCATTTTTAATGAGGTTGTAGTTCAGCTATTGGCCTAACCATAGACAATGGGTAGTTTTAAACCAGTTCAGTTAAAAAAATATATACTTATTGAACCTTTTTGACATTTCTTTTAAAAGCTCCTATTTGCTAATAGCATTTACTGGTAAAGTGGTTTGGTTTGGATGTAATATATTATAATAAACTTATTGCAAAAATATATTACTTAATTAGTAATATAATTTGTATAGTAATTGTATTAGAACTTTCCTGCTTGAGTACTGGATTCTGATGTCACATTTCTGAAGTGTTTAAATGATTCACGGTGTGCCAAAGCCAGTTTCTCGAGGTTATAGGGATATTTTAAGAAAAGTAATTAGAACTCGCTTCAGTTAGGTGATTTCTTTGGCAGTGAGTTTGTGGAGTGTAGAATTTCCTCTTTAACTTGCTTGTTAAATATCTGATTTAGCAGCTAGCAGCCCCCCCTCTGTGAGCCAACCAGCTATCAGCTTGTCATCTGCACCTGCAAGTGTTCAGCCAGTGGCCATTCAGACTCAACTCCAAGGCCTGACCACCACCACGCCTCTGCTGGCCACATCAGCAAGCCCACCTACTCAGACCATCGCTCCACAAATACAGCAAGTACCTGTAAGTGTGTGAGACTGACAAATAAATGAGCCTGAATGGGTTTGTACATACAAAATAAATGCAGTGCTTTGTTTTGTCGTTGTTGTATGGTAAATCTTTGGGTGTTGTTTTTGTTGGTGTGTGTTCTCAGGTGTTGCTGCAGCCCCAATTCATCAAGGCTGAATCTCTGCTGTTGACCACTCTGAAGCATGACCCCTGCATAGTCACCACTGTGGCTTCTCCTACATCCCTGGCTACCACCACCCCAGTACAGAGCACTTCACTGCAAGTAGGCACCTTATGTGCAACTTAAAGTCAATAGAGAGATCATTAATGAACAATTTTGAATATGTGGGGAGAAAAATAATTTTACTCAGCTAACTTTGTTCCCTATTTTCCTTCTAATTCCCTTTTCTTCCTTCCTCGGTTTTGCTTTTTCTTTCCCCAGGCTTTTATGGGCGGGGGCACCATCCTGACCACAGTTCCCGTTATGGTGGACGCTGAGAAGCTGCCAATCAACCGCATCGCCATCAGTGGTAAACCCACGGGCCAGCCTCACAAAGGGGAGAAGCGCACAGCTCACAATGCCATTGAGAAACGCTACCGCTCCTCCATCAATGACAAAATTGTGGAGCTCAAAGACCTGGTGGCTGGTACTGAGGCAAAGGTACAAAACGGAGAACGTTTTCATAATTTGATTAAAATTAATCTTATCTGTTTTTGTCACATCATTTGTTCTAGTTAAAAAAACAACATACTGTAGATCTAATACTTAAACTGCATAATTTTGCCCTATTGCATTTCAATCTTTTTTCTAATTTTTTCAGCTCAACAAGTCTGCAGTGCTGAGAAAAGCCATCGACTACATCCGTTACCTTCAGCAGGCTAACCAGAAGCTCAAACAGGAGAATATGGCTCTTAAAATGGCAGCCCAGAAAAATAGTATGTACTTTGTCTCTTACATATGCCATAAGAGCTTCTCTGTAGATTATTTCAATTCCTTGAAAGTAAGTCCCTCAGTTAACTTTTGTAGCGAGGTCTATTGATAGCTACTGTTATCCTGAAGTAAAAATAAGTGAAACTTGTTTTCTGTACCCTCAAATAAGTAGAGTAAGTTTATCAGTAAAGATGTCTTATCTTTTGTATTGCTAACATCTCTGCATTCCTCTTCCTCTTTCTGTAGAGTCTCTCAAAGACCTGGTTGCCATGGAAGTGGATGGACAGGCTGATGTGAAGAACGAGCTGCCCACACCACCAGCATCTGACGTGGGCTCCCCGACTTCTTTCTCACAATGTGGCAGTGACTCAGAGCCTGACAGTCCAATGGTAGAAGACACCAAGGTATGCAGCTGTAGTCTGAATAGTAGGAGGTTGATATTCCGTGTCATATTTGTTAAATGGATGGGTCCATGTTTCATCCCAGCAAACTGTGGTTCACCGAATCCCTTCCTGCTTGTGCATTAAAAAGTTGCTTAATTTTACCAAATTCCATAATCTGATGTGCCACATTTATTGCCTCTGCAGTGTAAAAGTAGATACTGTGTGTAACGGCTATCTGGAGGTTGCAGAAACTGTACTATGGTGTTTTGTCATATATGTTTCTGTTGCACTTTATGTTTGTTGTTAGTGACAACATGAGGCAGATTGAGGAAAGACCAAGTTAATTATTCACAATGTCAGACCCATTTGTCTCTTAGTATTATTATTATTATTATTATTATTATTATTATTATTATTAGGAAACAGAGGGAATACATCCTATGCCAGTTTCCCTAACTCTTTCATGTAAGAAAAAAATTTAGTTACTGTCCTGATCTGTGCTGCATCTTTGTATTAGAGTAACGCTAATCTGTCTTTCTGGTTTCTGTTCTGTGTGCCAGCCAAGTGTGGGCTTGTTGGACAGAGCAGCAGGTGGCATGTTGGACCGTTCCCGCATGGCCCTGTGTGCCTTTACCTTCCTCTTTCTCTCCCTCAATCCTCTGGCCTCTCTGCTCTGCTCATCTGGCAGCAGCTCAGCTAGAAGCGCTACGGCCACTACCACCCATCACGCAGGCAGAAGTGTTCTGGGTGTGGACGTCACAGGTATGGAGTGAATAAATGCTGTTAAGCCACTATCAGTTGGATTTTCACAGAAATAACTGTTTTAAAAATGTGTCTGTCCATAGTGGACTCGTGGGGGTGGATGGACTGGATGCTGCCAACTATTCTGGTATGGCTACTGAATGGTATCCTGGTTTCTGGAGTTCTGATCCGTCTTTTAGTGTATGGAGAACCTGTAACCAGACCACACTCTGGATCCTCTGTTTTGTTCTGGAGGCACCGCAAGCAGGCTGACTTGGACTTAGCTAGAGTATGTTGTTTTTGGATACATTTGGTTTTCATTTCATTCAAAAATGACAAGTGTCCATATATTCTTCTCAGGCATTACCTTTCCTGCCTACCTGTCTCATCACCAATTTCTTATAACCCTCCTAGGGTGATTTTGCCCAGGCCAGCCAGAATCTGTGGACCTGTTTAAAGGCTCTTGGTCGTCCCTTACCCACCTCCCAGTTGGACCTGGCTTGTGCTGCATTATGGTCCCTCCTAAGGTTCTGCCTCCAGCGTGTATGGGTGGGCCGCTGGCTGGCTGCCAGGGCTGGAGGGCTGCGATATGACCGCCCCCTGCAGGAGGATGCCTGCAAAAGCAGCCGTGATGCCGCCCTGGTTTACCACCGTCTGCACCAGCTTCACATGACAGGTTAGTTTTGTCGGACAGTGTTTCTAAATTAAATCAGTGTGCTTTAGTGAAGAGTGTTTGATGGCATATTGTGACAAAATATTATTAGTGATTAAAGAGATTAAACAGCCTTCTTTTTTGCTTTTTGAAAAAGGTTGACTAGTGCTAATAAAAGGATTTTGACTACCTAGACTACTGCCTGTTTTGTGATTTATTTATTTTTTTTCTGTTTATGTTCTTTATGTGCATACAGGTAAACTAAATGGCAGCCGTCTGTCAGCGGTGCACATGGCTTTGAGTGCAGTGAACCTAGCAGAGTGTGCTGGCTCCTGTCTTCCTGTTGCCACTCTGGCTGAGGTCTATGTCTCTGCAGCTCTACGGATCAAAGCCAGCCTGCCAAGGATTCTGCATTTCACCTCAGTAGGTCCCTGTACTACATGCACACGTGCAAGTGTTATGCTCATTCATATTGTGCAAATTTAAACACTATTTTTTCCTTAAGACTATAAGAATGGTCTACTTGATCCATATCCTCTTGGTGGTAAAAATTTACGTGGTATACACTTATCCAGCAAGTAGTTCTAAGTTGGCGTTTGGTTTATTTGTCTTTTGTGTTTAAACAACATATACTGACTTGTTAAAAACTCGGGGACTCGCTGAGTTAATTAAACAGAGCTACACTGAACCATAACATCATTAGTGAACTATAAACGGTGCAATTCTGTGAAATGAGGATGCAGAAATTAACAAAGTACTTTTTTTTTTCAATAGCGTGTGTTTCTGAGCAGTGCCCGCCAGGCATGCCTGTCGTCCAGTGGCAGTGTGCCTCCAGCCATGCAGTGGCTCTGTCACCCACTAGGTCACCGCTTTTTTGTAGATGGTGATTGGACTATTCGCAGCACTCCTAAAGAAAGCATATACAGTCAGGCTGGCAATACAGGTCAGTGTATGCATAATATCCGTAATATAAGTATGTAACTGCATTGTTTAATGCTTGTGTATTTGTGTTTGTTATGTTAATGGAATATTGGTACGCTTACAGTGGATCCTCTGGCCCAGGTGACTCAGGCATTCAGAGAGCACCTCTTGGAGAAGGCTCTGTACTGTGTGGCTCAACCTCATGGAGAGAAAAGTCCCAGCCAGGGCGAGGGGTGAGAAAATAAAACACACCTAAATAACTTTGTTATGAATTCTGCTCGCACCACTGAAGTTTACACACTGTCATATTTGGTTTTTTTTTGCATATAGTACATCAACAACAACACAATATAATCAGTAATAAAAACTGAAGTAATTCAAGAATGCCTTTGATAATAATAGATTGTTGTATGTTGACATAGCAACAAAATAACCAGTCAGTGTGTGTTCATCCTCAGGGAGTACTCTGATGCCCTAGAGTATCTCCAGCTGTTGATTAGTGCATCAGATGCGGCTGGTGCCACATCCCAGTCTTTTGCTATCGGCTCCAACATGGCTACTGTGACGGGTAGGTCGCTGTGGAAACTCTCATTTCTGTTAACACATTTGTCTCTTTTATAAATAGAAAGCCACCTCTGTAAGGACATTATGTCTTAACTTTGATAATTTAAAGTAATTTTTGGTAATTTAACATCAGTGCCGAGTAATGGTCGCAGTTTTTGAATTCCAGCCCAAAATCAGCTTTTAAAACCTAACACAAGCTGAAACTTCAAACTACTGTCTGTTGCCTGTGTATGTCATCATTTTCAAGTGTAGACCTGGACTATATGCTTCATTAGTACTTGTTTTTTTTATAGAAGGATTGTATTTGCATCTTTCCTTCTCCGGCCCTGACTTTGATTTCTTTAATGTGCTTACAATATTAGAAGCTGTGAGATGCAGTTAATGTTTACACTATTGAAATTGAGTGGCTTGATTTCCACTGTGCTGACTTCTACCCTCCCTCCACTTTCCTATGTCCTCACTGATCACTGATCTGAGTGAGTGGGGGCTATGTGAAAGTGAGGTATCCGCTAGATTGCTTCATCTATCTTCAGCACTGTCAAATCAGTGATATCCTTGAGAGGAGAGAGAGGGACAGAGGGGCTGTACAGGGATTTTAATGGAAGATGCTTGGCAGGGCCTCAGGTTGCTCACTCAGTGTTAGAAGTGTGTTTTTTTTTTTGTGTGTGTGTGCTCGTGTGTGTGCT
>JAUBNQ010000027.1:14711398-14736060 GCA_032353495.1 Ctenopoma kingsleyae
GTGTGTGTGCTCGTGTGTGTGCTGCCTAATGTTAAATGGAGTAGTTTTCCTCATGAGGGAGTCGTCAAAATGGCTGCTTTCTCTCAGCATGTTGTGACTGTGCCAGAGGGGAGAAACAGATTGATTCAGAGGTCAAAATACAGACAGCTGCTCTGTCTGTCTGTGTGTGCGTGCGTGCATGCTTGCATGTGTCTGTGCACTCTCATGCATGTTCTATGTAAATGAGTGCCTCAGCTTTGACTATTTTATCCCAACTTCCAGGCTGTGACCCTCACTCAAAGTGGTGGTCCTCTGTTGCTGTGGTGATCATCAACTGGCTCCAAGGTGATGATGCTGCAGCAGAGAGACTGTATCCGACTGTTGAGCACCTGCCCCGCAGTCTGCAGAATGCAGAGTAAGTTGGATATACACACACTGGATCTTCTGTCAACCTAAGACTGTGTTGCATAACTCAGACATAAACACTTCCACTATTTTAACCTGTGTCCTCTGTCTCTTTTCCCCCTGTGCTCTGTCAGGAGTCTTCTGCCCAAGGCGTGTCTGAACACATTCAGGGCAGTGCGCGCGCTGCTGTCCAAGCCAGAAAACTGCCAACTGAGTCTGAGCTACAGTGACAAGGCCAGCTCCCTCCTCCGAGACAGCCTCAACCTAGGACCACACTGCCACAGCTCCAGTTTAGATAAGGTACACACACACATTAACACATGCGGATTTATGCCCATAAAAGTCAAGTTAATGTTTATTATTTCTGTGAGGGAAATTTTGTTAAGGCGATCTGCATTAAAAATATGGAAAAAATGCACGCACAAACGCACACAGTGACAGATGTGCCCACACATGTGCGTGCATGAAATTGTAAACACACATAATCACTGGAGTACGCACACACCCTCTTTTCACAATACACAAAGTTCCCCCACAGCAACTCCACTCTGTGATACCATGGTGTCCTACCCTCTGGCATTCAGCAGATGGTGATGCTGGTGGATAGGTAACTCACAGTGTGTGTGTATGTCGACGGCCAGAGCTGCGGTGCATTGTAGTTGCATTGCATGTGTGTCTCAGCGGAGTGCAATGTACCTGCAGTGCAACACAGAAATGGGCCACTAACAGCAGAACACACACAGTGAGTGTTGAAAATGCCTTTGTTGTAGTTGTTGCTGAGAATCCTCTCAGAAAAATATTTTGCAAAACCACTTGAGAATTACTATATGACTTATTTGTCATTTTTGTACTTGTAGTACTAGTATAGATTATTCAGCTGCTTATTTTAACCATATTGTAATATATATTTGCCTAACTTGCCTACTTTTCCCTAATATCAGTTTCATCAAATTAGAGTAGTAGTTGTAGTAGAAACAAACATTGGTGTTGTCAGTCAGTGTTTCTGACATGTCAGCAGACTTGTTACTGTTTCAGATACTTAAGATTTAGGGCAGTAAAATGTATCTGACTTCTGTTCTAATCCTCTTATTATTTTTTCTAGGTGGTCCAGTTGCTCTTGTGTGATCTGCTGTTGGTGATGAGAACCAATGTGTGGCGTTTGCAGCAACAAGGTGCCAGTCCTGCAGGATCCGGGTCAGTGGGCAGCAGTGGCCCTGCAGGGGTCCACCAGGCCTCCCCGCCAGAGCTCCAAGGATTTCAGCAAGATCTCAGCTCCTTACGCAAGCTGGCACACAGCTTTAGACCTGCAATGAGAAGAGTATGTTAAACAGTATTAGTCACTTCATTGTATATGAACATAGCAGTTTGCCTCCTGTAATTAGTGAAACTTTTCGTGTACGAGCAGTTTGAGGCATTCCTTGTCATGCGGATCTATTTCAGACCAACACCAAATACAGCTTAACACTTGTTGAATGACATACAGTCTGGGAATTATTGATACATGTTGAACACATCAGTTCAAGCCCTGTGTTGTATATTTGTTCTCACTGGAATTAAACCCACATGTATAAGATCAGAACACAGGCGTTAAAACAGAGCAGTATGTGCTACACATACCTGAAGTGGCAACTGAATTCAAATACAAAATGCAACACATTAGGAGACACACAGATTGTAAATGTACACAGGTGATCCACAGTACAATCTCTGTGGAAATTAGCAGGGAAGTGTTGCAACATATACACACACACACACCCCAGAGGGAAGTGTTAAGCAGCGTTGTTCACAAAGCTTCAAAGTCTCTCTGAGGTAGAGCTGAACAGTCTGTATGACTCATCATCACTCGCTCTCATGCCGCCTCCTCCTCCTCCTCCTCCTCCTTTTTCTCCTCTCATCTCTCTCCCCTCCATCTCTTTCCAGTTGTTCCTCCATGAAGCTACAGCCAGGCTGATGGCGGGGGCCAGTCCCACGCGCACACATCAGCTCCTGGATCGCTCACTGCGACGCAGAGCAACGCCCGGAGCCAAGACAGGTGTGTGTGGATGGACTTTTGTTGATTTTTATGTTTCATCCACTTTGTACAAGTACTGTAATTCTGCTAAAGCTTGTTTTTCTATACATGTATTTTGTGATGGTCTTAGTTTGATATTTATTAGTTATTATTCATGTATATGTTTTTGCATTGCCTATCAGACCTCTTGAATTAGGCCAATCATTTTACTGACAAGTTGTCATGAGTTCAGGCTTTCTGTATCTGTTTTTCTGTATAGTGAAGTATAAGAGGCTCTGGTTGTACAATCATAATATACCATTGTTTTATTAATTAATAGTGTTCTTCCAAGCTCTAGTTAAGTGGCATCAAAATGCATAGAAAAATAATAAAAAAATCTGATAAAACTCATTCACAGATGCAGCTTTTTAGACTTTTTTTTTTTTCAAGAGACACTGATTGGCTGTAATCAGTGACTCTAATCAGCTTCTCATCTATTTTGCCCAATTGTTCACTTCACTAAATCCCATCAGTAATTAAACAAGAAGCATCTGAAGTCTGATTGGCTGTCAGTGGCTGATGACATCAAAAAGCTCACCCGAAATACCACGGTAACAGAGTTTTTTTGTTGTGTGTTGTTGTGTGCAGAGGAGTGCGAGACACGGCCCGGCCAGCGGGAGCAGGCGGAGGCCGTAATGCTGGCGTGCCGCTACCTTCCTCCCTCCTTTCTGTCGGCTCCTGGCCAAAGGGTGGGCATGCTGGCAGACGCAGCCCGCACCCTGGAGAAGCTAGGAGACAAGAGAACCCTCCACGACTGCCAGCAAATGATCATCAAGTTGGGCAGCGGAACTACTGTCACCAATAGCTAGAGAGAAGAGAGAGGGAAGGAGCTGAGAGACGTGCATGGCCACTGTATATAGAAACCTCTCCAACATACAAAAACACACAGAGACAATAAAGAAACATTCTCCGACAAACAGTCTGGCATTTTGATGTAAGACATTAAACTACACAGATTCAGTCAATTGACAGAATTTTCTTTATGGACTACCTCCCACCACCCCAACCCTACGTTAAAAAACTCTTGTAGAGTTTCAATCTGATTGGATTATTATCAGAATAACAATTGATGATAATAATAATAATTATCAGAATCGCAGTGCCACAGTTTGTCCACAGAGAGGAGCCATCACGTCCTGTTCTTGGACAGTGCAGTGTTAATATTTGTCCTGCATTTACTCAGTATAGTCCCTCCTCCATTCTTTTCGAGATAGATGCTGTTCTACATGCAGGGGTTCTACAGTGGTGGGCTGCTCTGATTGGCTACTGAGTGACGTGTCTCTTGTTCATGGGAGGAAAACGACCAAACAAGGATTGGTCCGACCGTGGGCTTGTTCAGTGGGAAGCCAATGCACAGGTTGTTCACTGAGTTCTGAAGTTGATTTGAGTCATTTTTCACTAATAATAGTCTGAGTTGAGGTGCCCTACTGTACAAGCTCTGTGTCTCTATCTGCACTAGCCCTGAAAGGCTGATTTCAATGATAAGTAAAAATATGGCTTTATGAGGTAATTTTCACTGAGGTTGTTTTTTTCTCTTCTTTGCTGTGTACATATTTTAAAATGTATTTATGATCTGTATGAAATTTGATTAAGCAGTATTTTGCATAAGCAGAGTGTAAAGTGCTTATTTTCTTCCCATAATTATGTTTTATTTGGTAGCTTTTGACCAGGCCCAAATGATTTAGTTACTGTACTGTATTGCCATGGTGATGAGAACCAAAATGGAGACAGTATCAAGTTATCCAGGTGACATTTGCGTCACATTGTCTAACTCAATTGACCTTTTGCACTGTTGCACACTTATGCAACTATAATAAAAGAAGTTGGCAGCGTCCAATTTTGGCATCACCAACTGACAAGTGAAACTATAATGTGAACTTTAGGCACTTTTCCAACAGGTAACATTAGTCATACAGACAGTCTCAAGATAAGTCATAATAGTTGACAGTTTTATTTTTCCAAAGAGGGCCTGTAATGAATCTCACCAATCTTCTCTAGTTTCCTGTAGTAGCTCCAAAATAAAGGGCAATACTTGCTCTTGCTCATCATAGTTCAATGCTCCTAGAGAACCACAGTTTGTTAATTTTTAGAGGACTGTTAAGAAACACTTTGGCACATGTTTTTGTTACAGGACCAGTATGTTTTAATAGTGTGTCACTAACGTGAAATACTGAAAGAGGCCAGATTGAAATGAATGAGACAGAACCATGTCTAAAGATATCATTCACGTGTCCTTAACAGACATTTTTTCATCCTTTTGTGATGTAAATATTAAAACATTTTGTAAAGAAGACTAGAGTATATTGTTTTCTTTATGCTTTCACTTGCAGGGCAATGAAGTTTGATACCAGATGATATAAAAAGTACCCAGGTCTCCCTCCACTAACCTCGAAATTATTCAAGTAGGTCATGTTCCTGCATATAAAATGGGGTAAAACATTTTGTTTTTGGGGGTAATAATAATTTGGCAGGATATTCCAAAAAAAAATTCCTGAAAGCAGAGCACCTCCCCAAAAAACAAAAATAATGATGTGCCCATTTTGAAGCTGATTATGTGCCTACAAGGTGCTTTAAAACTATTCAGATATGTATTTTTCTTATTCAAACGATTTAAGTGTTTGAATTTTTGACAAGAGAAGCTCATATTTATGGATAAATGTTGTAATTGTGGCTACTTTAATTACTTCAAAGCATACTTGGGTGGCATGTTGTTGACCATACTCTCTACTGCAGCACTGTAAAAAAAGAAAAAAGTGCAGATTTACATTGTGTCTCCAGTATGTTAATGTCAGTGCATATTCATGAAGACAAAAAGAGCAGGCATTGGTCATAGCAGCATTGAAAGGTGCTGGTATATTTAACATTGGCGTTACAAAAAACATTTCAAACAAAGTGATGCTGTGTCATTGATTCCAAACAAAGAGACATGAAAATCAATATAACGGCATGCTCCAACTTAAAACAAGTGACATTCCCAAAAAAGGTTCTTTTTTTCATCAATGGATTCTTTTAATAACATTTTATAAGCAATAACATATTCCATTTTATAGAAAATAAACATCTCTAGGAAATACTATACACAATTATATTAGTACATCACATCTTACATTTAAACAGCATCAAATACTTATATACACCATTAAATAATGAGCTTCATAAAAGAGAAAGTTTGGTGTGGCATTTTTGCTCTTTCTTTTATGCTTTAATACTTAAATATGTCTCATTTTGATATGACCAGTACTTTAACAGACCCTATACAGGGTGTTGTTATATAGCATGGCAGAGTGAAAGAGGCTACATTTGAAATACACAAACAGGTGTGTGTTATGAAATCTGAACTGAATGTACATCTTTCTGCACGGCTGTGATAGGTGAAATAATCATACACCATGGCAATGTTTAACAGTAATACTTCTAAACTGTATATAGATATGAAGTGTGATGACCTGACTCCCAGTTGGGCCCTGGAAGCCCTGATCTGCAACCTGTCAACCTGTCATGTGGCGGCATCTATTGTACCTACTGAATGTGCACACAAGTAATGGACTCTTAAACAGAGTTTTCTTTTTTCTTTTTTTTCATATTTCTTTTTTAATTTCTGAAGAACACAAAGCCTGACATATACCAAGGGTGACGCAATGATGTCGTATAGTCGTAATGCACATCAAAATACATCTCCGAAGATAAGAGCATTATATTAAAATACTGCGTCCATTTTTTTCTCTATTCTCCAATATCAGAATATTTAGAGCCTGTAAAGCACATTATCATGTACAGTTTCCTTTTTTGTTTCATTTTGTGTCTTGCTTTAAACACAAACGCACACATTGAGATAGTACATCCGGTGGTTGGCTGCTGTTTTTTTTTTTTTTCGTGATGTGTGACATCTTGAGTTGGAGATGCACTTCTTCACTCACACAAACACATAGGCACAAACACACAGATGATGGGGTTGTAGAATGACAAGTTGATGATTATCACGCACACATTCACACGCACAGACACACACTTGCTCGTACACACATTTTGGCCCACAGACAAGGTGGCCAGAGGGATGCTCCTGTCCAATCAGTGTCCGCCAGGTGTCCGAATATGATAGCAACACATCCGAAGGCAGAACACACACATATTCCTCGCTCTGCATTTCAAACAGCCCCTTTGTGCACTGGACCCTAGGCACACAGTCTCTAAAGCGCAGTCTATCCTTCTGTCTAACAGTACTGCTACCGTCTGCCTTCCAGTAAGGGGCTCAGTTGAGAAAAAACATTTCCTGGCCAGGGTCAGTGAGCAGCTCTTCTCCGTGGAGGCGTTCTCCAAGGTTTGTATTGCTCCTAGCTTCACCTCAGTGCAGAGTTTTATCCACCCCCTGCCCCACTGGCCTTCGTGCTGTCATCAGTCATCACCATGGTTTTTAGGTGTAGGTGGCTTTTGGGACAGTATTTTCCTTTGCCTTGCTGGATAGGTGGTGCTTTTCTGGCTGAGAGGTGGTGTTGGTGGTGGAGGTGAAACACTGGTATATCTTACAGGTCCTGTAGAGAAAGGGTAAAGAGACATAAATATAAATCACAAACACACAGAGAAGAAAAAGCATTTTGCCAGACATTCTGCTCGCTATGACAGCTGCATTGGCCTTGATATTTCTATATATAATTTCCTAATTTTATCAACCTTGATGTTATGCATCATACATATTCATATAACTGTGAAGTATATTTATTAACGCAAAAGCTATACTACATACACATTCCAGTATATTGCAGGTGGAATCTCCTGTGCAGCCTGGCTCCTCTGAGCTCATATTTGTGTGCTGTCCATGACTGTATGAAAGTATTTCTGCGCAGATCTGCAGAGTGCAGACATGAAAGTGAGCTGGCTGCAGTGTGCAGGAGTGGGGAGATGAATGCAGCTAGTGAACCAGCTCCACTGTGAAAGACACAGTGGGAACGCCTACTAATTGCATTGGTGTGGTGGTGTTGGTGGAGTGTTTTCTGTTCCCTCTGTCCCCCTCTGCAGCACTCCCAGTATCTCTTCACGCTGCCTATCTTTCTCTCTGAACTGCCAGTTGCCCGTCCTTATGCCTGGGACTCATATCAGCAGTTTTGCTTTCTGTGTTTTATCACTCCCGTTTTTTCTTTCAACCTTTTTCTTTCTTTCTCTCCCTCTTTGAAGTTCCCCTCCCTCTCTTCCAGTTTGCCTCCCTAGAGTAGCTTTCATTCTTTTGCACCCTTAGTCTCACACGTTTTCTCCACTTCTCCATCACCATGTGTCTTTCTCTTTCTTTCCCATCTTGTTGCCCTTCTTTTCGTTTTCTACCTCTGTTACTTTCATTCTGTCGCTCTCTGATGTAACTGCCCTCATTTGTCTTTTGTTCCCACTCACACACAGCACAAAACAGTATTTTTCTTCTCCCTGTGTCTCTCCCCATCTCTCCCCCCAGCTCATTGTGTCTGTGTATGTGCGTGAGCTTACAGGTAACATGTTAATGAACCTGTGGACACACACAGTTTGTGTCCCTTAGCACTTGAGAATCAACAGCTGAAAGCAGCATTTGTTTGCAGTTTCATCAATATATGTGTGTTGTGAATGCAGGCAGAGTAAAAATTTCTGTGTGGGGCCCATGGGTGGGGTGGTTGCATCCTTGTGTGTACATGTGTGCCTGCTCTTCCCTTTGATTAGGCTGCTCAGTGTAAATTGGTACAGCACAGACCCACACACACAGACCTTCAGATCCCTCAACTGATGACAGCTCTGCCTCAGCCTGCTAACAACAATCTCTCTCTGTCTTGCTCTCCTTTTCTCTCTGTTTCTCACACTCTATTTCTGCTGCTTAGACGTGGGAGTTGAGGTGAAGAGAGGCGGGGAGAGGAGATGAGAGAGAAACAGGGAGGAAGGGATGAGGAGGGATGAAGGGAGGATGGCTGAAAATGGAAAAGGAAGCTCACAAGTGATGAGAGGTGAACAGAGTGAGATGGAGGGAGCTGGAACAGCAGGGGCGCACAGAAGCAAAATAAGGGGAATGGTAAAAAAAACGGAGGAAAGAGAACTAACGAGAAAAAGAAATAGCAAATAAGAGTGAGAAAGGGTGGTGAGAGCATGTGGGGAGTAAAGCAGGCAGTGATGGTGGGTGGGGTGTTTTGATCAGCAGCCAGCTTTTCATCCCTGTCAGTCTGCACAGAGGAGAACAGAAAACGAAGAGGGAGCGAGTGAGGGAGAGAGATGCAGAGAGGGGAGAGAGGCTACTGCCGCTGTTGCCTCAATGCGCCGCTGCTCCCTGCTGAATGTCAGTCTCTACCACCCTCCACATTTGACCTTCCCCTCTGTGCTGCAGAGTAAAAATGCCACCACCAGATGGCCTCTGTTTTTCAGGTAACCTGACTGTGTGAAGGACTATACATGCATGCTAACACCAAAAACATGACTTATTGCAATTGCGGTGGTCTTTTGTCATAACAGTAAGTACTGATAGTCTCTACATGGCAGAATAGGAAGGGAGGTGAGGGGAGGAAAAAATGGAAATGCACAGTGGTTCTCAGAGCAGAAAGACTGTAAGGGCTCTGTTGGGAATACAAACCTATGCAAGCACTGGGAAGGGAACATACATAAGCAGCTGTACATAAACATATACTGTACGATGCTAAGATTAATTCCTCAAGGAGATGCTAAGACACACTATCTTGGTTCCAAAAAAGCTCTCCACCCTCCTTTCCCTCCTTTAATTAGCTACCAAACATTAAATGTCTTTTAGTCATTTGGCAGATGCTTTTATCCAAAGCAACCTACAACAGCAACGTGGGTTCAATGTATTGCCCAAGGTCTCGCTGACATAACCCTGCAATCAGTAGATGACCTCTCTACCTCCTCAGCCACAATGAGGCCTTTATTTTCTTACCTCATGTTTAGGACATTTGATGGAGAAGTCATCCTCGTGGAATGTGCAGCCTGCACATTGAGAGAAAAACGAGAGAGAATAAGCTAAAGTGTTGCAGATAGACAATAACAATAAATTAAACATAGTATACGGTGGATACACACAACATCCCCTAAACCCCACCTCAAAAAGCAGAGATAAATGACAAAGAGGTTAACATGATAAATGAGCAAGAAAGAAGCATAGAGAGATAGCAACAGAGGAAAGAGGGAGACTGAGTGGATGAGATGCGATGCAGGCAGGCAGTCAGATATGGCTGGTGCACTCAGCAGGATTAAAAAAGGCCTCGCTCTGCTCCCTGTGCTGGCTCGGCAGACGTGGCAGGCCTTCTAATCCTCCCACTGTACTTCTTTGGCATGAGGTAATGTAAGGGGAAGCCATACAAGACATGTGCTGACACACAAACACTCACTTATATTGACAACCACAACCAGGGACACTCACACGCAAGCACTGAGGCGAACGTACACAAGCAACATGGTTGTAAGACGTACATGGGGAAGCATTTAGGCAAGCATTCATGCAGCAAGGCACACACAAAGGTGCATGCAAACAGACATACACACATACCACAGACAGCAGAATGGATGGATGGAGCCACAGGGGTTGTGGTCAATAATGCACACATACACATCCTCCTCCCTCGATCTTGCCTCTCTCTCTGTCTCTCTATTGCACACTCCAGGGTCCCACTTTCCTCTCATCATCCCCTTTATTCAAAGCTCCCTCCTTCTTTCCCTCCTTCTTTACCTCTTCTGCTCTCCCCTAGCACTTAGACATCTCTTCTCGCACTCAATAACGTTACTTCTTGATGCATTTTCCTGCTCTCATTTTACCCACATTCACTTTCCCTCCCCCTCTTTTTTCCCTTCACCTTTCATTTTTCTCCTATTTTCAACCTGCCTTATTTGTTCCTCTCCCTATTGCTCTCTCAACCCACGTTCAAATTTCCCTTCCCAGTTTCCCTCCTCATTTCTCCTCCTTCTGCTTGGCTTTTCTTCCCTTTTCTTCTGTTGTCTCTGTTGGTCTCTTACCTATCTCTTTGGCGCAGACATAGTGGTATTTATGAGAGCAGCCTCTCCAACAGCAGCTGAGGGACGCCCCCACAATCTGGCACTTGTAGCAGTTCTGGGGTTAGTCAGACAGACGGACATATGGACCCAGACCAATAAAAAATAAACAAATTGACCAATAGAGGAACATGGAAATAGAAAAAAAACAAGAGGAAATATGTTGAAAGTTAACAATTTATCAAAGAAGCTGCACAAATTCTGAAAGAGACTGCACATAATATGTCTCTCTCATAAGCACACACACATTTCAGAACAGACCCTGTAATTGCTATCGTACCGTTTTGGCTGAATTGTTGGAAGCCTCCTTCAGTCCATACAGTCTCCCAGCTACCATAATTATGCCCTTGGTCCAGATAGCACAGTTTTCATGGGCCCAGTGCTCCTTAGCCTCTGCCTCTTCTTGTAGCCTTTGGAATATGCTGTCACTACTCTCTTGGTCACCTGAGGCAACTGTGCTGGCCTGGAGTTGCTGCATCTTCTTGAACCTCTCTCGGAGAGTTAATCTTCGTGGACCACCCTCTTGACCCATTCTTTCTGTTCTTTCTGCCCGTCTGTAGCGCCAGTGGTGGTGCCTGCTACTACTGCTCCCCTGAGGGGATTCTTCTGTGCTGCCGTCCTTTTCTGTGCTGCCCTCACCCTCAGTCTTTGAGCAGTTGCCTGGTTCCTCACTGCTGCAACTGTTGTCATTGGTCTTCTCTGACTTTTCCCTGAGGGATTCTGTGTGCCTGATCGTCAGAATCTTCCGCGGAACACCGTCCTCTGTGTAGTAGGGTCCACACAAATCACCTAAGTCTCTGTAATTTGCTGGCTTTCCACACAGGCAACATGTGAGACACCTGTCAGTGATTTTGTTTACCAAGGGACCCTGTAACATGGCAGCAGTGTGTGGCACTATCTTTGCCACTGTGAAAGGATTCCTCATTCTGAGAATGCCCTTTTTTCTACGTCTCTGAAATATTACTGCATCCTCAGGCTTGTTGACTATGGCACACCAAGAGGAAAAGTCTCTGGAGTTGATAATCCGTACATAAGGACAGAAAGACAGTTTAGAATTTAGATGTAATGGTCTGCGCCTGATTCTTTTCACAGAAATTGTCTCAGTCCGTTTTTCTGATATTGTCACTACAGGACCCACAATACATGTTTTCTCTTGTTGTTCATTTTCCCTTTCTCTTCTTTCCCTTTCTTCTTTTTCTCTTTCTTCTTTTTCAGCCTGTTCACACCCTGCAGCCCTTACCACTGCCTCAATAACTTCTATGGCGTCTTTCATCCCAGGTTTTGGTCCAGGCTTTTTGTGGACCTTCACTGGCATGCCAGGAATCTGCTCTGTTGAGGCTTTGCCTCGTTTCCTCTTGGTTGAATTAAGTGATGGTTTTCTGCCTCTCCTAGGTTTCTGAATGAGTTCTGTGCTAGTAGCCTGGAGGGCGTCTGTGATCTCATCTGGGTTGATTGGCAGAGGTACAGTGGACTCTGTGGGGGTTACCTTCTTTTCTACGCCCTCCTGTTGTTGTTCTGCTGTTTCAATATTTGTCTCCTCGACTGTCTCTTCTTCTAGAGGGACTTGACCTTTTCTCTTCTTCCTTCTCTGCTTTAGATGCATCTCATGGTTGTTTTTAATGGCCCTCTGCTTGGCTAGCCTTGGTGTTGTAACTATTAGGCTCCCTGCTTCCAAGGCTACTACTGAGGCATCTGTACTCTCCACCATGGCCCATCGCTTCCTTTTAGTTCTGGCGGACTTACTGGCAGCTGTACCTTCTGAAGCCTGTTGTGTCCACTCTCCTGGAGCCCTGACCTCAACTGGGGTTTCTACTGTATGCCAGTCCTTGCTGGCTCCAATATCTTGCTGCACCTCTGGTTTAATGTTTTCATTTCTTATCTCCTTATTTACAACCTCTTCTTCCACCTCTTGCCTTACCTCCTCTGACACTGACACTGTTTGACTCATCTCACACTGTTCTCTTTCTTGTGTCATCTCCTCTTTTCTCACTGCCCCTTTGTGTTGTTTCACTCCCTCTTGTCTACACTCTGTGCCTTTCACTTCTCCCTCTATCATCTCAGTGCTATTTATGAGCACCGATGTCTCACCTTCCTTTAAGACATGTTGAGACAAAGCCTTGGTTGTCATATCATCAGTTAGATTGCTGTCTGTCTGAGGAATTGTGAGGTGTTTCTTTGAGCTGGGAGATGTAATCTTCTGCACCATGGCCTCATATTTCTGTCCTCTGCCTTTGCGTGGTGGGAGAACCTTTGTTTTAGTGGGACATTGAGGTGGCACAACAGGCACATCACTAGTGATGTCAGATTCACCGATGTTGGGAGGACTGTCTTTGGTTTGTGGAGCGACCACAGAGACTTTCTTGGGTGGCCCTCGCTTTCTTCTTGGGCCTCGAACACACTTTTCTTTAGCTGTAGAGACCACCTGTTCCAGCAGAGGGGCTTGAGTTAAGGGTTTGGGTTTTGGCTTTGGACCCCTCTTTTTCTTTATGGGTGTAGTAGAAAGTTCTGGGCTAGGTTTTCGTTTTAATGGATGTGATGTCTTTTCTTCAGATTGTTCAGGTGGGACTGATAGAGCAAGTGTTGCAGGTGGTTTTATGGGAGACTCTGTGTTTTTGACAGCATTAGGAATATGAGTTATAGTTTGTTCCTCTGCTATAGGATCCTCTTCTTTTAGAGAAATGTCATGAGGCTTAATTTCTGCTTGTGGCTGGGGTAGAATAGCTTCCTCTATTTTTTCTTTTGCATGTTTTTCTTGTGATGGTTTTCTGGATCTCAAGACCATGTTCTTACTCTCCCTCTCTGGGGCTTTTACCTCATGGTTTGCTTGTTTCTCTTCCTGGTTTACCAGTTTTACATCCTGGTTTAATTGTGATATTGTTGCTTTTATGCTCTTCCTGCCCCTGCTTTGCAGTCCTGTGAAAGGCTCAGTGGATTCTTCTTGTACCAGCTTTGCTTTAGAAACGGAACCTTTAGGACGACCCACTGGGGCCTTAATTGGTGCAGTGTCAGTGGAGGGCATAAGATCTGCAGATTTGGGTCCAGGCTTAGTTCCTGGTTTTGGACCTGGCTTTAGTGCTGGCTTTGGACCTGGTTTTAGACCAGGTCTTAGCCCAGATTTTGACCCCGGTTTTGGACCAGGTTTTCGTTTCATAGGAATCTCGATTTTCAGTGGCAGCTCTGGTTCATTTGACGCAGGCTTTGGTCCTGGTTTTGGTCCTGGTTTAGATCCAGATTTTTGCCCAGGCTTTGGTCCAGGCTTTAGACCAGGTTTAGGCCCTGGTTTTGGCCCTGGCTTTGCTCCTGGCTTTTGCCCTGGTTTCGGTCCAGGTTTTGGTCCTGGCTTGGGCCCAGGCTTTGAACCAGGTTTTGGGCCAGGTTTTCTCTTCACATGAGGCTCAACTTTGACAGGCAAGTCTGGTGCATTGAATGAGCGAGTGCACATTCTTGAACGAAAGCTATCAGTTACCATTTTGGGAGTCTGGCTGACAATAGACTCCTGATGAGCTAGGTCCATTTGATCTGAAAATAGCACAGTTTTGCTCGGAGGCATGCAGGGTTTCTGTGTAGGTGAGGGTGTTCCTTCATCTTCCTTTTCCCCCTCCCTCTCCAAATTTAGCTGTCGCCTGATTCCCACACTTGAATGTATGATTCTCCTTCTGCCCCTGGCATGCTTACGTCCAAATGTTCTCAGCTGAGCAGATGGGGCCACAGGCTCTGACTTGGCCAAAGGGGTCACTGCACTGGCACAGCTGATGCCTGGCTCCATGTCCTCATCACCCTTTTTTGGGGAGGGTGGAGTGTCTGCCCAGGAGGGGGCTGAGGGAAGGATTGACTTCCCTGGCAATTGAGGAGAGTCTGGCTCCAGCACTTTAGCATCACTGTGATCAATATGATCCCTGGCCTGAGCTGGAGGCACTGTCTTGTCATTGCGTGCTGAGAAGACTGGCATAGCAGACAGAGGCTGAGGAGCAGTGTCACCAATGGCTGACTCCCTTGCAGATGCGTCTACTGCTGATGTCGCTGCTGCTGCATTTGGATGGGCAAGTGGCCCTGCAAACTCATTGTTGGTGTGGAGTTCAGTGCTCTGACTGTCTTTTCTGCTGCAAAGATCTCCGGTAGGCTTCTCTAGTACATCTCTATTATTCATGTGCTCCTCAGTCAAAGATTGGCTCACTTTCTCCCCCTCCCCCATTTGCTCCTCTTCAGACAGAGGAGGGGAAAGAGAGTGTTGCTGTTGTTTCTGTATTTCTTCTTGTTCATCTTTATTGCCCCCTTCCTCTCGTTCCCCCTCCTTTTCATCCTCCTCATCTTTGCTCTCCCTCTTGTCTGAATTTCTTTCATCCAAGGCCTCAACTTGGGGTGTAGGTGAGGTGTTCTCTGAGCTGTCGTCCTTCTCTGTGGAATATTGATCCTGCTCAAGGTCAGCCCTAGAAATGAAAGGCAATGTTTTCACTGAACTCTCAGATGCAGTTGGAGACTCAGATTTGAATGCCTCTGTTTTCATCTCTTGACCAAAATGTTCCTTGTGGCTGGAGTCAGAGAGAGCTGCTGGGGACTGTTCAACTGAGGTCTGGACCCCTTGGTACACCATTTCCTCATAGCCATAACTTTTTTCTGTCATCTCTTTGTTTCCTTTGCTGTATAAGTCTCTGCATTTCTCTTCATCTGTCCATTTCTCCAGCTTCTCTGTAGATTTTGTTGTGTCTGAATCTCTCTCACATTCATGTTTTTCTGTCACCTCCTCTTTGTCAGCTGTTTTTTCTGTCCAGGCAGATTCTTCAAAGTTCTCTTTCACAGGCTCAGTCATATGATGTATAGCTGAAGGTGAGTCCCTTTCTTGTTTCATAGGACTGGGAATAATAATACTTGTAGGAGACCTCTCATCGCCAATACTCTTCACTGGGGTACTCATGCCATCTCCTCCATGCCCTGATGGACATCTAGTAAGGTCAGGGGTAAGGTTGTGCAGACCTGAGTCTCCAGATCTGGTGGACATGTCATCTGGTGATGTCATAGAGCATGAAGAGGCTGTGTCGAGGCTGAGTTGAGTGTTGTTAAGGGCTTGTGCTGGACTTCTGCCCTGGCCACAGTAATAGTAGCCCCGTTCCAGTTGTTCATCACTACTGCTGGAGTAGCCCCCCTCATGGATTTCCATGGGCATTGGCTGGTGCTGTGGGGTAGAGTAAGGGTCCTGCACGGAGCCTCCACCAACACTAACACAACCACCATCTGGATATGGAGGACTTCTGTACTCCTCACCCTTTTTGGAGGATGCTCCATTTCCAGCACTGCTGTTGCCCCCTCCACTGCTCCGCTTACTGCCTTTCTTGTTGGCCACCAGGGCTTCTGAAAGCAGAAGCTGCTGGACATTATTAGAGATATTCTCTACCTGAGAGGTGAGGGCATTCAGGCTCCACAAGCTGGGGTTTGACAACAGTTTCTCTGAGAAGCGTTCTTTCATGGTGGGGACCTGGGGTGTTGTGGTATAACTGTGGGAGGTCCCATGGGGCACATTGGGTGAGGGGTGTGAACGTGGGGGCATCAACATGGTGTTGGTACTGGCTTGCTCCTGCATGCCAGCTGAAGAGGAGGAAGAAGAAGAGGCTGCCCCAGGGGTCATGGGAGGTTGGCCATACTGGAAGGACTCTGGATTGGTCATTAGTGGTGAAGGGGTGGAACTGTAGGAGGGGGAGCGCCCTACAGAGCGTGCAGGTGAGTGGCTTGAGGAGGGGCTACAAGTCTGATAATACTGTTCTGGTGATCTGACAGACAGTTCTGAGAGACAGTAGTTTTGCTGGGGTTGGCTATAGTGTTGGTATTTAGGGTGGGGCTCCTGGGGGTTGGTCATGGCCTGTAAAGCGGGTTGCTGCTCGTAGCCTCTGGAGGGGGGCTGCTGGTAGCCGTAGCTGTTCTGAGCTGACCTGTAACCCCCCTGCTTCAGATTGCCATGGCTGCTCATTTGTCTGCCAAACTGGGAATTTGGAGGCATGTTGTAACCTTTGTAACAGTGTGGCATAGGGCTGCACTTTTCCATGTATGGTGAAGGAGAGGGTGAGTGCTGGGGATAGTGCAGGTGACTCTGGGGGTACATGAGAGGAGAGGGGGCAGGGTTAGGTGGATGGGGCTGATGGTGTGGACTGGTGTATGCAGGGGTGGAGGGTTGATGGCACTGGGTCTGGGAGTGGCCCAGCATGTTCTGGTCTATGTACTGGGAAGAGCCAGGTGCAGGAGTTCCACCACCCTCCATGCGTCCCACCATCTCTTGGTCATATTGTGCTAATTGGGATGGGTCCTCCCACTTCTGCTGGAGGTGGCCCTCACTCATATATTGAGCTGAGTAATTCCCAGGACCCATGTGGTTACTATAGCCCCCAGGACCCTGCAGATGCTGACTGGGGTTTGGTGGGGGAACTTTGCTTGCTCTGAAGGGTTTCTTTGCCTGTGAAGGTGCTGAACCTCCATTTCCACTCCCATTCCCTCCACCATTGCCTGGGTAACCAGCATAGGCTTGCTGGCTGTAACAGTCCTTGGGTCCTGCTGGTCCTCCAGCTGGAGGCATGCTTGTGGGGTTTGCCAGTGAATGAGCTTCATAGCCTGGCCTGGTGTGCCCTGGGCCTGGGCCAGGATGTGGACCAGGGCCTGGGTGTGGGTGCTGGGGGTGGGGATGATGCGGGTGTTGCCGGTAGGTCTCCAGGCGGGATAATTCGTGGGGTTCCTGCTGGTAGCAGGGTTGGTTGCTGTGGTAACCACCGCTGCGCTCACGGAAGGACTGCATAACTCTCTCTGTCTGTAGCCAGAGCAGGAAGGGGGAGGTGAGGTGAGACAGGAAGGGGGTAAGGGGGGTTAGGGGTTCTGAAGATGGGGAGAGAAAGGGAAGAGAGAAAAAAGAGAGGGAAATTGCCAGGGTTAGTGCTGTTGTTCCTGGGGTTTATACATTCTGCATTTTCTACTCTTATGTCCAATATCTGATTCTATTTTAACATTTAACTGGTGTCAAAGCAAAATTCTACCCTTTTTCCTTGAGAGTCATTGAAGATGATATCTTTAACACTCACTCACACAAGCATTAAACTTACAGGTGTGCACATATCATGTACATATAGTACTGTGTAGACCTATCACTCACAAACATGAATGTAGTGAATTCATTAGCATAAGTTGATGTCAAATCAATAACTGTATTTTATATTAGGCAATCATGACAGGTGTTTTCTCTTGCTTCTTTTTTCTCTTGTTGAGATTTGAGGAACCTCTGTGTGTGTGTGTGTGTGTGTGTGTGTGTGTGTGTGTGTGTGTGTGCGTGTTCTTGTGTGTGTACAAAATAACCCCACAAAGGTGCAGGCTTCAGGATCTGTGGATCTGTATTGCTGTCTCTGATGCTGTGGTTAACAGGTTTGAGAGAGAAAGGAGGAATTTAGAGTGGTGTGTGAGAACCTATTGACGTATGTGTAATAAATAATAATAACAATTGCACATTTATGTGTATTTGTGTGAATATGTTAAGGGGTATGATTGAGGTCAAGCATATATTCAAAGACTGCAGACCACAGAAATAAAAATAAATTTAAAAAATTAAAACACCTGAGGAGCCTCAGTGTTGCATTGTAGAACTGGCGCTAAGTCTGAACTCAAACTACTCACAGAATAACTGCTCCTATTTAGCTTTTTCTAGCTGGTTTTGTATGATGCATTATTCATAAGTGTTTTGGATCAAACATGATCCCCAGACTTAGCCCCTTTTTTCCAACCATTCTAGGACATTACAACTTATTACCTAAACAAACAATATAAAGCGATTTATTCTGGTTTGGCTTTGAAGCTGTGTTTCACGTGGTTCAAATAAACCCTTATTTTTTCTCTTTTCTCCCTGTATTTCCCTGCTCAGATGCAAACTCCGATTTCCTCCAAGGGGAAGTGGGAAGTGTTACAGTGTGTGTTTGCATGCATGCTTTCAGCATACCAATAGGAATGTCTTAAAGTGTGCTTCTGTGTGTTGTGTTTGTTCAAGTATGCAAGTGCACATGGTGATGTGCATTTATGCATTCATACAAAAGAGAAAGGAAGAGAAGGAGGGGGCTACTTGCTCTATAAAAGGAACAGAGTCACCTGGAGACAGAGTGCTGAGCCTGTGTATGTGCTCTTGTGTGTTTGTGTGTGTGTGTCAACCAGTTCCAGCACAATATCCCAGCATTCAACCCGCCCCAGGGACAGTGGTGCATCCCACCAGACACACAGTAGCATTATTCATCTCTGAAACACACAGTTTGTGTGTGTGTGTGTGCGTGCGTGTGTGTGTGTTAGAAACAGTAGGTCTGTTTGTGTTTATGTATGCAGGTCCACAGCTTTTGGCATTCCCTTAAATATACACACAAACATACAACAAAAACACACACTCATAGTTAAACACACACACCTATAGATTCCCCTGGAGATTCTTTGTCCTCTCTCATACCTTCCTATCTCCTCTGCCTGCAGTGCTTCACCCGCAGTGATATGTCTGTGTACGTATGTGCGTGTGAGAATCCTTGTTTACACAATGACCTAAATAAGATGCTTATAGGGGACGAAGGGTGGGATTCTGCCAGACCATGCTTGCCGAGCACAGCAGAGAGGAAGGACTGAGGCGCACATCGCTTTTGTGATGCTATGAGTCTGTCTGTGGACCTAACGTGTGGTTCTGTCATCTCTGCTGTTCTCCACAGTAGCCTATTCTGAAGAATAATTAATTGGATTTTTCTCTGTTTGTGTGTCTCTGACTAAAAACAAAGCAAACCAACCAAAACATCTGTCTCTCCAGCCAAATTACTTCACTCTTTCTTCTGTCGTTTCTCTTTTTATTCAAACACACATACATGTATTTGTGCATGCAAGTGGGGTCTATATTCTAATCACGTCTCATCCCCACCTCCACATTGCACCTCCTCCTCTGCTTCTATCTTCTACAGAGCCCTGGCATTATGGAGCCAGTCGTCTGCTGTATTTGTGGATGCACCACTTCACGTCACACTGCTCCTTGCCTCAGTAGGGGTCAGAGAGGAGAGAGGACAAAGAATACATGCTGAGATCGCTGAATCCTCTCTCTTGATATGTCTTGTCTGTTTATCAGGTAGTGCTTGCATTGATTTTACTGCTGCTTGAGCACAAGAAGGGATGGAGCAGGAGAAAACACACACGTATATCACTCACACACACAGCAAGACACCCACATTGGCTCCTTCTTGTTGCTTTCTTGTGTGTTTGTGCATTCGTTTTTATGTTTTTTCAGTTTTGTCCTTTCTTTGTTTCTTTCTTTTTCTTCTTTTCTTCCTTTCTTTCCTTCCACTAAATTGAATGTTATCCATGCCAAAAGTGCACCTTTTACTTTTTTGCTCTCCCATCCCTTTTTTCTCCTTTTCCTCTCTCTTTTTTTCCACTCTCAGATCTCTCTCTCTAGACCCTGTACTGTGACTGGAGATGAAAATGGCAAGGCAAATGGAGGGGAAAGACAACAAGGCATTGGGGGTCTAATGGGAGGAGAGAGGGGAAGAGTCAGCTGAGGCTGGGGGGGAGATTAAGGTTGGGGGATGCAAGCAGAGGGAAAGACTGATGGAATGATGAGTTTGAAGAGGAGGAGAATAAGAAGAAGGGGGTGCAGAGGACAGAGGAGGAAAGATGATTTACTGAGTGGGCTTTACAACCTGGGCTCCTGGGAAATAAGATCTGCAGCAATCACTGCACACACATACACACACTTAACACACGCAGAGACATGCACATGCAAAATGGTAGATTGTACACAAGCTTTCAAGGCAGTGGGGTCATTAATTAGCCACAGACAAAGATTAGCTGCTACACATGTGATTGATTACCTTGAGCTCTGCCCACTTCAAATCCTATCAAGCCAGCTACCCTCATAATCAGCTTTATTGTTATTTTAGACCTGTAAACCTTAACCTGACATCATAGTTTGGATGTTTGCCTATTTTGGAAAGACAAAAATACTCCTCAGACCTCCTCAAATGAAGAATGTGTATATAAAATATTGTCAGGAAGAAAGGAAAGGAAGAGATGAGTGTAAGGGAAGGCGAGAAGGGGGAAGATGGAGAGGAGGGTGATTCTGATTGTTCCGCTGGATGGTTCATAATGCGCAGAGCTGTGACTGGTTACAGGCCCCCCTTCGTTCTTTTTTTATCCTCTCTCTCTCTCTTTCATCACATCATCTTTAGAGGCAGCTTGAGATGGGATTTATGGTCTTTCTCTCTCTCTCTCTCTCTCTCTCTCTACACAGACACAAACACACACACACACACAAACATACACACGTACTGTCTTGACACAAACACATGCATGTAGACACACACAAAAAGAGAAACAGACAGCTCTCTCATTCCATTAACTCTGCTTCTGAAGCACTTTCGCTTCAAATCTTTTTCCTGTTCTCTGTCTATCTGACACAAACACACACATGCAAATGCCCGCACACTGACACACATGCATAGACAGAAACACACATAAATGGAGGCACACAGAGTAGAGGGATGGAATGCCTCCCTGTGTGTTTACCTCCCCAGTCATCCTGGTTAATTATGCATGCAGAGGTAGTTTGCTGGGGAGGTGGAGTGGCCTGGGAGGAAACATACATACGCACTCACCCCATCACACATATTCACGAAACATTCGCACTTCACCACCACCACCGGAATCATCACAACACACCCCAGCACCACACACACCAAAGCTGAGCTCACATGCTCCTTGACAACCCGACAACACACTTCAAAATAACCCCCCTTCCTCATCACACACGCTCATGTCTAACGCATTTGCCTTTAACACCCTGCTTAACACAGCATGCTCCAAAAAAACACAGCAACCCGCCTCGCCACTGCTCCCAATCAGCACGCTGCTATCCTCTTCCTAATTACACACACTTCAGCAAAGCACAGAGAGTATTCAGATACCTCCAACCATGACTCTCCCTCTTCAGATCATCAATCTGTATCCTCCCCTCTCAGTGGACACTTTGCCCTTTACTTGATAACCACAGGTTCAACTCAATGGACAGACAGACAGATGGACAGTCAGACACACGTCTTCACTCTGTCTTTCCTCCTCATCACCTCTGCAGCGTCTGGCCAGGCTATGTGGGTGGATTCCTAAGGGAGAGGCTTAGGAGTTGGAGAAAGCAAATATCTGCTCTGACATTTGTCAGTGTCCCGTTGTCATGACACACAGCTGGAGGTCATGGGGGGGTGGGGGTGGGGGGCACTGTCAGTCAGTCACATAGATTGTAGAAAGAGACACAGAGTGGGCAGAAACCTGCCATTGACACTCACAGACAGACAGATGGTACTTTGAGTCTCCTGGACAGACATACAGACAGACAGACAGACAAATACAAGTTGGAGTCCTGACAGTGAAGGAACTGTTTACATACTCCAAGCATCTAATGAACATTGAGATTCTTTATGAAATGTGCTGGTGCGCATCAAATAAATATTGAAAATGGTGGAAAGATGTCAATTTGTAAGAAACACAGACAGCTTGACTCTTTTGTCTTTCTGCTTATCCATCGTCTCCATCTGCTTGGCTATTTTTCTCTCTCAGACCAGCTAAATTTGATATACTGGCATCACAGTTTTACAAACAAACTGTATTGCCAAATGCATCTGAACTGAAGCTAACTAGTCTTCGTGTTTTCCTGGTAAATTCTCTGTCTCCCTTGATTAAATCCAGCACTTGTTTTTCCCATTGGAGGGCATCTGTGAGGAACCTGAGCCTTGCCCAGGTCGATGTGAGACACCATTTTGGTTCTGTGTGGAAGGCCGGTTAATGCACAGTGTGTCTGTGTGTGTGTGTGTGAGAGAGAGGTGCCACTGTCTCATCTCCAGGGTTTAGGATGACTCATCGGCATTCACAGACATGGCTGTCTATTTCATCTCTGATGAAGAAGACACTCTAGACACAAATGTCTGCACGCACACACAAAATCATTAACACTAACCACACACTCCACTCAGACATTACTCAAATGCAGGAACCTGGAAGAAGAGAAGAGGGAACTCTTGACAGCAGAAACACACACAGACACACTGCTGCAGCTTCAGCATAAAAGAATAAATAAAGGTCAAAGAGAGAGACAGCTGTGTCAGTCTGTGAGCGAAAGAGAAATGCATCAGCCACTACATGTACCTGCTTTGCAGTTTAGGTTTACAATTTCTGTTTAGCTCTGAAAGGAGGATGCAGAGGCAATAGCATCCCACGACACTGTAGAATGACATCCTGTCTCTTTCTCTCCCTGTCTCTAGTCTGAGAAAGCAACATTCACTTCACCAAGCGCCTTGGACTGAATGGTGGTTGGACACATAGCTTTATCTTTCTATCGACCCTTCATTCACTGACTGGTTGGTGATGTCCACTGACCTTTCGGAGAAGGAACAACTTCACACTGGGATGTGTTACGTCACAATCAAATCAACGGAAAAAAAACAGGGTCACCATGGCAACAGCAGAGTCTCATAGTCAAGTGAAAAACCTTGCATGTGGCATGAAGAAATCACAGTAGTGATAGTATAAGTATACTATATATAAGTATAAACCTGGGGAATACATCCGAGAGTCTGAGTGTGTATTGGTTGGTATATTTTAGGCACAGGAGACATACAGCATGAGCAAGTGCAACTGGCATTAATGAACATAATGGCATACATAAAAGCAATTTGAGCTAGAAAAGTCCCATATAAGTTAGTTAGTTATGCCCAGTACAGTTAAAATACAACTATACGAAATGAAATAAAAAATCAATCAGAGTTTGATGAGGCTGATGAGGTTACTCTGATGCATGCAACATCAAGTCAGAGCTGCGTAGAGATTCAAGCTGGGAGTCATTCAGAGAAATTAATTGAATTTAATTAAAAAATAGACATCTCATAATTGATTGTTTAATAGCTGACATTTCAGATATATGCTCTGTTATGACTTTTACAATTAAATTTTTACTGCAACAATTTTTGCCCCATCGTTTGGCGGTAATTGGGTCTCAGGAAAAAGGCAGCTCACTGTTTGGGAGAATATCACCAACTGGAAACTCAGCTTGTGGCTGTACATATTGTTTTGACAACATCTGTGTAGAAAATTTCCTGTTCCTCAACTACATATTGATCGGTTTATCCCACATAGAAAACAGAAGGAAAGAAATTTGTGGTGAGTGCCTCACAGTCCAGACAGCCACCAGCAGCAAGAAGTTAGTATTGTGTGCTTCTTTGAAAGACAAGCCTTGATTTAAGACTACATATGTCATTTTTTATAGGCATTCTAAGGAATAACCCTGAATCACTTCATCTTCTTACTGAACAATGGGCAGAAAATGAGCATGTGCGCTGTGAAAGGACAAACCATGTAGACCCATTTCTCTGAATATCTTTTTTTCTCGTTTTCCAGCCTTCTAGCCTTGACCCAAAATCATTTCGTCCTTCCCTTGTTCTGCTCCTCTGCACAACCCTCTTTTATCTCTATTTCCATCCATCTTTCCTTTCTGTCTCTCCCCCTGTCTTTCAGCACGGTCACCTCCAGCGGGCAGCTGCCGAATGTTGCCCTTTGAAGGACTAAACCTGGCTTTGTTGACATGGTAACGGAGCGACGAGACGGGTGGGGATGGAGACCAGTAGGGAGAGAAAATGACAGGCAATCACAGAATCAAGCACGTACACATCACATAGGTTGTGTTCGTCATGGATATGTGGTCATGTGACAAGAATCAGAAGAAAGACAACTGATTACTCATTACATGCTGTGTGTGTGCGCGTTTATGTGCAAGTAAGTTTCTGTGTGTAGGCAGAAGGCTACAAACATGAATCAATTTCAGCTTGTGCAACCATTTGCTAATACGTGTTCAGGTGCAAGCACTTGGCATGAATGTGTTTGTGTGTATGTGAGGAAAAGGGCTTGAGGAGAGCTTTCATGATCAAGCCTGACTGCCTGCAACGCCCCCGCAATGTGTGTGTGTGTGAGTGAGAGAGTGTGAGGGCATTGGTGGACTCCAGCTAACCTTCCAGAGCGCAGAGGGAGTGAGCTGTACAGACACAGAAGAAGAAGAACAAAGAGAAAGAAAGAGATGCTCTGTGGGTTCATGTTCGTTCCCATAGTATTGATAACCTCAGCAATGCCCACACACTTTTACTGGTTTTCTTTCTACAGGTCTCTCTCTCTCGCCTTCTCTATTCATACACACACACACACACACACACACACA
>JAUBNQ010000027.1:14744032-14760113 GCA_032353495.1 Ctenopoma kingsleyae
AGATATCGCAGGAGAGCAGACATAGATGTGTGTGCCTGTTTGTGTGGGCGTTCATGTGTGTGTGTGTGTGTGTGTGTTGGTCCTCCACTCTTTGTTTGATCTTGCCGTCAGGGCCTGAAATGCTGCAGCACACTTGGAATAATAACTTTCCTACCGGTGCACCCACACACTTGCATGTATGCTCAATAAAATGAAAGCATTTGCACATACAAAATAAAGCACCTATCAGCACACAAACACACACACATACGCCATCCATTGTTGTCTTTATATGAATGTGTGTGCAAGCACACATATGTGGTCATTCATGCATGCACCATCTCCTGTGTATCACAAGGACTGGCTGGAAAAGATAGAGCAGGGGGAAAACAGAAAGAAAGTGATGAAAAGTGGCAGGGGGTAAGGAGTGGAGATGAAAGCATGAGGGAGAAGAGAAGGGGGGTGGAAGGGTAAAAGGGCAAAGGAGGCATATGAGAGGGAAAGCAAGAAACAAAGGCGAGAGGGTGGACCGAATTGGGCTGAGGAGGGAAGGACAGATGTGCTGACTGCTGATTGGATGGAAAACAAGAAGAGGGAGAGAGAGAGAGGGAGAGAGAGCGCGCCTGTCACCTCCAGTCAGCGGCCATTAGCGGCAGCAGCAGCTCTGAGACACCATCCCTCATTCTGCTCTGGCAGCGCTGGCACAATTAGACACACATGCACACACCTTCATGCACACGCTCATCCATCCGTCTTTTTCCGTCATGTGTGTGCGGGGTGTGTGGGGCTGAGACTAATTGAGTGTGTGTGCATGCGTCAGCCTGTATCTGAGCTCAGTGTTATTTTCTGTCTCCGTCTGCTGAGAGTGTGTGTGTGTATGTGTGTGTGTAATAGAAAGACTTAGAGAAAGAGCGAATGTCCTTGTGTTTGATCTGCTTGTGCACATGCATCTATGTGTGTGCGTGTGTTTCTACCACTGAGGGCCCAGTGCCCAGGCCTGAGAGTGAGTGATAGAGACCATGCCAACTTGAGCTGCATGCCACAGTCTCCACGCCTGTACCCGTGTCCTGCCACTGCCAGCACCACCCTCCTCCTCCTCCATCTCTGTCTCTCTTCTTTTTCTGTAATAGTCTGTTGGCCTCCCCCTCTTCTGCCTCCCCTTCTCCCCTCTCATCCTTTTCTAGGTTTTATCTCTCTGCTCACGCTCTTTCCCCATTTCTCTGTTTTGGCTAAATTGCTCTGTCTTTAGCTCTGTCTCCCCACTGAGCTGTTTTTTTTGGCTTTTTTTCTCTCATTTGATGCCTGTGACCAGTCCACTCAGCCCTCTCATCCTCACATCTTTTTATTAGTTGAAGTTTTACCTGCCCTCCTCCTCTAATTTCTCACATCTCTTTCTCTTGTGGTTTATTCATCTTAGTGAAACCACATTTCACTAAGTCTGTAAATAATGTCTGTACCATTATTTTACCAGCACACCTCTTTTTCCCTTCACCTCAGAATAACCCTTTTCTCTCTTGTTCACTTTTCTATCCTCCTTTCATCTCCTCTTCTTCTACATCTATTATTTATTTCCACAGACTGCCACTAGTGGCAGCTGTTTCCCATTTCCCTGTTTCATTCATAAACCCTCTCCACCACCCTGTCTTTCTCCTCTCTATTTTTTTTTTTACCTCACTCCATCTCTGAGATGTCTCTATTCAGGGCTCTCCATCCCTCTCATCAGAATCCTCATTATCCATTACCCTTCCAGAACTCTCCTCTCTCCTCCATCACCTGCTTCTCAGTGGTGTTTCTGTTAATTTGCATACAGCCTAGCAGCCTGCAGACCTGCCTGGCTCATATCTGCACCTACTGATGGGAAAACACACACACACACACACACCACACACACCACACACACACACGCGAGCACACGCACACACACACACACACACACACACACACACACACACACACACACACACACACACACACACAGGATTTAAAGCATAAATGTCAAATGTTAAAATAAAACACAGGCATGCACATATGTTCCTATATCCAGAGACATATAGGTCAGGCATGATAAGAATATTAAAGAATTTATGTTTGTTCTCTCCCACACTAACACGTTCATCCAGGCTATAATGAGATTTTGCCCCTACTGTATTCTTCTCTCCATCTTCATCACAAATTAGTTTACAATCATTATTTATATATGAAATAAAAACCATTTTAGCGACAATGTAGACACTGCTAAGTCCCTAAAACCATTTTTCGCTTTCATTTATCCACTCTTTCCAGTCTTGGCACTGCATATATTTTAGCATCGTTTCATACACATATAGAGCTGATAATTGAGTGAATACGGCCTATTCTCTCACAGCCTCCCCTGCACAGCTAGTGAGACAGAGGGCTCTGCTGCTGAAGTGCAGAGGCTGATAAAAATTAGAGCTCGCTGGATAGATGTGCTTTGGGCTGCTGACCACTGCCTTTTTAGGCCAGTTATCCAGGGGAGAGTTCATTAAGCTTAGCTGGAGGTGGAGGTGCCTCGTTAGGATGTGTGTCTATTGTCTCTAATATGCTGTGTCTCTGTATGTTTGATCATTTTGGCTCCAGTTGTGTTTGTGTGCAGCTTGTGTGTCTGTGTGAATGCATCAGTGTGCGTACGGAGCAGAGCAGAATGATGCTACACAAGGCACACAGCAAGAGAAAGAAGTTGAGAAGAGAAACCCTGCTTATTAGGCCACCACTGACTATGTGTGTGATTCATGGCGAGTGTGAGAGAGACAAAGACATGAAGTGAAAGTATAGGAGAGAGGGAAAACGAGAAAGAGGGAGATGGATAGAGTAGTGAACTAGGGCGGCCCAGGATCAGGCAGCTTGCAGGATGGCTGTATGCAGTCCTGGGGGAAAGGGCTAGCTTGTTATTTTGAGGAGGGTGACTCTGACGCTCACCTCACATGGAAAAAAATAGGGACACACATACACTGTATAAAGGCAAACACCTACACTAGTTGTCTCTGTGCAAATGAAGCTGAATGAAGCACAATGCGTACCAGCTATCACAGTGCCTTAGAGGTCTACCTGTCTCAGCTAATGGGCGAGTGTGTGAGTGTGTGTTCACCTCATCAAATCAACATGGTGATGACACCGCTGGTACACACTGGTCCCATGGGAACCACGTGCCATATGTGAGTGTGTGTGCATCCCTTTCTATATGCAATGTGCAGCTATGCCCGTTTGTGTGCGTAAATGTGCATGACCTTGTAGTAAATTCAACAGTTTCAAAGGCAATCCCATGTGTGCAATTTCATAAACAAGTAAGCAGCCTCAATGCTATTGTGGGGGCGTCTGCCTATGTTGACGTGCATGAACTCGTGTGTGTGTGTTTGTGGCAGTAGTGCCTGGGCAGCCTTGTGACTTAGTGTCTGTGACATTTGACATACTACAGTGCCTGCAGTGTCTGCTCTGTGGGACTGGGGCTGCGCTCTGCTAGCATGGCAGCACGCCTCGGCTTGCACTCGTCGCATTGCATCTCGTCACATCACAAGTCATCTTACCATGTCACATTTCTTCTCTTTCATTCTCCTGTTTTTTTTTTCTTTTTCATCCCTGCTTCTCATTGTTATGATATTTCTCAAACTATACGTATTCCTTCCTGTTTCTTTCTCCTTCACTTTCTCCAGACTCTAATGCTTTGATTTCTTCTTCATTTTCTCCCTCTGCATTGCTCTTTATCTGAGCATCTGCCGCTTTCTTTCTCTGGCTGCCCCTTTTTCATCTCATCTCATTTCCTCTGTGTCTTTTTTTCTGCTACATCCATCCTCTGTGTCACATCTGATTCTCTCCCTTCTTTTTGTCCAACTTTTTCTCATTCTGCTCTCATTTCCTTTCTCTCTTCTCTGTCTGTCACCCAGTTTACTCTCTCCCTCTTCCTTTTGTCTGTTCTATCTTCTATTTTCTCTCTTTCTGTTTCTCTCCCACCTTTTTTTTCTTTCTTGGTGCTCAGCTCACACCAGGCCAATTAGCTTGCATCAGTCCACTCCTGTTGGCTCAATAATACCCAGCAGGTAAGCCGGGGTTTTATTAAGCAGGTGTCTCTGTGTGTGCTTGTGTGTGTACGTGTAGGTTTGTTTACAAAGAAAGCTGTGGAAAGGTTAGTTTATGAGTCCTTGTGTCTATGTGGGTGTATTCAGTTGCATCCACACACACCTAGACACACACCCACCTTCTGATAAACAGACGTGGACACACAAACACGCACAAATACATCTGCTCAGTGAGAGGGCCCACCGTGCGCGCTCCCTCGGCCAACAGATAAACAAGTGCGCTTGTATCTCCCGGGAAGTAACCATGGCAACCGTCTCTCCCTCTCTTTTTCACTCCATCTTTCTCTCTCTCTCTCTCTCTTTCTCTCTGACTGAGCCACCTGGTTGGCTGGCTGTCCTGGAGGCAAGACAATAGCAGGTTTCAAGTCCAATGTCACTTTTCCTCTCTCCCCTGCACCCCTCTCTCCTCTCCCTCCCTCACTTGCCAAACAAGGTAAGAAAGGGTAAAAAAACGCTTCCTGTATTGATAAATGTGATGTCACAGGTGAGGCGGCAGCCATGCAGAGCAGTGTGAGGGGAAACATAAAAAACGACAGATCCAGCAAGATTTTTGCAATCCCCCTCTGTCGCTCCCCTCCTCCTCCTACGCCTCCATCTCTTCCTCTTTTTGTATAATGTGGCCAATTGCCTTCTTCCCTTTGTAGGGCGCAAGAGGAAAAGGGGATTTCATGCAGGCTAACTAAGCCCCTAATCCTCTGCTTCATGCCGTTCTCTCTGTCGCTCTCTCACTTTCTGTTTATGTGTATATGTCTCTCTCTACCTCTCTCGCTCTCTCGCTATTTCTGCTTTGCTGGAGCTGTTGCCTTGTTAGTGGGGTGCAGCGGTGGAAGAAGTATTCAGATGCTTTACGTAAGTAAAACTATGAATACCACAGTGTGAAAGTACTCGATTTAACATATTACATACTAGAAGAATTATTATCAGAAAAACATACTTGAATGATCTGAAGTAAAAATGCTTACTAAAAGGCACCTGTCAGTGTTGTTACTGTAGAGGAAGCATTTGTATGATTGTAGATGATAGTGGCAAAGCTGATTTTTACTTTATGTATAATACATCATATTTTTTAAACTCATTATATGTTTTACGTGTACAGCCTATAATGTAACTAATGAGAGTAAAAAATATGAGGAATACAGTTCATAATCTCAAATATATCTACATATATGAAGCTGGTATTGTGGATTTTTTGCATTAATTTGCATTACTTGCTAAGAACTTTATTCTTTTTTAGTTGTGTTTAGGTTCACGTGATGAATCTAAGACCAGTGTTCTTTGAATACATGGATCAGCCACAACATTACATCTCATGTCTCATGTCATCAAGCCTCATGAGCTGCAGTCTGCGGTCTACTGTGTGTTCTGACACCTGTTGATCTCTGCCAGCCTTACATTTTCCTCATGCTGACCCCTGTCCGCCACAACGTTAAAAACCACCAGGTGGATTTAACATTGTGGTTGTGGATCGCTGTGTATATATGACTTAGCCTAGACTTTTTTGGTCTGCTCCAACATTTAGTGGCTAAATGTTCTGTATTCACAAGGTAAATGTTAAAATATACCATCTGCTGTTGAGTGCTAATGTACAATTACTGATTAAAACTTTTTTTCCTTCTGCTGCAGAAAACAGCTTATAAGAGCCCTACGAGTGAACCAAGACAGTAAAGTTGTGGACCATTAAACCAAAATAAAGCGCTAAGAAATATGCAATAAAGCCACATAAAACTAAAGAAAACTGCAGAGTCAGGTAATATTTCTTGGTGGGTTGATCAGAACAAGCAACTCCTTTCACAAGTAGTTATGCGATCCATCGTTAATGTGAGAATATTGATTATAGCAGCCTGCAGCCTGAATAAATGTACTTTATACTAGTGGCAATGTGGAGTGACATTTATAAAAGGAGATGTGAGAGAGTCTTTTGCTGCAATGGTCTGTCTGTGTCTCTGTCTCTCATGTCTTTCTCAGCTGCTCTGAATGACGGCAAAAACCTCAGACAATCATTCTGTCCTGAATGTGTGTGAGGAGGCAAGAGACAGAGGAAGAGAGCTGTCAGCCACTCTGGCTAACCACCTAATAGGTTGCCATACTGAACTGACATTTGAAGGCTATGGGAGCATTAGTCCTGAAATGAAAAAGAGAGATGAGAGAGAGAGGGCGAGAGACGGTGGAGAGAGATTGGTTATGCAGCGAGCGTGCTGTGGAGTCGGCAGCCCTTATCAATGCATCTGTCTATCCATCCGCACCACACGACCTCATCTCCTCTATGATCTCCACCCACCCCAGTCCTCCTCCTCCTCTTGCCATCCCTCACCCTTTCTCCCTCTCCATCTCGCCTAGAGAGAAGAGAGAGGAAGGACAGAGATGAAAGAAAGAAGAAGGAATACAGTCGGGGGTGAGCCACAGGGGGCTGAGTGAACGCATAGACAGGAGTGTGTGAGGGGAACCAAGCAAAGGAATAAGAGCCAAGGACAGAGAGAGAATCTCAGATGTTTAATTTACAGTCTTTGCTGTTGTAGACAGATGTGTGAGATTGGAGAGAGGCAGGCAAATAGACAGAGATAAACAGACAGCAAGATGGACAAGGAGACAGCCAGATACATGGTCAGACATGCAGACAGAAAATAGGCAAGCCATCTTAAATCTCTTTCTCTCTGACAGCAGCTATTGAGCCACTTTTTACCACGTGGAGCGACACCACCAAGACTCGAACCTCTCTTCCTTAACCCTCCATTTATCTTTTGTCATTCGTCAGTCCTTTTTTTCTCACTTTCACAGTTCCCATTTCAATCTATTGTGAACCATCAAAGGTAATTTGTTTTAAATTGCTGCACTGCCGTGAACTGAAGTGAAACTGTATTGCTGCATTGGTTTCAGCCCGTACAAGCTGTGTATGGCTTCTGGAGCTGAATGAAAATCAGCTAAATCCCTCAGATATAGTTGCATTTAAAGCACTAGCTTTACTGCATTTGTAACTTCTCTGGATAACTTCATCAACATGCTAACATATTAGAAACAGGGCAATGATTCATCTCTATTGTTGGATCATAACTTGAATGGACTGGTAAATGAATCATCTCCAAAACAAGTAAATTCCACATTTGATAATAATTGGCAGTAATGCATAATGGAGTGCAATATGAATCACATTTAGATCAGAATGATGTTAGTCTAAGAGATAATAATTGTAGTTACTATTGCTCTCTCAGCAGTGCACATTGCAGTAGTGCATTGTTTTTGCATTGTCAGGAATGGCTTTAGGGTGCTCTCAAATTATAGTGTGTGTGAGTTGGTAAACTTGTTGCATCATCCCTTGGGTTTGATTTCATTTTATGCAGGAAAATTTTGAACAAACCAAGATGCATCACAAAGCCACATAGCAACCTTTGGTCCACTCATTGGTTAGCTGTTTCTCAGACAAGAGTGATTAACTTAACACAGGAATAAGGCCCAGAAAAAGGCCGTAGCTGCTCAAACATCAAGAAGGCAACAGACTTCATTGGTAATCCAGACATTTACTTATTTTCCAGCCAGCTACTGCAAATGTGATTTCCCTCATCTATATACAAGTACCCAAAGTGCACCAGGCTACAAGAGCCATGTAAAGAGTCAACAGCATATGCCTTGCATTATGATCAAATTCAGATCACATTCCCACACAAACACTGTTTATGGCACAACCAAAGCCAAAAAGTATGACTATCAGGTCTGACCAAACTAATTGTACCACAAGGTGAAACAAACCAGACCCTAAGGATATGCTCACATTAGGAGATATGTGCTTTGCCCGAGCACATTTGACCCCCAGAGTCCATTACATCTGACTAGCATGATCCGTTCTGTGCTCTGGCAGAGTTCAGTATACATTGTCCTGGCCCCCTTGAAGAATTGGGCTCATAATGTAAACAGCAGCATGTTGTGTGGGAAGGTGCTACCTTGTCTGAAGCAAATGCCACATCAGGATAATTTTTTTTTCAAAAAGCCACGTAGGAATGAAACAGCAATAATGTTGACCATGCAAAATAGTACTTTAGTGCATATCTGACCATCTGAACAACGTGTCAACAAGTCTGACATGGTTGACACTTAAATATAAAGTGTGCCCTTTGCAAAAATGAATTTTGTTTACGAGTGTGTGTGTATGTGTAACACACCAACTACCAGCATGTTAGACTGTAGATAATTGTCAATGATTGTCTTAGGAAGTGAATGCGGCCCTTCATACAAACTCAAATTTCCCCCTTCCAACCTGCCGCAGGCTACGATAATTGGTCTTTTACACACAAGCGTGCAGTTATGTGTGTGTAGCTTACACTGTGTGCTCAGATAGACAGACAGAAAGCATAGGCAGCAGACCCACAAGAGATTTTGATAATTAACTTTCTAATAAAGTAGAGGAGACAGGGTGCATGTATGTACTTGTAGGTACATACTTGTGTGCATCTCTGGTTTCACGTTTCTGCTCATGCATCTTCGTGTGTTTAAAACTGGCTGAAAAAGTTACTGGTAGAGTATGTATTTGTGCGTCCACGTACATGCACCCAAAATTGTGTGTGAGAGTGTGTGTGGGGAGGTGATAAGCACCTGAGCCCTGAGGCAGGCTTCAGATTTCCCCTCACGTCCTCGGTGAAATCAGCCCAATCACTGCACTGTCATCTGCTTGCCACCAGAGAGAGGCCTGCGCTGCATACTGACAATCTCATTTGCCTAGTGGTGCATGCACACACACAGACATTTACACACGAGTACATGCCCGTGCGCACATGCACAAGCACTCACTCACTTATGCCCACTAGGCTTTCCACTTTATCCCAAAAATTGAGTTCAAACAAAACCACTGTGGGAGACATTTGTTAGATTTGTTTTTTTGTTGGTTTTTTTGCAGGGCAGAGAAAATGTTTCCTTCTTGATTTATACCCAAATTGAAGTGTCATTGTTTATGAGAAGGATTGGACCTGGCTGCCAGTTGAACATTTTCACCCAAACCACATCATCAAATAACATATAATTGTTCAGATAAACGCCTATGGTGTGAGTGTGAGTTGTATTATGTTGTTGAGGGAGGAACAGAAAACTTTGCATTGACTTTAAACAATTGATTCTGTTATTGTCATTATACTGAGAAACTTAAAGTCTTGAAAACCAGTTTTTTTACTGTGAGCGATGAGGTCGGACCTAAATGTGCAATTTCTGCCAGAGTTTGAACAGTTTTGTTATTTCACTTGCTTCATATATTTACCACTCAATTTTTATTTTTCGATGTGGTCAGCCCGAAAACAGTGACATCACACTTTGAAATGCACCCGTCAGAGTTTTAAGACATTTGAATCAAAAGGCGACAACAGCTGTGGGGTTATTTGTGTATGGTGCCAGCGCTGTCAGTCACATTTGATCAAACCACACCCACACACTCCTGAGGAAGCAGTTTCCCATTTTTGAGTGTTAAATTCTCAATGAATGTTGCATAAGGATGTGTTTTGTTCTCAAGGTTTGATTGTATGTAGCTGAATAAATGTATATATATATATGATCTGAGAATTCCAATCAAATTAAACCCCATAATATGCAGCATCCTTAAACAGACTAACACCACAAACACTCTGCACACACATATTACAGTAAACACAGACACTTTCCCTGCCCCCCTACACACGCAGACTCAAACACAGATTGGTATGACATCTTCGTGACCTAAAAATGTCCCCCGAGCTACATACAGGGACAGACAGAGGCACAGAGGGAGAAAAAGCGCATTGAATGCCACACACGATACACAAGACTAGAACAGGGTGTGTGTGTGTGTGTGTGTGTGTTTGTTTGTGCGTGCATGTGCGAGAAAGAGAAAACATGAAAAATGTTTTAATTCTGCATGTGTTTATGTTATGTGTGTTTCCGTGCATGCATGATGGCAGAAGCCACACAGAGCGCTGCTCTCCTGTCAGTATGATTAGAGAGCTGCACAAACATGGTGAGAGGGGAGAGAGGGAGAGAACAGCGAAAGAGAGATGGGGGGGTAGGGTTGAGGAGAGGGATCTTCAAGGGAGGTGAGGCAGGGAGCCTTCAAAGAGCATGAGGCCAGCCGGTGGACACAGTAATTCTCTCACTCTCATACACACACACACACTAAAGGGTAAAGTGAGGTCATTTTAGCCCTGGCCAACTCTCATGCTGCTGTCAAAGTTTGTAGATGAGCACAGCACTCATCTACACACACATTTCACCTTGTCTCTCTCCGCCCCAAAGGAGGATGTTATGTGTGTGTGTGTGTATGTGTGTGGGAGCATCCTGCGTGTGCATCTCTATGTTTGATGAGAGGTTTCCATGACAACAACAGCACCGGCAATCCCCATGGGTTCATTTACATATTCAAGTGCAACAGTATAGTTGAATTATAGCCGGAAATTGAATGGCTCAATCAATAGAGTGGTTGGTGGGGGTGGGGGGTGGGGGGGTTAATAGATGGATGGATGGAAGGAAAGACAGAAGGAGAAGGAGAAGGAGAAGGAGGAGGGGTGGGTGTTAGCTGACAGGAAAGGGGGATGTAGATGATGCAATGGTCCATCATTTTGTGTACATCTATGTGTATGCACCCCCCTCTTTTTGGACGACCCATTTTTTTATTGTCCTTCAGTGGCTAAAAGGGACTTAAATGGATTGTGAGAGACTGTGTGTGTGTGTGTGTGTGTGTGTGTGTGTGAGAAAGCGAGAGAGAAAGAGAGGGGAGTGGTGGCAGAGACAGCCATCATTTTGCTGTTGAAGCTGTCAGAAACACAGTGACAGTTCGTCACCCCCCCCCAAACACTTACATCACTGCACTACACACACAAACTCTCCCACTGCTGACACACACATGCAGATACACATCAAGCCTATTTACGTGATAGTTGGACGTCCAGCCTAGGTTTTACAGCATATGCTTTTTCTAATTTTATTCTGTCAGTGTTATGAACTCATCTACTTGAATTTCCATTTTAAACATGCAGTAACTGGGCTTTTTGGGCACTGGGGCAGCAGAAAACACAACACTTTTAGGTTGATGGTAGTTGCTGTTCAGTGTCCACTCTCTTTTAGCCCTATTTCTGGTCTCTACCAACTCAGGTTCCTTAACACTATTTCTGCCTGCTGTTTGGACAGGCATTAAAAAGTGGATTTTCACAGCTCTGATGCCATGAAGGCTATAATACAGTGAGAACAGTGAGCGTGAACCCAAACAATAAAGTTATGGACTAAACAATGGGCTGAAACTTAATACAAAGCTCTGTAAAATGGAGAGGACCTGCAGATTCAGAAGATAATTTTCTGTGAGTGGCATTGTGATCCTGTTTTCACCAGCCAAGAATGTTCTACCCTGCAGCCTCTTTCAAATATCTCTTAGTGCATTCATTGAACTTACTAAACATGGCCAATCACAGCAGTGTTATAAGAGACCTTTGCTTCAGCTGACTACAATCTCACTTTAAGGATATAAACCTTCCTTGTTTAGTCTGCTTAATGGTTTAAACTTTGGGTCATTTTCCATATTTTATTTGGGCAAAACAGCACTCACACTCGAAACCCTTGTTGGGTTCTACAAAACTCTGGAGTTTTCTTGTGATTTGGCCCAATATAGGTTTTATCTTATTTACAAAGGAAGTTGTTTTGTATTTTCAAGATGTGCATTCAACTAATTACTACGGTTACGAAAATGCCAAATGCAGTTTCTTGTTGCTTGTTACATAGAATTTTTCACTCATAGGACTGTTCACTGTTACAGGCCAGGATCTCTTTCCTGTGTTTACCTTCTTGTTCCCACAACAGACACATTCAACCAACGAGTGGACAAGAATGTTTTTGCGTGGCTTTTAGTGATGCAATTTGGTTTGTTTAGACTCACAATCTGTGTAAAAAGAAACCAGTGGGAATGGGAAAGCAGACATTTATAAACTGATCCACTGACTCTGACCACAGCAAACTACCTGCATACTGATACATGAAAACAATCTAAAAATCAAATGTACTCTAATTCTTTGCTGATTTCAAGTCATTTCAAGAAGAGGGTGAAACAGAACTATCCTCTGCATCACATGTGCTCCGGCTTAGCTCTCTTCTGCTGACTGCACAGATACATCAGGGACACGATACCCACCCATGGCCCACTTTTGCAAAGGCAACCTGCTCTCTTTCCTTCACTGTACGTCCAAAGACCAAAGTTATCAGCATGCCATGGTGAAAGTGGATCAATTATAGTTTTATTATGATGAGTGAGTTAGGGTAGGTGTGAAGAGAAGTAAGTGACACTACATTATGCAGCGCAATAACTTTTCATAACAGGAGGCAGCCACAAGAGTCTCGCAACACAACAAGATGTTTACATAAACAGAAAGGGGAGGATGCTGACTGTGTTGATTTGGTGTGTGTGTGTGTGTGTGTGTGTATGTGGGTGTGTGCACGCTGGAATAACACATACATATTTGTGCTACGAATGAAAATAGATGTGTATTTACTGGTGCGTTTTTTAATAACCAGTGTGTGTTCCTACGTGTCTCTGAATACGTTTACAGATGTGTTTGTGTACAGCTGTCTGATTTTGGTGCAATGGCGTAACAGAACGCCAGTCTGAGGACAAGACTACTATCAGCAGTTGCTGTGACAATGGTCATAGGGACAGACAAGTGCGATGGGAGGAGGAGGAGGAGAGAGGAGGAGTAAGAGCACAGTGGGGGAGGGAGTAGAGTCTGCTGGAGGAATCAGTGAAGGGGAAAATGGATGGAGGGGAGGGGGGCACTAATAGCCCACAGACACAGCTGGCTGCAGACACCCAAGGACAGAGAGACTGAAAGAGTGAGAGACAGACAGGAGGAAAAACGAGAGAGAGAAAGAGAGAGAGAGCGAGAGATGGAGGGAGCGACACAGACAGTGGGAGGTGAAAAGATGATAAAAATAGAGGGGAAGAGAGAGGGAGTCCAAGAGAGGTGTCTCGGCATCACAACAGATGAGGGATGGAGGGAGGGAAGGTTATTTTCTTGTCATGCCTTTTGCATCTGTTCGCCCACCATGGCAAGCGTATACACACTGCACACACACAAACAAACACGCGGACGCTGCTGCCACGCATGTCGATGAATTATCCATGGAACAACAGCAGCTCATTTCATTAATGAACATAAATGAGGGGACAAAGATAGAGGGCTGAGGCTAAAACAGCATGAAATTCTCTTCAGCTGATTGCCTTCAGATCCAAACATTCATGACAATAATTACCTTTTGATTAGAGGATCATCAATTATCCTTCAATATTTTCTTTGATGGTGCACATGAAAGGTCACCAGATGACATCATTTCCTACTCAAAATGCTTAGATGTTGCTGACCGTTCAGCCATGAAATTCACCACTGACTAAGAGCGCCCTTACCTCAGTATTTCCTACATTACCCATAACCCTCTCACCATAAGCACCTCAGCTGTTAACCTTGATGATGACATTTAGCACGCTGAATATATTAGCAGGGAAAAGGTGTGTGTGTGTGTGTGTGTGTGTGTGTGTGTTCGTGGGCATATGGCTGCTTTAAAATGAGACAGTAATATCCAATCTCGCATCATCCCAAAAGTGAGATAGAGAGGCGGAGAGGGGAAAAGTGATAAAAAAGAACAGAGCCAATAATGATGTGTAATGGGGGTGAGGGAAGCATGCTAAAAAGGGAGAAGATTGGTGTTAGACTAGCAGATGTGAGTTGAAGATGGAAAAAAGGCAGGAGGGAAAAGGGAGGAAGAGTGAAGAGAAAGAGGCAGGAGAGAGTGAGGGAGGAGGTGCAGTATGGGATGTTGACAGAGAAGCGGAGAGAATGATGGAGAGACTGAAACAGAGAGCTGAGACACACTGTGAGAGAGACGTCTGTGTACACCAGCGAGAGGAAGCGAGTGAAAAAAAGAGGCGGGGGGAAAAGAGGAACAGCATAAAAGGTTAAAGAAAGGGTAGCTGGAGAGAGAAAGATGGGTAGCGGAAGAGGCAGAGAGAAACAGTGAAAGATGGAGGCACTGAGAGAGAAGATAAAGAGAGTGAAATGGGGTAACTCAAAGGAGGAAGGGAGGAGGAGGGGAGGATGCTGCAAAGCAGAATGCTATTTTGGAAGATGGAGCTGTTTGGGGGGAGAGGCGGAGATACGGTGTGTGATGGAGAGAATTCGGTGAGGAGGAAGGAGGAGTGTGTGAGGGGAGATATCAGGAGAAGAAGATGTGGAGGGATATGAGGTGTCGGAGGTATCCGATTTCGCTCCCCTGTGAGAGGGTACAGCCTTCACATAGAAGCAACAAATTAAAAAAAGAAAGATGAAATATTGCCACTCGAGAGTTGCTAACTGAAAGGATTTTAAAAGTTTTTTCTTAGCGTCAACAAATCCCAAGACCCAAACCAAGAGTCTTTGGCCTGTAAATCCTTTTGTAGCATTCCTACAATATCACGGGACAGGAAAACCTCCCGTTACTCCAGCTTGGAATTGTTCATCCCTTTCCAACATAGTTACTGCTGACCTTTAGTCAAGGATTTTATTCATGTCCAATTTAGCATCCATCTCTGTTGCTGGTGTAATAGACTGTCTTATGTTTACTGTCCTACGTGTTTCTGCTTTATAGAAAAACAAAAAAAGATGTTACAGTTGGACATGGCACTAACTCTCCATGGCTGACACCATTTTGTATTCGGGTGGTCCATCCATCCGTCTGTCTGACCCTCTAAACGTATGTCTTTTTGTGAACGTGATATCTGAGGAACGCTTGGAGGGAATTCCTTCAAATTTGGCACAACTGTCAACAATGATTAACTTCTTCGATTTTGGTGACCAAAGGTCTAAGGTTGAGGTTACAGTCACCTCTACAGTCTCGGGAACTCCTTAAGAGAATTTCTTTAAGTTTGGTACAAATTATTACTTGAGTTCAAGTTCACTGTGGTCTCATGTATGTCCCATTCTCGTCAGTGCTATATCTCAGAAACATCATTACATCTGGCATAAACATCCACTTGGATATTTATTGGGAGTAATTCAGTTTTCTACTGATACATCTTTGAAAATGACTCACAAGCAGAACGTTTAATTCTTATAAAAGTTATATAAATAATTTTCCAAGGGCACTGATGTTTTCAGCAGATGTTACTCGAATGTAAGTAAAGACTGCATTTGACATGGGCTAGTTGCAGATTAATGCAATGTTTAAAAAATTGGACAGTAAAGTAGGCATGTGTATCTATTTATTGTTGATTTTAGTAATTTTACAGGATAGGCTGACATTAAGAAATACATTGAATATTACCAACCTTGTTATTTAAACATACATCTCATGCACTTGCCCATCTCTGCTTCCATTTGTGTGCGAGCTCAGTATGTGGTTTTATAATGTATGTGTGTGTGTGTGTTGGTGGGTGTCAAACCACATGAATAAATATGGAGATTGCCCAGGGTTTGTTGCTCTGATGTTTAAATTTGTGCTGTGTCTTCTCTCAGCAAAGCTTGTGACTCACTCTGATACAAGCTAACACGCTAAAAGCAACACTGGGTCAACGCTAACTTATTCTAATTTAAAGCTGGGGGGGAAACTGCTTAGGTAGCTGTGAAATGTTGTCAGCCTTACCTAATTCCTCCACCCAGATGACTTGTTTAGTCGTTTTTCAAGACGATCGATATATAGGAGAATGTTAGATGAGGCTGCATGTTAATATTATCAGCACAGATTTTGATATTAGCTAGCAAGGCTAATGCATTCTAATGCATTCCCTTGTCTGTTATCCATCCAGGATAAATGTGTAGCATCCTGTCTGACTCACTGAGATCTCATTACAGATCTCTCTGGCTGTTCAAACCCCTGTCACTGGCCTCCCCTCCACCATCCATCCATCCTTCACTCCATTCCTTGCTTGTCTCATCTATTTCCCTCTTTGCACCTTGCCCCTCTTCTATCTTTTTAGTATGCATTGCTATGTAGCCTGCGACTTCAGGTGAGGGTCGATGCTTATGCATGAGTCCCTTTATGTGTGTGGGTGTGTG
>JAUBNQ010000027.1:14769256-14783748 GCA_032353495.1 Ctenopoma kingsleyae
CCCCCCCCCCCCCCCCCCCCCCCCCCCCCTCATTTCTCCCTCATGCACTCTGAAGCAAGGGCGAGTGGCAGCTTCAAAGCCCTTCTCTGTCTCAGGTTTGCTCTCCCTCCCCTCCCTCACTTTCCCTCTCTGAGTGGGTGGCAAGGAAGCTGCATGTGTTGTCTGGAAACACAACTCTGTGAGTGCAAGAGGGAAAGCGAGAATTTAACATGCAATTTTCAATGTGCAGTCACTTGTGTCTGTGTTTGTTTTGTTGCATCTTTTTTGTTTATTTCATGTGGCTTAGATGTGCCTGTCTGTTTCTTATTATCTGGTATGTATGAGATGACAAAAATCCCAGTGTGAAAGAGAGTGATAGGAAAAGATGAGAGGTCTGCAGTGTGTTTATGTGTTTATGAGAAAATTAGATAACAAAAGAAAAAGGAACAAAGTGTGTTTGTCCCTCTGTGAAGCTGTGTGTCTGTGTGTGAGCCAGTGCAGTCTTTTGATGGAGAGGGACTGTGCCAGTCACTGCGTGGGGGAGCTACAGTGCTGTGAAAAAGTATTTGCCCCGTTTTTATTTTTTTGCATATCTGTCACACTTAAATGATTCAGATCATAAAATAAATTTTAATTTTACACAAAGACAAAAAGATTTTAAGGAAAAAGCTGTGTGGGCCTATGTGAAAAAGTAATTGCCCCATAAACCTAACAACTGGTTGTGCCACCTTCGGAGGCAACAACTGCAATCAAGCATTTGCAAGTCTTTCACATTGCTGTGGAGGTATTCTGACCCACTTTTCTTTGCAAGATTGTTTTATTTCTGCCATATTGGAGTGTTTTGACTGTGGACTGTTCATGCCACATGTGTCTCAATTGGATTCAAGTCCAGACTTTGACTAGGCCACTCTTATAGTCATTTGGAGGTGGACTTGTGTGTGTGTGTTTTGAATCATTTTCCTGCAGCGTAACCCAAGTGCGCTTCAGCTTAAGGAGATGAACTAATGGATGGACATTCTCTTTCAGAATTTTCTGGTAGAGCACAGAATTCCAACCCTGTCTCATAGTTCCATCAGTTATGACAAGTCTTCCAGGTCTTGATGCTGCAAAGCAGCCCCAGACCATCACGCTACCACAACCATGTTTTATGAAATGCTGTGTTAGTTTTACAGTATACGTAACAGGACACACAGCTTCCAGAAAGTTCAACTTTTGTCTCATCAGTCCACAGAATATTTGCCCAAAAGTCTTGGGGATCATCAAGATGTTTCTTTGACAAATGTGAGACGAGCCTTTGTATTGTTTTTGGTCAGAAGTGGCTTTCACCCTGTAACTCTTCAATGAACGCCATTTTAGCTCAGTCTCTTTGTTACTGTAGAATCATGCACACTGATCTTAACTGAGGTAAGTGAGACATGCAGTTGCTTAAATGTTCTGGCTTCTTTTATGATCTCCTGGATGAGTTGTTGTTGTTCTCTTGGAGTAATTTTGTTAGGCTGACCACTCCTGGGAAAGTTCACCACTGTTCCAAGATTTCTCCATTTGTGGTTAATGGCTCTGACTGTGGTTCACTGGAGACCCAAAGCCTTAGAAATGGTATGTAACCTTTTCCAGACTGATGTATGTCAATTACTTTGTTTCTCATCTGTTCCTGGCACAATGAGTTGCTGTGAGATCTTTTAGTTTCACAAGTGATTTCTTGATTCAACAGGTCTAGCAGAATCAGTGTGGTGTGGTGTTACTTTTTCACATAGGGCCAGACAGGTTTGGACAGCTGTTTTTCCCATAATAAATTAAATCATAATTGAAAAACTGCGTGTGACAGATATGCATAAAAAAATAAAAAAAAATCACGAAGGGGCAAATACACTGTCACAGCCCTGTATGTGCATGCGTGTGTCACTGATTGTGCCATGAATGAAAATAAGGAGTGAGGGAGGGGGAGGAGGGGGAAGTGGGCCTATGACTCTCCTCCCATTCAGCCGTCTCCTCCTCTCCCTCCTCTCCTCTTCCTCTTGAGTGACAGATGAGGGGCTGCTAGCAGTCTGCTCAGGCGCGCAGCAATAATTAGCATGTACTCCTCACTTCGGTGTTTTCATTTGCTCTGTCGTGCAAAAGGAGCCGCCCGAGCGTAGCCTATCTCGGTCACTCTGAATTTCACCTGCGCAACCAAGGGTGTTTCATCGGGTTCCCATCAAGATCTTTCTTTCATACACAAGTTTACCCCCCTTCTCTGCTTCTCGCCGTATGTACTGCGCACTGTGAAATCACAGCAATAGCCTGTGATCGCTCCTGGCAGGCAGATACGCACTAGGATGGACAGATGCGAAGAAGAACAGAGCACCCCCCCCCAACTCCCCTCTCATTTTCATAAACAAATTGACGCCGTGGCAGTCAGTAAACCGCATGCGCATACAGAAAACACACGGGAGCGCGACAGTTCAAGGGCAATTGATTTCGACTTTAATTTCTTTCCCGGCGCTCTTGGCGCAGAAGGATGCGCCTCCGTCTGACCTTGACGACAGACGGGAAGTGTTTTCTCTGTCGCCAGGCTGAGGCCACTCGGGAAGCACACACACCTATGCCCCTCACACATAGTATCTTCACCTGTAAATGTCAAAATCCTCCATGTACTATTATAAATGAACGTTTTCCATCTGCTTTCTAATTATATCCACCATAAGGCTATTTCTAATTTTAGCTGCGGCCGCGAAATAGTTTTCTTTTAATAATTCATGAGTTCAGACGAAGAGCCTGCTCTTGCTAGCACGCTTATTACCAGGGTGTTGCTCAGCCGACTGAAAAACAAGATGGAAAGGCCTGGGTTCTCGGGGAGGGACAATTCGCTGTTTTCTTGGACCCAAGAATGCTCTGAGCTTGTAAAGTTTTCATTAAAGCACCGTAAAAATAATTAGACTCACCAGTCGTTTTAAGATGGCATCAAGATGTTTCTCTCATACATATGGTGGTCTTCACCTTGTGCTCCTCTGTGTTAGAAACAGCTGGTCTAAAACCATATTAGCCTTTTTTTTTTTACTGTGTGCTGATGAGTATTCGACAGTTTGAACATCACGTATATGCACCTATAGCCGTGTTATGCATATACGTGATCGCACCCATGCGCCAAAATCCTTTCGGCGCGCCATCCTTCCCGAGACGCATTTGTTTTAATCAATGCGGATCTAAGTGAAGCGTGATTTTGCCTACAGCGCTGACATCAATCGAGGCGGACAGGGGTTAAAAACGACTGCCTCTGAAGAAGCGTTTGAAAGCTCCTCTCATCTCAGCTCGCCATGGGCTCTGATGCGCGCACATGGGCCTGTTGGTGTGTACAGTTTGAGGGGGTGTGCGTGAAAGTACTGTATCCTTAGTGTACTCGTGTTTTCCCCATCAGTGTGCTATTCACTTTGAAGCAAGAATATGGCACATATCAAAATCAGCAGAATCCTTCCCCTATTGTGTGCTTTACGTACATTATTACTATTTTAACGATGAATTAGCTAAATATTATTGTTGGTTAACACCTAAACGTATTTATTCTGCTGTGACATTGTTGTCATTAGTTTAAATATATTTTAAAGTTACGCAGGTTTCAATAAATACTTGTGCCATAATTCAAGTTCACTGATGGGGAGTGGGGGAGGTGTAAGGGTCAGGGTCGTCGAGGACCCAGCCACACACACCTTGAATCAATGCTCTCTGTTTCCATAGAGACAGGAGGACAGTGGTGTTGGAGACTGTTACTAGGCAGGAGTGAGTGCCTCTGAGTGAGGTGTGAGGACGCTGGGTGGTCTGCTGTGGAGGGTAAACAACATCAAGGTTGAGTGGAATTGATGGGGTATAGTATGTAGGTTATATACCTGCTTAGACTATTTTCTCAGGTCAGGTGGAATATAAATGATTTTCACTTGTGTTTAGTAATGACTATTTGAAAAATGTTATGAAGCATGGGCCACGTGGAAAATAAATGCGAGTTCATCAATCAACATACAGACAAATCTGACTTATTTGAGCAAATAACCCAGTATTTAGATGACCATAAATTGTGTTATGATCATCTGTCAAATCAATCAATAACATGTATTTAATGCACGTGATTAGGGCACAACCTAGTGGGTGCTGCTATGAAATACATCAAATACTATAAACATTAGATGGCCTAAATTTTCCTCTGTTTTAAACTTGTTTTTTTTTTTTTTTACTTTTTTTAAATTTTTTTTTACCATAGCCTCTGTGTAATTCAATGTACGTAAAGGTCGTGAAAAGTAGTCCAGCCTTCAAACAAAACAAAAAAAAACAGCTCATAGCTCGAAGCACAAAGTAGGCTACACTTCACTTGCTATAACCTTAATTGAGGACAAGTCGCGTCATGTCTGTGACAGAGACGTAAGCCTCTTAAACAAGTCTATGAGGCTGGAGTGCCACCTAGTGAAGATTCACCATGCCTGTCCTTGTTCCTGGGTACCGCGGTCATAAATATGGGACACGCGCTGTCTCCTGGGGAAAATCATTATAACCGTATTTACTGTGAACGGAAACGATGGAGATATGAATACAGTTTCTTTATAAATAAACATCTCAACTACCAGATTGTTCTGACAGCCGTCGCCACCTCCTTAACGCGGAAGAAATCGCGGAAGTGGTGATGTCCATGGAAGAGCTTTCAGTGAGCGCCGTCGTTTTCGTTCAGCACCACGGACAGCGCCTCGGTATTCCCGAGTCCTGGCACTCAGCACCACGGACAGCGCCATGGTCGTACTTCAGTAACGGGAACAACAAACGCCGTCGTACCGACCGGCTTCTCTCTTCCCGCCCAGTGAGAGCTGGGATTGGCTCCAGCAGTCCTTCAACCCCTGAGAAGAAAGGCGGTTATAGTAAGTGAAGCTTAACATAGTTGTATTCTCTCAGTACCACGGACAGCACACTGCGCGTACACCGTCTCGATATCTGGCAAGTTTAATAAAAATAGTGTTCCTAGGATTAAATATTTGACTATAAAATTAGGACGAGGAATCGTGGCAGTCATGCGCATTTGGAACTTTTCTGTAAGCCAAAACATGGAAACATTAATACTACTTTTCACTTTCACTTCACTATTTTGCCACTTTATGGATTTGACATCAAATTGCAAGGATGTATAACACAGAAACTTTTATATTTTTAAGATATAGAGCACATACACTATGTTTTGTGGCTACTAGCAGCTAAGCAAACATATGCACACATTTACCTCCATTCATAAATGAAAGTGAACTCTCACAGGTCTACAGAGAGATTTGTCCTCACTTTTGTTTTCATTGCACACTTTAATCATTTAATAAACAGATCTTCACAGTAACAATGCAGTAGCAGAAAACAGAAGCAAACCACTGTGCAGTGCAGCTTGTTAGGTCTTTAAAGTATTTATAGATATTTACACCAAGAATATGAAAATCAAAGAACAGTGCCCGAGGTTATCCCTGTGGTGGGATGAGGCATTTTATCACCTCCGAGCAGACTTGAGTCCAGCTCCCAGGCTTTACACTGTTTATAGCTGTATGAATCCTGTCCATACTGCCAACCCAAAAACATTCAAGTACTGCATTTCTGTCATTGCACAGGTACCGGGTTAGCCAATACACAGAACTCTTAAGAGGAAAATCTGAATTGCACTGGCACCACTTTAATAACTTAGATTGACGTCTAGGAATGTCAATTTCTATAGCGTCCAAATTCTATGGTAAATCTAAGGTAAATATTTCCCAATGTGAAGGAACATAAAGCCAAACCATGACCTAAAGTTTATTAAACCACTTTGTGATGCACCACTAAATAGTAATTTGATCATGAAATCTCATAAAATGAAATTACATACAAATTGTAACATCTTGCATTGCATAAATTGTTAAATTATATAATTGCAGATAATACTAAACGTTTCATTTCTGCAGACAACAATGATAGTGCATTTGAATGAACTGACAGATTATTTAATGGCTATTAATTAGGATCAGTGTGGTCTCCAGAGTATTTTTGGTTTGGAAAATACTGTCTTAGTGTTGCGATATTGTACTGCTTGTAGTGCAAGATAAACTTGCCAGAGAGTTGTGAAAGTAAAAACAAGAGATACAAAATTGGAATAAGGCAAAGGGAACACACCACTTGAACTACCATGTGAAATATGCTTGCATTCAGATTTCTGCTTTTCAGAAGAATGTAGTGACATTTTCAACTTGTCTGTTAAACGTCTGTGCCCCGACAAAAAGCTTATAAAGATAGATAAAGAGAACACACTATTTGGAAACTCTTTCTCCTCTGCCGATACGGTTGATTGCAGAGGGTGAATCCTTTTTCTAACATGTTTTACAAAATGAACAATATCCTCAGACACACTTTGTTAACCTTTTCATACATCATGATAAGTGATAAAGCTTATTGTTTGACCATATGCTGCCCAGTGAGTGTAAATTCTCATTTGGTTATGTACTAATATAATAAAACACATAAAGCAAATTTATGACCTCCATATTCAAAACAAACAAGACAAAATAAGAACACAGCAGTGGTTCCAGATGTTTTATACATCTGATTAAAAAACAAACAAACATCCTAACAAATGCAAAGTCTCTGCATGACTACAGTCTTTCCTTGTATCTGTGGTCAGTTTCTCCTATATAAACACACTTAAAAGCAGTTTTTATAGAGGCAATAATGGCAAGTCTTGGAATTCATTGAATTCAGCTTGATATCAGAAGTGGGATTTTTGGTCCAGTCCCATTGGTGAGACAGCCACAGACATGTGCCATTGTCCACTGGTGGTTCCCGTCACCCTCGCCCTCACTACCTGTGGCCTGGGCTCCTGTGGGTGGCTGTGTCCCCAGCTAAATCTTCCTCTACAACATTAACATAACCTTCTTTTTCTATGCAGCCTGCCAGGACCTGCAGCACCAGCCGGAGCCTGCGGTCCATGGCCTGGAGGTGAGGATGGATGAGGATGGGGGACAGTCTATCACGCAGCAGAGACTCCTCCATCAGGGAGCTCAGCTGATACTCCTCTTTGGCCAGTAGCTGGAGCCGTAGATAAGTAGACTTCTTCACCCTGGAAACAAGGTACAAAGCATAATTAATGAATTAACACTGAAATGTTTTCTTTGTTGTATTTTTGTTAGATAAATAAGGGTTAAAACAAATGAACTAATATCAGATGTTAGTTTTTATTGCATTTCATAAAGTCATAAAAAGTCAACTTTTATGAAAGTGTGGTTTATATAATAATATATACAAGTAATAATACACAGTGTATAATGTATAAGTGATATATAAATGTATATATTCATGTATTATAATCTGGAGTTCACACTTTCAATAAACAAGCAAGCTCATCATTCTGTTTGCTATAAATGTCCATAAAACTTATCCAGAGGGTGGCGCTAAGGCAAAGTAGGGCTAGGCAATAGAGACCTAACCCCAGCTGTATGGATTTATATGTCTTTGGCTAATGAGGCGTTCACACATACACATAAGTGCCACCACCTCTGTCGATTTGCTTCAGCATTTACTTATTTTATCGTAGGGAGAACCACTGGCAAACAAAACCCTTCTGAAGTACAAGAGTTTGATTACTGGCATTGGTCTCCTTCTCATAATGGTGTTGTTTCCACCTTTTCTTGATTCAGGTTTCAGACACAACCTGCAACTGAATCACATCAGATTTGTTCCCAAACCCTTACCAAAGAAGCTCTTTTTTCTGAATTAACTGGATGTTAGATCTTCCATGATACATGTCATGTCTATTTGTTGTGGCACAGCTATAAAGAAAAGTCAAGGTTTTCCTCCTTAAGAAGCAGTAATTTCATAATATTTGAGCTATTTGATGATTTCAGGTCTTTGTGACTCAGTCAACATGGCTGAGGGGATTGGACGGGATAACCAAAGGACTATTCAACATCTTTTGTTATTCCCCTTTTTAACAGTTTGTAACTAACCCCTCAAAAAGGCCTGTTTGAAATTCACAGTCAACCAAAAGTCTGACCTGCAGCACTGGCTGAGAGGCACCAGGATGGACAGTTCATCGTGGGAGTGTTTTCCAAACCTACACAGGTGGAGATAAACATGAAGGAATGAAACAGGAATTACAGCCACACTCTGTTGTTAAGCTTGCAAAAATAAGAGAGGTGGCAATTAATTAATTTACTGATACCAGATACAGTATCTGACAAAACAACTTAACAGTGGAATGAATGAACATTCACTAGCTTATAAGACCTTAGAGTAAGTCAGATGTCTTTACCCTCTTCCGTTGTCTAGGTGAATAATGAAGGTGTCGTTTCCAAACTTCTCAAAAGTTTCATAATGATGCCGATCCATATTACCTTTAGAGAGGAAAATGGTGAGAAACTGTTAGTCAGAGTAAAGACACTATAGTTAATTGATTAAAAATGTTTTTCATCTCTCATTATAACATGTGCGAGGTCACTCACACTTTCTTTTCCTCTTACCCATTAAGAAATCAAAGATGGTCATGTCCATAATGTCCAGCAGTCGAGTGCCACGATCATACGGAGGTGTCTGCTTCACCTCGTCACAGTAATCTGGATCCACCTCCCACCTGAAAATAATATTGCCATTATTTCTTAAGATTTTGTCACAGACAGGTGAGAGGTTAGAAATTCTGCAGAGTTAAAACCCTGAGTTGTGCCAATGTGTTAGCTTTCTTACTCTGCTTTTTTGCGTTTGTGGTAGGAGCGTCTCCAGGGGTTTCTCCAGGTTTTGCGTTTGGCCAGGTTAAGATCTGGGAGGAATGCTGCTAGTGAGCCTTCGATCTGATCTGGTTTACCACACAGAGCGTGCTCAGTGGAGCAGTAGTAGGAGCATTCACCGTAGAAGCAGACGTTATTGGCTGAGAGAGGAAAAAAAATCTTGGTTTAGAAATGTAGTAATGAAAGAGGAGCAGGAAGTGGTTTGCCAATAGTGTCTGACTGAATATGAATAAAGAAGTAGGAAAATACAGAGAAAATAGCAACAGGAATGATGATGATTTTCTGACTTCAGATTCAAGGTTTAAGACAGATCACAGAAGCAGGGGAGTGAGTGCAAACTCTGCAAATTCCACTTTCAATCATGGAGATCCTGGAACCTCCTCGGTGTATCCTGACAGTCATCACTATGTGACATGTGTGACTTACTTATAGAGTATAGTTTTATTTGATACACAATTGGCTTGGTGAATTAGTCTGTAGTTGCTCTTAATACCTAAAAGCTTGATTTGTTGTGTATAAAAGTATTAATCAAGTCTTGTGTAGAATCTTTTGTAATTCCTGCATTGTAGTGCTTTTTTAACCAAACAGTGCCACCGTCTGGCGCATTTTGGGACATGCAAGATCACCCTCCACTACAGGTATGTATCCCACTTTATGCATAACATAAGATGCATAAGATGCATCCACATCACTGTGCCAGGCTATAAAGGCTGGAGGAGTTAATACCTGGAGAGATAAAGAAGGTCCTCCACAGCTTCTTATCACGTGTAACATCTCTGATCTCCCTTGTCATGTTGACAAGCCGTCCTGCCACAGGGGGTACTCTTCGGAAGTCAAGGATCCTGAAGAGAGTGAGAGACACACAGATGAAGGTAATCATTCAATATTTAACACCACGATATGGCTTTTTGAGGGAAAAAGACATGAAGGTTTGACTGACAGATGAATTAACTGGCTTGAGCTCTTCACGTGAAGCAGTGGTCTAATATCCTGACATCATGTCTCTGACTTCACTTTGTACTGAACAGATGCAAACACTGTACAAAACATCTTCAGCCTCCAGCTTGTTCTCCTGTGGTATGCCACACAGCGCGTGTTTCCAGCCAACCAGGAAGACTGAACAGCTCCTCCGTCTGCTTTGCTGTTAGTGCGTTGCTTGCATCGCTCACAGTAATTCGCATTACCTGCATTTTTGTATGTCCAATAATGTCTAAAAAAAAAGACAGGCTAAAGAAAAAATTTGACATGATGCTTCTTCTTAACAGCACAAATATAGTGATTTCCTATCAAACCAGAATTTAATCTGTACGATTTCAGCAGACGAGATGTATTAATAATTCATCATCTTTACAGTGTTTTATGTTTGCTTGTTGGTTTGGCATCACTAGCAGCATTTATTGGCATTCATCATCTGCTTATAAGCAAAACAAGAACTTTGAGCATCTCTCTTACCAACACCCACTGAAATACAGACAAATGCACAACTTTATGAACTAAATCTACTTAATCATGATCTTTCTGAACCTTCTGCATATATGCAGATGTAGAAGGTTAATTCTTTCTCTTCCTGTTTGCTCGCTCCCTTTTTTCACCTCTTCTTTTTTTCTTATGCTCCCATGTTGGAACATGATATTTACGAAGCCCCAGTTTAGTCTGTCTCACTGTATGTTTTCTGTCCAAATGACCCTGACCTTTTGTGACTAAAACTAAGCCTCCTGGGAGCAGGCAGACACTCAGACAGTCTGGCTGAGCGGTACAGAGTTTATGAAACTTTAGCCTACAGAGGACAGCATTCAGGAGTTGCAAACTGCACCGTCATGTTGGGCCCTGATGACAAAGGAGCACCTGTGTCTGCGTGTGCATGTTAGAGAGCACACTTAAACATCTATTTGTGTGCTCTCCACTGATTGAACACCACCGAGTCACAAGAAGTTCACAACAGATGGTAAGATAGTACACAGGCAAAGGATAAAAAGGATTAAAAAAAAAACAACCCTGCAATTTAGAAGTAATTACTGGAAAGCAGTGACGTTACCTCTTCCCTTAAGTTTTCAGGATATTTTAGTACATTTCACCAGAACTGTCTGGAATTAGAAATTAAATCAAAGTTTTAGCTTAGCGAAACATCCTCCCACTCCACATTCCTCATCCAATATAAAGTCATAAATTTCGGAGTATCTCAGATGAGTATCCAGAGGCTGCTGTGGTCAGGCGACTGGACTATAATTCATAGGTAGCTCTGCATGGTGCATACAACCTAAAAACAAACTAATCTTCAGAGGGGATCCTAAAGGTTGAAAACATGGAAACCATGTCCAGGTGGTAATGGCAGGACTTTGAGTTCCTGTTTGACTCATCTTCCTGCCCACACCGACACATGCTCCTGACCTCACCTGACGTGATTACTATGCCCGTAGCAGACCTCAAGATGTACATCATATAGTCCATTTATCACCCCCCCCCCACACACACACTCCCAAAGTATCATTCTCTTTAGTCTAGATAGTCTCTTTATCTGTTTTTTTCTCCCTTGTCCTCAGAACAAAAGGATCATGTGTAAATCAATATACTCAGACGCAAGTAGAGGAGATGATCCCTGGTCTCTGTGTGTTATCTAATCCCTCGTGTACTTAATCCTATTCAAATTTCCACAGCTTAAGTCCATTATGGCAGTCCATTATGACGGGTTTATAATGGGGTTAAAGCATTGTTGTCTGGGTGACATGTGTGACTCGTCACTCTTCCTGGAACAGACTGCGTAGTGTGAATTGAAAACACACTCTGACGGGAAACAGATGAGTCACAAAGACATCACACCACAACAGGTTTTTGTATTTAAAAAAAAAAAAAAAAAGCTGTCAAACCTCACCTGTCCAAGTGAAAAGCAGCAATCTCAGCATTGTGCCTCTCGAAGTCGGAGAAGTAGAAGAAGTCTGGAGGAGTTTCTTGCTCCCGGGTCTGCCTGAAAGATAGTGGTTATGCAAACATTAAGCATAACATTAGTATAAATGTCTTTTTAATAGGATATCTTTGTAGTGATATTTTTTAAATTTATGGGTTTAGATAAGAGCCGCAATAGGAAATAAAATAATAAGGATAATTGGAAAGCCCTTTCATACCTACGCACAGTATATTCATATCTACCCTGTAACGAAAAGTGACTGAAAGTAGAGAAGTTTGAAAATCATATGCATTACATGTCTTTTGATTCAGGGTACTTCTGCTCCTGCATATGGAAATCTCTTTGGCCTTTATCAGATTTTTGTTTCCTGCAGGGCGAAACTCATCTCAGCGTCTGCATCCCTTTCTAGGGCAGAAGCTGACGCATGAGACCAAAGCCTGTGTGGACAAGGCTGCTGAAGGGAAGCTGGATGAGATTCTTGCTCACAGCCTGCTGTTCCTTCCAGCAAACACACTCACACAAACAGACAGACACAGACATCCAAGAGGTGTGAATCTCTGCCAAGCAAGCAATGGATCTGAGTCAGGAACAGCTAGAAGCCTCTTTGTATCTTTCTTTCTGTCTGTCTGCTCATCTGGCAGCAGGATAGTATCTGTTCACATTCACACACTTTTCTCATTCCCTCTCATACACATTCTTGCCAACACAAACACACGCACACTGCACTGTAAATGCTCTGCTTGCACACAGTCTCCTAAACCTCACTCACATACATATGCCACACATACACCGTATCCTCTCTACCACTCCATCCCCCTTTATCTTTGCTCCTCAGCTCCGCTCCATCACTGTGGACTTGACTTCAGGGTCGAGTGGTGCATTATTTTTTTCCTCACCCTTGTATTCCTATTCCTTTAACTGTCAGTGAAATCAGCATTTACCCATAAATCAGTTGCTGATATTGTAATTCCTTCGTTCCCACCCACAGTGAGGAGGGGGCTGATTGTCTTTTCACTTCAGGGGGTAGGACAGGGGACTAAAGATACTGTGTGGATGAAGAGGGAGTGGAATAAAAAGTGGGAAGGGCTTTAAAAAAGGCACCTTGTTATCATTCAGGTATGCAATTATCAAGGAGATTCAGCAGCACAAAGATGCTAAGTTAGAATATTGAGATATGAAATGTTTTTTTTTTTCATTATGCCAGTCTTGTGTGAAGAAATATACTGTAGTAGTGATTCAAAAAAAGAAAGACAGAAGCAATGTAAAGTTGAGTTTTTCAAAGAAGAAAACTCAGGGATGTTGTACTTCACCTTTCCACTTTGCAAAATGTGCAACAAAAGTGACAGAGACTACAGGCTTTGGTTGCCATGGTCACCACATGTAAAATGCAATTTTCTATCAGAGATGAAGCTCCTTAGAATTTTGAACATAGGTAGTAATAGGTTTGTGGTGTGAAAAGCCATAATACAAATGCACACACACTCACACATACACATACATGCTATGAAAAATCACCAATTTTTCCTCATGGTTTTGTACACAAACCCACTTTATCAGTGGCTGTCCCCGATAATAAAAAGCCCCTTTATCTGAAGGACAGTATGATTAAGTTACTGCTTGTATTTCAGAAGAATCTGTGTGGGGCGTGATGGTGCTGAACTGCTTGCCTATGTGGACTCTGTGTTTGTGCTGACTTGGCAGTTTATGTTACAAAAAGACAGGAGAGGGAGGGGCCAAACACTGCAACAGCTGTGGCCCAGACTCTGCACACACCTCTTTTCTTTCTTCGCCTCTCACACATACACACAGACACTCGAGTGCACCATCACACCAGCCAGACTGATGATGCCTGCTAGTGACAGATAGAGGGCAGCAGAGACAAACCCAGTGATAACCTGGTTCATGTTCATGTCACATTTTGGAAAGAAGCTGATGAGAAGAGATAAGCAAATCTCTTCACATATGCACACTGAAACAGTATGTTGTTCATTTTTCTCAGTCATGTAGCATGGGTTTATTAAACTGACATGAGCAGAGAGGTAAAGGGGCCAAAGCTACATATGGAAACAGAAGAAACAATCTAGTAATTACTCCCACTGACCTGGTACTGTAATGAAAATTCACTACTGATCCAACATATAGAATGAAAAAGAGACAGACGGGGAGGGCACACAGGAGATCTGTCATCTATCGGTAATCCACAGCAGATTTCAGCACCCCACTGACAGGCTTCTTTGTCTCTGTCTGACCCTCTGTCCTGTGTGTGTGGGTGGCTAAGAAGTGACATGGAGAGTGCTTTGCAATGAGGTCTGGGTGTATACAACATGCTTATAGAGTCTGCAAAAGAACAACGGGCATTAAAAATAAAAAAGTTTGTAGTTAGCAGGTTTAAACCACTGACTTTAACATTTTTTCTTGTTTTTACGCAGACACAGAGCAAGATGACAAAATACAAATACAAAATCATATCCATTAAATTTGAATTTAGTGACATTGAACAACGGCCTCTGGCTGTTGATGTCCTCTTTGGTTTGATGCACTTTCCTGTTATTAAATGCAAAAATGTAATAATAGGATGTTTCCCAAGAATAATTTGACTTGTAGTGTAATGTTCAAGTGAATTTTATTTAAAGGACAGCCACTTAGGCTTCATGTATATAGGCTTCATCCCATTATCTTTTAACCCTGTGACATGTACCAATACAGAGGAGGGCAGTAGTCTTAATTTTACTCCAGTACAGGTCGATTATCTAGTTGATAATGCTGCAGCTTCACTAAGAACAATACTCTATGCTGTTGCCCCTCTAAAAAAGAAAGTAGTTAATCAGAAGAGGTTAGCTCCGTGGTATAATTCACAAATCCATAGTTTAAAG
>JAUBNQ010000027.1:14783848-14798211 GCA_032353495.1 Ctenopoma kingsleyae
ACCAATTCTCTTTACTTTATACATGTCTCCGCTGGGCAATATTATAAGAAAACACTCTATAAACTTCCATTGCTACGTGGATGACATCCAGCTATATTTATCTATGAAACCAAATGAAACATATCAATTAGTAAAGTAAAGTAAAACTTCAAGCATGTTTAAAAGACATATAGGCCTGGATTTCCTGTAACTTTGTGGTTACAAAAAGTTACAGGAAGGTAACAAGTATGCCCCATTAGCATCTTCTTGACTTCCGCTGTGAAATAGTCCATTGATAGTGTTGTGTTTGAGGGTTTTGGATGTGATTGGGGCGTTTTATTCAGGACATGTGCAGGTAAGTGGCACCTTGTAGCATACTCAACATCCCTCAAGGTGACAGACAGGTGGAAGGATGAGTGACTGGATAAAAGATTGGGAGATAAAAACCTCTTCAGTCTGGTGATTTGTGTCAGAGGAGGCTTGTCTGTCACCAGCACTACACACAGAAGTATCAGAGAAAACACTGGCAAAAGCTGTCAAGGCTGTGTGTGTGTGCGCGACATTTGCAGCACACTGTGTTTGTAAATATACACTTTGCGTGTATTTCTGACTCTGTATCTCTTTACTTCCCTCCATGCATGCTATTTCCTCGCTTCCTCCAGCATCTGTATCGGAGAGGGATCTAAAAATTGGCCCAGGGCCCCAAGGTAGCTGTCTAGATTGAATTTCAAATCAATGTTACACAAGTTGTGTTCTAGCCTCAGCTATTTTCAACACACAGGGTGAGACATTGCCAGGAGAGAAAGGAAAGTTATCTGCATGTGTGGGAAGTAGTATGGGCGTTATTATCATAAGGAGTCTGGGAAGAAGACTTGACTTGAAGATAGATGTCAGTGCTTCAATTTTAAAGTTATTAGAAGCTCATGAGGTGGGAGAGAGTGTGGGATTAATCTGAACATGATTATCTGTGATCAGCTCACTGTGGCATGAATTATTCATTATGTACAAGTTTAGAGGTGTAGATATCTATTGATTGATCTTGATCAGAGCAGGACTCATGTTGTTTCATTAATAATCTGCAATGAAATATGAGTCATTAAATGTGCAGCATGTTATACATGCACTCTGAAGGTAATACTGCTCATTACACGATAAATGTTACGCCTTCAGGGAGAGGAAATTGTTACTTGTGAACTGATTTAAAGGTTGTTTATTTATATCCAGTGTTTAATGAATGCGTATTGTCCACCAATGCGTGAGTTTCCTATACAGTAATCATTAGCAAATTCTTTTGACTTTATCGAGATCAGTTTGCAGTTTTCGTCTCCTTTTGTATTCACATACTATTCTCTTTTATTGCCGCTGACTGTCAATATGCGTTACATCAAAAAATATGGCTCATATCACTCTGTTCTCATGCTAGGAGAACACACACAGCAGAAAATAAAGGGTCATAAAACCACTGCTTGACGGCACTGCCAGTGATAAAAAACTATTTCACTAGATACATGAAACCCATCTGCTGTAAAACATGGTGTTAGTATAAGCTATATTGCACTGTTTTCATGGTTTTGTAGGAAGTGTCAGTTGTCCAGTGATTAACAATCCCTAGCGCCACTGTCTGCGTATCAAACAAGTGACTGAACCTCAAGCTGAGCACCTTGCATGGCAACTCAATAGATCAATAAAGGATTAAACAAACGACATTACAGCCTCGCAGTTGTATGCCTCCGCCTGTCAAGTTGCACTTTACATGCATGTCTGCCCAGACTCATATAATGATGACATCCTGTACTTTATATGATGGCACTACTGCAGGGTTTCAGTGTCTTGTCCAAGAACACTTCAACATGTAGCCACGAGGAGGAGAGTCTGGCCCTGGGGTTCATGTTTGACTGTCCTACCGACTGAATCACTGCTGCCTTAGAAGAGGGGGCACCCGCATTTGAACCAGGGACATCTTGATCTCTAGTTAAATGCTTTACCTCTGAGCTATACCCTCAATTGTATGCAGTGAAGACTGGAGGAAAATTAATAAAATAATTTAAGTGCATTTGCCAAAAAGTTATTGCTGAATTGACTTGTATGACTCTAGTGAATAATGTTCATGACAAACATTGCGTATTCAGAGACTATTTTTTAGATGGTGAACACCTACAGGCACCTTGGGATCAATATCAATAAATAACTGGACTGGACTCATAACACTGAAGAAAGTATGATAAAGAAAGTAACAATGTTAGTGTAACACCTTTAACCCTACCCTCTTTATTTCCTTCATTTATTGCTCATTTCCCAATTACCTCCAGTTTCCTTCACTCTTTCCTCACTGTCTGACCTCCTGTTCATAATAAAAGCTGCAAGCAGAAGCAGAGGCCTTGAACATGGAGTCTAAATGTACAGCTTTGATGAAGGCTGCATAGCTGTGGGCTAGGTCACTCACAATCTGTGACCACCAGAGCTCTCTGGAAGCCCTTGAGATAGATGACAGAAACCCTCAGAACCGTGTAAATTGTATCTGTGCATCTGTGTGTATGTGTGAGGTTGAGTCACGACTAAGAGTCAAAGAGAGAAAGAGAATGTGCCTATCCAACTGTCTCATCAGGCCAGATGGCTGGGAGTCCGTGTCTGTATATGTCAGAGATCAGGCCATGGCTTAGGGGTCTGCAAAGTTCTGCTGCCGTTTAACAAGGCAGACTACACACAGTGCTGGAAATACAACACACAAAATACTATATGACTGATGAAAAGCTGGAGATCAGTGAATAAAGCAGGTGTTCAACTTTAGTATAAAATATTAACATACAAACTGAGTCCATTTGTACAGTGCTTCATAAATAGAAAATCAGTTTTATTGCAATCCTTGCCCACAGTTAATAGTTATTATATATATATTGATCCACTTGGAGAAATTGTTGTAGGTGACAGCACTACTGTCGGGTTTCAGTCTCTTGTCTGGCCAGATAGTTCCCTATGTTGCCGTTATTTGCCATTATATACATTATATGCCATTTTCATTCTGCTCCACATTACTGTTACTGTCTTTTTAAAAAATTATTATATTTTGCCGGCCTTAATTGACTGAAGTAACGTATTCAGCTGTGTTCTCCTGGGCTTATTGCTACACAGAGCACAGCGTTTAAAGACCTGAAATCACTGTGAAGACCTGATGCAAAGCTGCAGAATTATATCTGGGCTTTTGGGATCCCTTCCCTACAATCATCTTAACGGGCTCCCTCCGAGTCATGAGCACACTTGGAAAATGTATGAAAAAAATGAAAATATTATTAGTATCACTGCATATTTTTCATATTCACAAAGCTTCCTTTTGGTGAATGCACTAGTTTTTCCATGTTGAAGTAAGTGTTGTGCTTGTTACTTGATAAGCGTATTCACCGATGGCTTTCACTAAGAAGTGCTACTAAATGGCAGCTTTCTGGTATCGACAGACTAAATGTTTGATAACTCATCCGCTTTTCAATTGCATTTCATTCACTCAGAATAATCAGAAATTACCACAGCTTTACAGCGCAAGGATTTTTTTCACAGCAAAAGACAAACATAAAACTGAGTTATTTCAGTTGGTCTAGTTATTAAAATTGACATACTTTACTGTGTCGTAACGTTTTGCTTCATGAATTTTTCACATTCTGTACAGTATAGTATAACAGAGCATTAGAAAATAACGATAATCTACATTTTCTTGGTATCTTGGGAATCAATGTATTAAAGCTGGAGTTTTCTTTATTTTTATTTACAAAACATCCCATACAGAGACAAAAACCAACAATAAACTGCATTTACTCACTGTATTGTATCTGAATGATGCAGTGTCTGTTTTATTATTTGCCCGTCTCAACAATTTGGTTTCGTACTGTGTCTTTTGGCTCAGCCTAAGCCACCACCATGACCACCACCGCTTATTGTGTTTGTAGTTTGTAGTGACATTCTTCTTGTAAATACTCAGTCTACCGTAGGCAGTGTGGTTCTATGAATCCATCAGATCTAACAATGTCTTTTTGTGTGTCAGACATTTGTAGTTTTGAACAACAATCAGATCAGCGGCACAAACCAAAGAAACAAAAATAACAAAAATACAGAAAACTACTGGCCTCATTCTTTCAAAGGACTTGGACTCTTTTTCCAGTTCTACCTTTGTCAAATTGGATGTACAATCTGAATAGGAGTGTAATGGCCTCAGGTTATTTTGCTTTTGTTAAAGGCAATTATGTTTTTGTGAAAACATCTCAAACTCCTTTGGGGTGCCACTGTGGCTGTGTGGCTTAAAGCTGGAAATTGGTATATTCTTGTAAAAACAAATATGCAACAGCATCTTGACTTGCTCCTGATCTGAAACCTTGACATTAGAATCTTTACATATGACACAATATATAATTTTATCTTTGACTGAAATAAAATTTGAATAAAATGAATAGATGAATAAAATAAATATGTACAGTTACTGACAAGGAGTCATTGGCGTAATGCTCCAGTAAAGTACAGGTACCTCAAAATTGTACTGTAATTCAGTAAATGTACTAGTGTGTAAGTTTGACTGGAACTTTTGTTGCATTAACACATGTAATTCTACATCTCGCTTCTCTCATTTCCTGTCATGTCTCTATTGTTAATTCTCAAATAAAGCCCTAAAATTATATTAAAAAAAATCTATCTTATTGAGAATTCCTTGTCCCAACTGTGTCTTTCTTTTGCAGATACAAAGACGAACACTACAGCCCCCTCCAGAAACCACATCTGCTACAATATTTACCCACTAATTGTGAAATCTCCTCATATTCTACGAAATTGATAATACACTCAGAATAGATTAAATTCAACAGTAATGCAAATACACAGAAAAGAATGATTAAAACTGTGTGGCAATAATGTGCATTCACTTTCATTTCATATACTGGAATAATACTGCTGTTTTCATGTGTGCAGTGTATGTTGTGTGTCTGTTCACTAAGGGGATTAAACCGTATATTCTTATGTACTTGAAGGATGGGACAGGTCTTTAAGCTTATGATTTCTTTTCGTCTCGCTCTCTCTCTCCCACACCATCACCCACAACAAACAAAATGCACATCGGTTTATCCTCAACAATCATGAGTGTTCCAGCAGCACCGAGCCACGCTTCATCATATTTACATATCCATCCACAGAGGATTAACCATTTTCAATAGCACAAGTCGGAGGCAATCCTTCACAAGGTGCACGCTTCATGGCAGGCTTTGCACAGAATATGAACTATGAATTATGCTGAACATACACAAACATCAGGGGTATTCCTGGGTCAATAATGAATAGACATCAAAATGCACAAGGCTGGGTATGTTTAGAACAATAACTTAAATAAAAATGTGGGACAGTACAGTGTGTTAACACTAGACACTGAAAGAATGTGAATCTTTCCTGTAGCGTTCGTTTTCTACATAGAAATCTTGTATTTTGAACAATAGTTTTTAATATTAAACACCTGTCCTGACCAAATCTCGACGACTTTGACAGTTATAGCTGTCCATCCATGGCAGGCAATCCACCATGAAATGAGCTATGGAAAAGAGTGACTGAGAATGTCAAAATACAGTAGATTGTTGTTTCCCTCCACAACACCACAACCTCTTGACGTAAAGGAAGCCATTAATACACTCAGAGAGCGGGGCACAGTTCTTCTACAATCCATTCCAGCAGGAAATTCCTCCAAATACCTCAACCAGTTGTCTCTATCCTTCACAGCTCTAGAAGTTGTGAGGGAGAAAGAAGAAGGGAGGAGTAGATAGGGACAGACTAATGCTTCAAAGAACCAGAACCCACATTCGAACTGACTAATGTGGGAAAAAAGTAAAAAGACGGGATCCACCTTGACACCTCTGGTCTGGCAGAGGCAACAAAGTCAGCAAAGTCCGACATTACTTCCATTATGAAAACAAACTGAAGAGCTCTCAGCCTATTGGATCAATGGGGATTTTAAGGGCTTCCCCTGTATTTATGTGTATGTGTCTGTGTGTGTGTTTCTGCCAGCACACAAAATCAATGGGAATTACCATGAGTCTTCATCTCACAGGGACTGAGTAACAAGCCCTGGTATTCAGCATGACATGTAAGCTGAAGCTGATGAGAGGAGGGAAAAAAAATCCAGGTTTAAAGCTCGTCAGTAAACTGCAAAAACTGCAGGGTTAGCAGAAAGTAGTCCCTCCACTCAGGCCGAACAGGATTTTAGGAAAGACACAAAAGCAAGTACAATTTGGGTTAGCCTCTCCCCGTCTGAATTCCCTTATTTCATCTAATTATTCTCCTTTTTTCACTTGGGGCTGGAACATAATGACTAAATAAAATGATAGATGCTGACTAACACATACAGTTTCATTTGTAAGATCATCAGAGTTGGTGTAATGGTTATGTTTTAAGGTTATCCCATTAATTTCTCTATGTCATAAAATCAATGTTAGATTAAAAAAGCCTATGATAAATCTCTGATGAAGAAAAAATATAAACGTTTTCTCCTCTTGGGATAAAATTCAAAGGAGATGTCTCGAGTGGGAATAGGCACCTTTCAAAATCATATACTTTGATTCACAACTTTTTAAATACTCACAATCTTTACTCAGAGGCTCACCATACAGTAAAAGTAAAAAGTTATGTAAATTCCTGTGAAGCATACATTTTACAGAAAAAACACTCCATCATACACACACACACCACGCTCAGCTAGGACATAGAGTGTGTCTGAACATTTTGAGCCAAGAGAACTTAATTTGATTTAGAGTGAGCGTTTTGGACGCCCATTATCTATGGCCATCTGTCAGGGTGAATACTGTAAGGTGTCGCATCCAAAACAGTCCTATTATGTTGACTAAAGATAAGAAAAAAAACCTCACACATTATCTTTTCTATAAACACTGTGTAAAATCATAATGGCAAGGAGTCTTTCCCTCTTCCAAAGTCATTTTTCTACCTCATTCTTCACATCCCTCCCTTTAGGCGGTGTCCAGCATGGATGAACCTGTCACCTTGGGGTTCCCTGGCTATAAACCAACCAGCCATGTAGCCACACACAACTCCATCAAGTTCTGACTCTTTCTTCCTCCCTCCTTCTAATTTCCTTTTCCTGAAGGACAAAGTGGCTGCTGGCCAGTCACTCCCTTCCCCATCTGTGTTTACTTAAACTGAATGTGGACCGAGCACAAAAGCAGATGCCATGCAAACATGTACACAGCAGCACACAGCCACAGAGGAACCTGGTGGCCATTCACACTTGACAGTCTCTGAAGACTTGAATCCGTAATAGGCCAGGACAGCTTGAAAGGCCAGGTACCATTTTCCCCTAATTAAGCCAATATTATTGTTAAAATGCTATATTCCAGTGGCACTTGACTGATGACTTATTAGCATTTGATTTAGTTGTGCTGTGTTTTACTTAGCTCCCTAATGAATGTGTTTATTAATTACCCAAGAAGCTTTGTGGTACTCATGACAACTCCCTCCATTCAGCGCTAAAAGTTACAAGCTCCTGCAGTTCATCCATTACTGCACTCAGCATGGAGAGAAAACAGCTCAATTTTAGCGGGTTTTCAACGCCACTTTTCCTCACTGTCAAAGTGGATTGCACACCACCAAGTAAAACCTAACTTCATCCAACTCAAACCTTTGATACCTCAACCAAAGAAAGCAATCAAAAGAGTCTTTCCAGAAAGCTATTTTGCAAAGCTCCCAAGTTGAGGCATTGGTGTTTGTGCTTTGTTTCTCCCACAGCTGAACTTTTCTATTTAGACCTGTCAACAGTGTTGTTGTGCTCGGTGGTTTGTGGTCAGATGCAGTTTCCTAAATAGAAACCATCTATCAGAGGCAGAAGTGGTGGATGAGAGATGTCATTGTGGTCGTGAGTGGGTGACGGCGGTGAAGGAGGAAGTGGTAAAACCACTGGAAAAACAGTTCCAAGGGTTGCATTTATTCTTGTGTAAGAACTAAGCGGGATGGAACGAGTCCAGTGCACTTGAAGATAAATAGAGTTAATTTGTATGTAAAAGGAACAGGGAGGAGGCTTCAGATGTCTTCACACTAGAACTAAGAGTATACTTCAAATTCACAATTTTCTGCACATACAGTATCTCTCTAAGATCGCACTAAAGATATATTACAGCACATTTTCTGGTGCAAGAAGTGATGCTCACAATCAGAAGAAAGCAAACGAAACACAGAGCAAGATATTCCCAAAATGTATCTGCAGTATCATACAGTGGTCATGCAGCATACTTTGAGGCAATACATCAGACCGTAAAACACCACAATAATAGGTTATTTCTGCATGAATCTAGCAGTAGGTAGCATTGGATTTTCACCATGCAGCATCAAAAACAATAGGATATTTCTTATGTCATACAAGTTGTCCAACACACTGGGAGGACAGCTGTTAACTGAAATTGTCAGTCTGCTCTTGTCTTGGGTATATGCAGTCTATGATCATATCTAATAATGCTGCTGTGTCATCACACATGATGAGACAATTTGTGAATAGCAATTTTGTTACTATAATGTAAAAATAAAAAATATAATGGATTGCATCTAGTAAATTAAAATGATAATCTGCTCTGGTTTTTGTTATATCTAACATTATTAAAATTGGGTCAAAATAAGGCAACACATGCAGACAGTGCCCACATCTGTGCTTTTTTATTGTCAGAAGTTCCACTAACACTCACATTGTGGACAATGTTCCCAGCAGAAGCAACACTTCTGTGCCTCCAGCACAGAAGCTCCTCTGTTCGTATCACTGCTGCCTGCACTGCAAAAAGAAGATTGCATGGGAGGGGAGCGGTGATTTAGGCAAGCCCCGGGATCAGGTTCCTGCCTCCCTGGTCCAGTGATACCAGACCTGGCCAGCCCAACCCCTCCCACATCCTGCCCTGACAATGGGCAAAGCCAGAAAGAACCCTCCTCTGGTTTAATTGGTAGACAATGACTGCATTCTCCTCCCCCCCTCGTGGCCTCTGTCGAAGAGAGCAGAGTCATACACACAGCCTAATTGCCACCTTGCATGGGACAGGCTTAGACAAGCACGGCCCTGGCCCACAATGGATGTATTAACCTCTGTGCATGCTATCACAAAAGGCCCAAGCTACACTGGAACAATGCTTTCTCTCTTTCTCTCCGTCGCAGAACTGTTGTTTCTTTCAGACCAGCTTGGGGAGAAAGTCAGGTGGACTGAGATAGATCTACCTGGGAATGGTCATTATGTAATGACTGAGCTGTGTTTTAAGGCCTTGTGCAGTGCATGTGTGGTCCCATTGTTAAAGTTGATTTAGTGACAAAATAACAATGCAGCATGTGTACTCCATCATTTTCAGAATGGCTTGATGGAAAAAAGAAGAATCATTATGCCCTATTATGGCTGTCTAGGCCCAAACAATTATCCTCATTATAGCTTCTGAGAAAGATAAAACTTTAAAACATCGATCCATTAGTAAGATTTCATATCACAGAGCTAGCTGTTGTAGCTGTTGTATAACTTGTCAGGAGTCTTAATCACAGACAGTAGATTCACCAAAGCACTTTGGTAACAATTAGCCTTTAAAATTTCCCCTCAGTTAAAAGTAGTGTTCATGGGTGCTCATTTGAGATTTCCAACCTGGGATATTTTGTCTACCTTCATCAGCTATTTGAAGAAGTTAAACTAAATATCCTGACCATAAGTCAATATTTGGCTGCTTTCCTCAACTCATTAAAAGAAAGGTGCATCTAGGATGTCTAGAATCCACCTCCTGGAGCTACATAAATGTTCAGCATTCCAGACATATGCGGCAACGACATTCCTAGCGGGAAGCTTAGGAATTCCCCCATCTAGTATTTTAGACTATAATAATATGATTGGATGGCTGAACAGCAAACCAAGAAAAGCACTGACAAAGACGGGGTCAGGAACCACAACAAGCATGGACAATTGTAAAAATACGATTCACTTGAACGTGGTGTAACACAGAGGAGCATGAATGCTCGAGTCCACACCCACCTGGCATAGAGAGTAACACAAATAAAAAAAACCCCACACACACACACTGAGATTCACTTAATGTCACTTCATACATGTACCTGTATGCATTGAAAGTATATTAAAATAAAATACATCAATCCGTGTCCTGACTTTGTTAAATAAAATTTAGTTCCTTTACAATCTGTTTTAATGATGCTAGTTTGGATTGCCATTGGATTGTTGGTTATGATAATATCATTGTCATTACTGTTGAGATCAGGGATGTGGTGACACTGCTGCAACAAGGCAAGAAACATGAGCATTCACGAGTGCACAGGCTGAAAATAAATCCCTACTTTATCCATCTATGCACCCCTACTTTTTCCATGACTGATACCATTCGCATTGTAAATATGAAGCTTTAACTTAGAAAGAAGGCTGAAAACAGCCTGGCTCTCTGCAAAGGTAATAAAAGCTTACCCTAACAGATTATTAATTAAGTGGTAGTTAGTATATATTAATAGAAACAAAAACAGTCTTTCCCTGACCTCAGCAATGAAGTTAATGTGCAGAAAGCTTTAATAGCTGATGGGAGTAACAGTGAAAAAAACATGAATATATTATTCAGATTGTGAAAAAACTTATTTATTTGGTGGCTGCTAAAACACTGACATTACACATCATGCTTGTGAAGATCCTTTATGGTATGAATCTGGCTACACTCATAGCCGAGAACTACAAACACACACATCACTCATAGTATCATCTCCAACAACTCAGCAACTCTGCAGTCACATTACAATTAGGATACACAAGGCTCTTACACATTATACACTGTGAGTGCATGAACACTTGTTAGACCAAGAGAGGAAATGAAGAGAATCTAAAAATACAGAGCAGAGAGGCTTTGAACAGGGCCGAGGGACAAGCTGGGGATTAGTACCGCCTCAGCAAATCAAACAAACATTTCCAAAAAGAAGCATGGACAGGAGGTGGAGACAGAGAGAAGGAGGAAGGGAGGGATGGTGATGAAAAATGGCACTTCCTCAAGAGCTGACCTAGTCAAACATTCATGAGAGATGTCTGTAGTCTGCATTTGTGTGTGTTTGGGAGTCTAAAATAAGACATTTCTGGGTGTGTCAGTGTCTTTGTTGAGAGTCTGTGCGAGTGTACCTGTCAAAAAAAGATATTTGATCTGAGATATATAGATATATAGATATATAGACACGTTCAGTGCCAGATACTACACTGTCAAACTCTTGAATCCAGAATAGATAAAGAACCGAGACACAGACAAACCAGACAACTGTGAGACAGAGAAAGAAAGGGGAACTTGAATAGAGCTAACTTCTTTTTCAGCATGTCCAACGAATGGAAGTTTTAATTATGGCAGACGTGAATGATGTAAAATGACTGATGCAGAACATCCAAATGTGTGGCTGCACCCAAAAACACATTTTAATGATGAGACATAATTAGATAACACATACAGTAGATGACAGACACTTTAATTTAAGTATTACAGACAGAAATACTGCAGTAGACTTTGTTTTGACTTTGCTAAGCTAACTCAAATGCTCAACTCAAACAGTGTGTGTTACTGTTAAAGCAGCATACCAATTAACCGGCTCATCTAACAGCCTACAAGAGGTCAGTGCTTTGTAGCACTCACTCATATACAAACACACACTCACACACACACACACACACATGCATGGTTACCCAGTTATAAACACTTTAGGATCAAACGAATGCAAACATCCCACAGCATTTCCTGTGCAACATTGCAATGTGTGAAGCTGCAAGTGGGTTTGTTTATATGGACGCAAACTAAAATACGAAAACTATTAATCAGAGAGCAACAAAGGGCAAAAGAAAAACACAGAGAACTTGAAAAAAGTCGCGCTGAGAGTATCACAAGGCTGAAGTTGAACAATATAAAGTCGTTGATAGACTGAATTACGTAGAAGGCGCACAGAGGTCAGGAGGGAACGTAAGAGGAGCATGAATGGGGGGGAAAGAGAAAAAAGGCTCTGTAAGATGAGCAATCCTCAGCCACATTAGAGCAGCTTAAAATCCAAATTAATCAGTACTGCAAAGGGAGGGAGTCAGTAGTGCCCAGAGGCTAAAGAAGAGCCTTTGGGTCTGGCCCTCTTCGACTCCCTGTACTAAGTACAAAGCTGCACGAGAAACAGATGTTATGAACGGCTAACACCGGAACATTGTCACTGCGTGTAAGCGAAAGAAACAAAAAAAAAAAAAAAAAGGAGAAAAGAAAAACACAGCAGATTTGTTTGACAGCAGACTTTATCTTTGTCCCATATGTTCCTCTGTGTCTCATTTTCACAGCATTTTAGAACACAGAAAAAAATAATCAAATCCATTTCTGAAAATGAATGAATTGCAGCTGCTGTTACTGCTTCAACAGGCTGTCGGTTAATAAAAATGACAGATACTAGGAAAGCACTATTCTGAGATGTCAACACACTCAACTATTGGGAAACAATGTACAACACTGTTAAGCAACTCTTAAATCTCTCTGACTTCATATATCAGTTTCAGTGCAGACGGGTTTCTTTCTAACTGATTTCTTATATTCTTTTCCTTTTTGTTCCTTTTCTATATGCATACATCCATCTGTAAATATGGAAAAGCTGTAAAAAACACACCAAGCAAGCACAAATAGTCACCACAGACTGTCATTAACTTCAAAATGCAGGTCAGACAAATTGCTTGGCATCCTCAGCTGCTCTGTCCTCTGCCAGCTCATTGGTCTAGTGTGCAGCCAAAGTTTACATAAGCCATCAGCAAGTAAAAAGATAAATGTGACAACTCAGCCAGTTTTTTTTTTTTTTTTACAATATGTTAGATTAAGGTCAGAATCTTCACAGAAAACTTCATGGAGTATGGGATGAAGATGTTAATATGAATGATGTGAATGTGAAAAGATTTGACATTTCATCACATTTAAAGACTCTTTATCCGCTTCAAGGCTTTCTGACTTGTCACAGTGAAAATCATTAGGGAAGTGTTAAATAGTGAGCGGTCGGGAGTGTCTGAGCTAGTTTTCTATTGTGTGTACAGGCAGAGTGAGGACTCACTGTCATCACCTTCTGTGTAATATATCCACAGCTCTGAGTGACTGGCTACAGCTGCAACTTGGCTCCTGCTCGCAGATTTTCCAGTACCAGCCTTGGGATGATGAAGAGTGCATGAACTCAGTAACCCCTGCAGCGTCCTTTTCTTTGCAGCTTGTGTATGCATGTTTGTGAATGTGTGAACTGCAGCTGTGCACACAGCTGTCTATAGTAACTTGCTTCATCTGTGTCTGTACACATAGTCAAAGATGAGCTCAGTCATCACTCTTAACTGTGGCCAACTTATGAAAGCCAGCGGCATTCTTATGGCCCCCGTGGGAGCTTTTCAGGGAAACGGTGTTAAACAAGAGACTACCAAAGAAATCAAAACAATGAAATTTAAAAAAGATGCCAACAATATCCCCCCCCTTCAGGGATACAATAGTGAAAAAAGATTAGCTGTATTTACATGCATATACTTACATGTTTACGTGTTTTTATGCATGCATTTGTGCATAATTGTGCAGGTTTATTCAAGAAATAAGACGTGCAGGTTTTTAACAGTGTAGATTGTTTGGATATAGATGGATCTTCTGAAGACTGATATGATTTGGCTTTTTTCTTTTTGGCTGATATGGAGTCATTATCCTTCCTCCCCCCTGATTTCACCTGGTTTCTATTTAGTCATTGTTTGAAAGATATCACTATATCAATGTCATTTGGTGCACAGATGCTTGTTTATCTGAGACATGCGTTTATAAGATTGTTATCCAGGCATGTCTAAAATCTGTATTGCAGAAGAAAATGAAATGCCAGTTCTTTAACATTTATAGGCAGTAGCTGAATTCTCCAGCATCACACTCACCATAGACACCACAAGCCATCAAACACACTTTATGAACGGCTCTGTTTGCGCCTGCACTTTACTTGAATCAATAATAAAATCATCAATCTTTCGTAATCAGATCAATAACCAGAGCAGGGAGAGGTTCTCCCTCCAGAGGACATTAGATGCTTTCAGTTCTAATAGAATTGCTCATCGACAGAGAAGATCCATGGAGGAAAGTCACTTATAACCCAACTGGGGTCTTCCAATGGACTTGTGGTTATAAAACAGCTACAGGGGCTACATAACAAACTGGCTTTACTGACGCTAACAGCCCTAGATGTCAAAGGTGATTCATTGAGCTCAGGACATACCCTGTTTCTCCAACATGCATATGATCAGCACATGTACCATACAAACCATATAAGTTCTAAGATATGTTTACATGTAATGAACCTGTGTGTTGATGTAACAGCTCTCAGCAGGACTGGGGCATGTACACAACAAACCG
>JAUBNQ010000027.1:14798311-14821706 GCA_032353495.1 Ctenopoma kingsleyae
GTCATTCCTTCTATTCTTGCAATGAATAAACCGTTTTGAATGTTGTTGACTCCAACAAAATCAAAGAGTGGGGGAGAAAACAGGCTTGTCAAACAGCATGTGATGGAGAAATTAATTCTTTCTTTTCATATCAGACGCTTACACCGCCTCCCTCAATCCCTCAACCCTCCATCTGACAAATCCAATTAGCATGACATCAACATTATGGTTCTGTATACACACCACAACCACAATCTTGGCAGGGAATGGGTAGGATGGGTACCAGGGATGTAAGCCAGACAGACACGGAGGCCTGGCATGAAGGGTCTTCCACTTGGCCTGTAAGCTGGCTCCAGCTGGAAGACCCAATTCCTTGACAGGTTGGCAGTGTTAACCACTCCTCTACCCTCTGGATTATCAGTGCCTCTCATCTGTCTTCCAATTTCTCTGCTCTCTATTTTCACATGCCACTTCATTCCCCTGCTTCCTCTACGACCTTAACCATTTTATTTCACCAACATCTGATATTCACATTTTTATTTCGCATTGAATCTGTGTTGTATTCATTTCTTTGGCTGAAGGAAAGATTTTAGGTAGTCAAGTTATCGTGACTAGTGCAGATACTGGCAGTTTTGCACAAATGGACCTCATAAAAATGATTACAGTATACACAACTGAGGACATATATTCAGATGAGTGGATGTTTGATACTCAGATTAAAATTCTTGAGAAGGAAAGCGACACTTGGCTAAAAGAAAAATTAGAATAAGGGACAAGCTGTTCAGGAAACAAAATGAGCATCTTCTACCCCATCACCTTCACCAAACACAATCACGTAGTTAGCCAGACAGATGAAGTGAAGCTCCAAACTTTTACTTCAGAGAAAACACTGTGTTCAGGTGTCTGGCAAGCTGTCAGCTTGTACAATCTCCTGGCCCGTGTCAGTGTAGAAATTTGCATTTGGCTCAAAGGAGGCCTGAAACATCAAAGCCACTTTGAAGCACCACTTGATGCTGCACAATGGAACACGTGAAGAAAAACAATGCAACACAACAGCGCTCTGAACTACTGTACCCATAATCCACCGCATCTTCTGAAATAAAAGCGGGACACATCAATGCCATCAAACAACAAAACCTCATGATGCACTTTAATAAACATAGAACAAAGGCTATTCCTCTACATAATTTCTCTCAGATATTTTTGTATTTCCGCTCTGAAGACATTTGTATAATATGTGTAAACACTGGAGACAGATGATAGTGACAGTCAAAGAAAGGAGACTGAATAAAATATGACTGGCTAAATAAAGCGCTGCAGGAATCTGTAGCATATAATTCTGAAACTGACATGTAATTACTGTCAAAACAATTTATGACGGTTGTTGAGAAAGACTGCCTTACTGACTCTCTACTCTACACTTCTACATTTTAAAGTTTACTAGACACAATGTCCAATTTCTGCTAAGTTTACACCATTATTAAGTTTTGAAATGAAACTTAGAGCAGACGTACATCAATCACCTCATCTGTCAACCCTGTAAATTCTCTTAACACTCTACCTGAGGCTCCAACATTTCAGTCATCTGAAGATAAATTGAAAAATGTGGGAACAGAGATACTGTTCTATCACTGATAGTGTGCACTGTCACTGAAAAGTACTGGTACTGCAGATATGTATAAAAGTGAAATTCAGAACATCTCCTAGTTTAAATCTAAAGCACGTCTTGATACTGAATGTTGGGCTATATTCCCAAGAGACTCATTATCTATGTTCTGTATGTCAAAACTGCATGTAGTCTATTTTGACACTGGATGACAACTTTTTCCTAATACTGTTAATACTACAGATTGCCTCAAGAATCCAGCCAGGAGCAGAATGCACCTCAACATGCTCTTTGCAGGCTCCTGTCATCACACTCAAACATATTCCCCATGCAAGTGTACAAATTTTGTTGCCTTCCACCAGCCCCTTAATGCCTTCTCTCAGTCCAGCAGCTACTCATAAATACCCATATAAACACAAACATGGAGTAATTTCACTTGATGACGCCTGCTAAAGGCTGTTGTTGACTTTGCATGTACAGTATGGAATTTATAACTGTTACTCTGCTTGCCATTCTTTACAATATTCCCTCTAACAATATCTCATGTAATAAAATCTTGACCCTGAAGTGAAAAAAAAAAAAATCCAAACATGCAAATCTGAACTCTTTGTTAGTGGCACTGCATTCAGGTAAAGAACAGCTGAATAAGGCATATGAACACCAAATACTAGGTGAATAAACTCTGCAGACTCTCTATAAATCAAATCTTGACAGTAAAAAAGATATTCAGTAGCAACATTTCATCATTTATTTTCAAGCTGATTTTGAACTCACAGGCCTCAGCTCTTTATCCTCCAACAAATGTGACTTTGGCTGATATGGTAATGGATTTGGGACTTATGAAAAACAAACTATACCTCTGCAGGTCCTCAAGATGTGACACTTTGAGCTTTCATACGCATCACTCACCATTTCTGCAAACACAAACACACACAAACACCCTGTCTGTCTGACTCTAGCTCTTTCTCTCTCTCTCTCAGAATGTGGTATTCTCCACTGAGGCTTTCATGTAGAAAACCATTCTGCATTTCATAGCAATCAAACCGGGCTCCTGAGCAATTACACTGATCACAGCCCAGTTGGCCTGGACAATGTTTATCCATGTTGGCATGAGAATTCATCAGGCAAAACTCAGACAGCTGAGAGGGAAGGTATTTCTTTTTCATGTGGTTATTCACCATTGCCAGCATATATGCCTCCCCAAAGATGTCATCACGATGGCTCAGTGCTCGTTTTAATTAACACATAAGCCTGTTGATGTTAATTAAAAAGTAGACAGATGAATTCCCATCAGAAAAAAGATCACATAGAGGGGAGAGCTGTGTATCTGTGCACACTGCAAGATGCAGCAGCAGTGCTTGGCACTTATTCAGATGAGATTTCCTGTAACCCTCTCGAAACATATGCATTACAAGTGGGCGCATCAAACCAAGTGTATCAAACTGATTTTTTGAAGTTAGTTATTTTAGGGGAAAAAATGCAGATTTGTTGAAATCTGAGAAATCTGCTTAAAGCCAAGAAACTGTCAGTTTAACAAGGATGTTCCAACAATGATAACACCTGCAATACCCAGAAGATATGCCGTAAGCTAATATGTAAATGTAGTATCATGCAGTCAGCTGCAGTTCTACTTACTTCATGGGCTTGAACAACGCTTGTCCGTAATTCTGGAACGTCATGATCAACTTCAGCTGGGTGCCTCCTGATTTCATGGCTGGGAGGAAAACAATTGAGATGTCAGACCACTGATTGAAACACAAACACACGTAAATAAAGATACATACGCACATGAATACACTTACATGTCCACAGCTGTTGAGTTATTTGCCAATCTGAAGAATGCAATTTAGCATTACTGCATAGTAGAGCTATCGCATCTGATGACCTACCCAACCAAAGACACTGTACATTCAAAGTGTATTTGTTGCACTTGGGAGCTGGTTGTGACTGAGAAAGTGGCACAAAAAGCATCAGCTGACAAATAATTTATGAGTATTTGTGACTTTGATGAAGGGATGAACATCAAAATGTGTCTGAGTGGAACATAGTGACAGTCTATACTTGCAGCATGTATATATCTTTGGAATTACATGTGTTGCTTTAAGTCAGGTGACAAAACATCCACACTGAATGAGTGAAAGAGGTTCCTTCCCTTATAGTCTATACAGCCCATTGAAACTATCATTCAGCAGAGTATTATTATTGTGCAATCATTCTATCACTCACTGTGTTTTCAGAGATGAAAATCTTTCAGGAATATTACCTTCCTGAATCAAATTTAAAAAAGGGTTGATCCTAACTATGTGTTTCAATGAATGTTTGCACACGCTGCAGAAGAGACCTGATTCTGACCAGATGTTTCTCTCTAAGCCTTCATGGACTGTACACACTGTGAGTGATTTCTTGTGTATGTTACAGTCTCTGGCCACTTCCCGCAAACTGACTTCTTGTACCCGAAGAGACGAGCCAGGAGACACGTCTCTGACTATCAGTCATGTCCACGGTGTCTCCCAGAGGCTGATGAAGATTCACTGTGAGGTTCCTGCCGTCCTCCGACTCAAACAAGGGGCCGCCAGGCCTGTCTAAAAGTCTTGTGTTTCTGTCATAATGGGAAGGCTTTCGGGGGATTTGCCGATTTATTACAGCGCATTAACTTGAGCATATTACACAACATGGTGCTTCTGTCTAACCCCAATATCAACATAAGCCCCCCGTAGTGGACCCACTTACTGACTGACTTGCTGGCTGAGTAGCTGGATGTACTCTACATCTTGTGTAGAGCTGTCTTTGTGTTTATTGACTCCTTTGCTGTTTGTCTTAGAGCTCTCTCTGTTCTCTCTCTCTTTCATGTTTGTATATGTTATCTTTTTACTCGTATTCTCTCTCTTATCCACTGTCTGCCTCACTTTGTCTGACTCATCACTGGCAAGCACTCCCTATTTACCGTGACTCATTTTCAACAGCTTTTGGATTTTATGTACACTGTTGCACAAACCTACATAACCTCAGATCAGTGGCTTGTCCTTACAACTGACGATGGATATTGAGTGAAATCAATGCCAAAGATTACACTCAGAACAGTACGACTATACATGTGCCAGATTTACTGAAGCCAGGTCAAGTGGGTGGTGTAGAGTAATCTTTCAACTTTGAGCAGCTATATGGCAATCCCAAAACCTTTGAGAAATTGCACAGGACTGAACTATGCTTTAATGCGGTGCCCTTGAACCCTTGAGGAGCTAACCTCAATTCACTGCTCTGTGCTGGCTGTTTATAAAATTTTGTTTCTAATCAAAAACTACAAAAGGTAATCCCCTGGCAAAGCTCGGCTGATTGTTTCTCTGGATTGTATCCGTGCTGACATGCAATCAAACATGACTTGAACAAAAGTGAACTGTAACAAGACGTTCTTTTGACTCTCCTAAAGGTCATCTGTGTCAGTATTTGTGAGTGAATATATATATTTCTGCTGATCTAACCATTTATCTTTTGCTCTGTTTCTTTGAGCATCCACAACTGAATCAATGTCTCTGTTTTTGTTTCAGCACATTCACATTCTTTGGTCTTTGAGAAAGCTCCAGGCATCACCCACCACCATCCGAATCCCTCCCCCCATCTGGTGATGATAAATCCATCCCGCTCCCACCTATGCCACCTCACTGTACTGTGCATATGATTTATGAGTCCAGCTGACAACTGAACAAAAGGCCACAGCCTGCTCCAACAGGGAGACAGACACAGAGAAGAGAAGAGAGGTAGGGAGGGGGGGACAGAGACAAAGAGAGGGGAGCACTATTGCGGAGAAAATGCTGAACAGGGAAAGTTTCTAATGCTGTCTCTGTTTTGTAATTTTAGTGAGACAGATAAGTGGTGAGTGTGTGCACCAATTACAGGGCACAAAAGCTGTAATGCATGCTTCCAGGCACACACACACACACACACAGACACACAGCTCTGGGTTTACGTTCCTGCAGACAGACAGTTTTTTATAGGTGTGTCTAGGTACAGATTGATGGTTTATATACTGTACGCAGAGGGGACAGAAAAAAAACACAATCTCCTAAAGTGCATGTGTAGTATGAATGATTGTGAGCTGTCTGTGAGAGACGGAGGGGACTAATAACAGCAGAGAAAGCTTCAATAAAGACCTTGATGCACACATAGGAAAACAACAAGCATTTTTCAAAATTCATCATTATTTTAGTTAGAATTGTGGTCATGACTATTAATCACAGTTATTCAGTTTTTCAGTTTTGCTGTATTTTCACACAGAGACATTTCGTTGTAAATGTATTGTACAGTGTATCATACAAATTTCAAATATTTGTATTTTTCTCACTTTCTGAAGCTATAATGACTTGATGCTCATTCGGTCGTTCCTGAAAATAATTTGCACTGATTTCATGGCTGGTTTAAAAACAAACTGTCCCTGTGACCGAAATGATGTTTAGACATTCACACATGGTAGAAATAAAATCTCCAATACTGACACTGAATTTTTCTGAGATGTTTAGTAGATATGTGACATTTTTAGCCGTGTTTTTTTTCCCCCTCCATCTCTACTTTCAATTTAGCAACACAGTGTGTGTTCTCATTCAAAGATTGATATTTGTTGGGTGAAATCAAGTACTGCATATCCCACATTAGGCTCGATATGTTGTATAAAAATATTGAAATGAAAATATTTGTACAATACGTGAATATTTGTACAATATGTGATTGTGGCCTCTTTCTCGTGCACGCAAGTTGCAAGTTCTTTAAAGCGCTTAAACCTGTAGTCGAACACTGATATGTGATATGTGAATAAACACAAAAATAAATGAGTGACTGAATGAATTTCAGTGGCAAACTGTTGTTACATCACTAAGGCAAAAACTTCCATCATATTAAAGCTAAACAACACAACATGTCAATATCCAATGGATAACAAATTCTAAATATCAGTCAGGATCAGTCAAACACATACACCACACATAACCTCACAGCCCACACACACACCTTGGTAACACAGCTCTCCCTGTCTGACTCACCCACGCTGGTGATCTTCTGTGCGACCAGGTCCTTCAGCAGGGCGTCCAGCACCAGACTGTGTCTGGAGTACAACTCAAAGCGATTGATCCCAACATGGAAACGTAACCAGTTGGGGTAAGATTCTGCCGTCACTTCTCCCGTTGGAGAGAACTCCTCCTCCTCCTCATTCCCTTCCTCGTTGTGCCTGAAAAACGAGGAGAGAAGAGACGAGAAGAGGTTAATCTAGAAGTTGCGGAACAAGCACATTTAGATTATTTTTAGTCTATGTAATAGATGGTTACAGTATGTGTTGCAGTAACTTTATCAGCCTAATTAGGGCTGAAAGAACTGGTACAAAACGATCCATCTTAATGACACATGGATTGGCCATGATTATAAATACCTGGTTCAAGTGTAGCTACGGATAATCCAAGTAGGCCTATATACTGAAATCCAGGATAATGATAACTCATAAATTGTGTGCTGGATAAGATGGCATGACAATAGGAGAGATGGGTGGATGCAGCAGATGGATGAGTGGACATTATACTGAAGGCAGAAAAGCAGCAGACACTGACAGGTTAGATGAAATGACCTTTCTGCTGCATGGTCAATGACAGATAGGCAGTATGAAATATTAAAACAGCAATGAAACTGGATGGAACTGGAGAGACCAGATTAGTATAAGCAACAATTATTTATAGATGAACATGTTAAATCACCTGGTGCTTACTTACACGAATACCCCTCGACCTTTTCATCAACAATCAATTTTAAAAACTCTGTCCCCCTTGTACCCTTTCAGTTTGACAGATTCCCATCATCTTACCATCCTTGGTTCCCTGTGGATCTCGGATAAAACCTAATGTCAGTGTTTACGTTAAACAAAGTGTCATCGTCCGTGAGGGGAGGAAGGTCAACTTTGTATAAGGGATGCTCGAACAGAGCAGACAGTCTTGAGACACCGTGGACAGGGACGGTCCGACCCCCACTTGCGTCACCGATGAGCGGCTTGTGGTCCTCCGCCGATGGTCTCATCCTCCTGATGGACTCCGCTTTGTCCGCGGCTACTGTGATCTTTTCCAGAGAATGGGATGTGAGGTTGGAGCTCGGCTCGTTGCTGAAATCTTGCAGGATTCTCAGGGTGTGCTTGTTAGGCCAGCCCGCTTCAGCCGCCGATCTGGCGCGCTGCTTCCCCCAGCCCTGTGACTCCCCGCCCGGGTGGTGAGCGCACTGACAGCCGCCGTCCGCTCCCGTCGCTCTCTTCTCTAGTTTAGGCAGCAAGTCTATCATGATGTGCAGGGTACACGCTACCAAAAACACCATGAGTATCAGCACTCGGAATTTACGAAACAAAATCATCTTTATCATTTGTTTGTCTTTACGCAGATTAAGCTCTTAAGCGCAGCGCACCTTACGGCACCGACATCTATGTTCGGCAGTGTTACGGGATGACAAAGCAGCGATTTCTGTTTGAAGATTTACTATGACCATTGCACAGATTATGCGTATGAGCCTATGTTAAGAACTCCATAGTGTGCTCATTATTTATTTTTTTACAATAGTCCCAAATCTTCTTTCCCAGACAGGTGGATAGACAGACACATTGTGAGCACTGGACACTTTACTGGCAGCGGCTCAAAAGTGCTCTTCATTCATTGCGTTGTTGAGCAGGATATGGTACCAGGGGGACGGACGAGCTGATAGATCGTTAAGGAGAGGTGGAAGAAATGAAGGGGGTCCTGTTAAGAGCGCCGATATTCTTCCTCAAACCTGCTTCCTTATTGCTGGTAGCACAGAGTGAGATATCAAATGTGCCATAACTGTCTCCTGATGAAAAGAAAAGTAACAAGAGAGACTGATATAGTCCATAAAACACACCCTCCCTGGTGGTTCGGAGATTTATAATTAAAAAAAAAAAGAAAATTCCACGAAAATAACAGGTGATCCGCTGCAAGATGCTTGGATGCTGTCCCGCTTCCTGACAAGAGCTGCTCCTGTCTGCAAGCCTCGTTGAAGTCAAATCAGAGACTGGCTGGCAGGTGCAGGGATTTGTCATTTGTCCTCCTAACGCTGCCTTGTGCTCTCTCCAAGTGTTCATCCAGGGTGGGTGTGTTAAATATTATGATCGAAGCCCTCTGAGCCCAGCCTCGGTGGCGTCACGACGAAGAGACTGGCTGCGTCTGCACATACAAGTAGCACTAGTGACATGAAAGGCGAGCTTCTGGGAGGAAAAGCTGTGCACTGAAATCCTTTGAGCTGCACGTCTCCTGAACGCAGCCAGAGGGCGTTGGCACAACCTGAAACACTGTGCTGCCCTGTAACATATGATATGAGAGATAATGTGTATGAATGCTACTGTCCCAGTGTTGAAAGTGCACGACAAGGACTGGACTGGTTCTCAAAATGAGGGTCTGGGCACCCTGATGTGTTCATCATTAAGCTGTTAAACTTTACGTCAAATAAATAAATAAATACATAACCTGACAATAAGCCAACAAACCCACTCTCACAACACAGCCCAAACTTCCAGGAACATAATTACGCTTCTTATGCTTCATTAGTTCCCACACAAAAACAATATAAAACATTACTGTTATAATAATTAAATACCCCTGGGTGCATGGTATGTGTAAATCTATAAACAAGGCAAAATGGCAATTAGTACATATGCTACATACATATTTTCTTGACATGACGTGCACAAATATGTGCCTGGTTGTAGGAAATGGCTGCCTACATTTAAGTTAGTGGGTTGTTAAGAGCTGTGAGCATAATGCATACTGTATACAGTATCAACCAGTCAGCCACAGCGTGATGCACTCTGTGTTCTCACACGTGTCGATCGTGGCCAACATGACATTTTTCCCATCCTGTCCCCTGTTCACCACAACATGTGGCTGATTGCTGTACAATGTATGCAACAGTTGGGTGTTAATTCTGTGTCACTATTAATATGTATTTAGACATATTTAAATGTGTCAGAATGCCACTGATCTTCTGTGTAATGTGGTGCTAGCTAAACATAATCTTTTTCTATCTGACATATAAACAGTATGTGTACATCTCTAATCTGGAGAGTTCAGCTAGGTTCATGCTGTCCCCTTAAACTTTAGTTTAGACATTAACACATTTAAAAACTTTCTTTTATTTAATATCAATCAAAAGGTTTCTAGTCAGGTTATCTATCGTTCACAAACAATAATCTCCTTTCATGAACATTTGCAGTCAAAACACCTCTACCTGCCTTCTCAGAGGCTATTTTTTCAAGTTGCTGATAAAGTGAGATATACCTTTCATTAAAACTGCAGGGGGACAAAACACCCGCAGCAATTACTGCAGCTGGCACTTATAGCTGGGCTGGACAAGGTTTCTCTGAGACTTCACAAGAATAAATGAACAAAATGGAATTCATTCAAGCTACAGATTGCAGGCCTTTTGATTGCCAGACACATATACAGCATACAATCACACTCAGAAAATGTATTTAACCATTTTGCTGCAAAGCAGACAGAATATAGATGACAAGACAGAAATGTCTTCAGCTCAGTGGAATTACACAAAGTAATAAAATGAACAAATTGTTTATGCTTGCTTGCTTGTGTGATATTCAAGGCTCTTCAAGTGGGCCCAGTTGGAAGAGTTTCACTTGGCTGCCGCCCCTCCTTCCAGATACACTGAGTTGGAGTTCATGCTACTGCCAGATTTGTGCATCTAAATAAAACAGGATCTTAAAGCTAACAAGCAAACAAATTGTTCTCCCAAAGGCGAGCCTGCTGTCCCAGTTCATTCCATGCTCCAAATTGGCACATGCAGACGTGCTGGAATCAACTGACGCTCAGAAAGGTATTACATGTATTATATCATTTGCTTCAGTTCAAAGAGTAAAAATAAAAGGTTAACCACATAAGAGAAATTTTGTACATTTTTTTGTGAGAGCAGTCTGAGCCTGTAAGCGTGCTACAGTTGCTTTTGGCACACAACATCAGTGTGTATCGCCACTGAGCACAGACATAATCTACTATTTTATGAACTGATGGTGCATATTTGTTATAGTTAGGTAGAGGAAATTGCAGTTGCCTGCTCTCCAGAGATTTTTTCACTACTAAACAAGAATTTAATGTTCAAAAAATACATTTACTGAAAATATGACAATTTCTAAAATCAGTTACTATCATATACAAATGAAAAAAAAAACCCAAAAGGTTCAAGTATCAGTTTTACTCTTGGCAACAGATCAATTCAGAGCACTTGTGAAAAGGGAATTTGAGAGATTCAGATAGCACATCATCTTCAGCTAAATTAGTATGAAATTATAATGTCATGAGGGTGACAAAAAAGTAATATACATCCACTTTGTCTAACAAAGATTGAACAAAGTCTCTTGTTCGCTTTGGATTCTTGCCAAGGCATAATTTACAGAGAAATTATCTTCATATAGCTGAAACATGTTTAAAGACAAAACTACTCCAGAAAACGACTTTTAACATCAGGAGAGAAATCATATGTTTGAGCTGATATTTTTTTATATATCTGTACAAACAAACCAGCAAGTCATGAGCTGATGCAAAACATAAACATATTTTAACTCTTTTGCAATGATTTGTCAGATAGAAGATGTTATTAAAAATTACCAAAGTTGACATTGTGAAAATGTTATGGAGTACATTCAGCAAATAAACCACACAGTGGTTGGGCTATTGTGATTAGTCTTCAGTAGAGAGTAGAGAGATGTAGAGAGTTTAAAAAGTGTGAAATACATTAATTAGAATTAGAATTAACAACAAATAGTTCTAGATTTCTACATGACATATTATGAATCATAATTAAAGTAACTGTTTCTTAATTCTATGTGATATTTTAATCTCAGCTCAAGTAGATCAACTGGAATACTTCAGCCACATTGGGACCAAAAGTCATTGTGCATTTCGTACCTGAAACAGGTTGTATACCATTTTGATTAGCCTTGGGTATTACAGAATGATTCACCTTGTGTTTAAAATAAGATGGGAAGGGAGGAGAGAGAGAAACATATGAGCTAAAGTTAAGGATGAAAAATCAATGTGCACTCTGGATTCTGGACTGGTTTGGCAAACTGGAATCCACAAAGGAATATTTCAGTGTCTGTCTGAGTATTTGACCGAAAGGCTTGTTTGTTCCTCAGGTTGCAAGCAGACTTTGCAAAGTTCAGCTTGAGCTTCCAGACCTCACTAGTCTGCAAAAGTCATAGTTCTAACAACATAGGCTGGAGACTGTAGCACCAGAAATGGGGCAAAATATAATTATGTCTGAATTTAATCAGATATTTACAATATCTCTTGGGAGTAATAATAAAAAATAAAAAATAAAAATCATTTTTTATCACTATGTTCCATAAAAGGCCATACGCACAATCACATAAAGCCCTGCTTGGCAGCTTTATGAGCCTTATGATTTGTTAACAGCTAATTTCAAGCTGAGGGATAAATTGGTTGTGAAAATGTCACAAAAGTATAAAAGTTATAATTGCAGAATAATGTGACAAAGTAATGGCAATAAAATCTTTGTTTTGACAGATGACTTGTCATTGGGTACTGGTGACATGTTCAAGAAGAAGGGTGTGGCAGAGCGACAAGGAGAGAGAAAATGAGTTTGAGGAAAGGTGTTGAGTAAGGAAACATTTATTCAACACACCGAGAACAAGCTGAACATGGACATCTTAGGAGACATGTGAGGTAGGTGGCTGTTCTTTAGCTCCAGATTTGTACTAAATTTTCAAATAATAAATTTCATTTTTCCTTGAAATTACATTTTCACTCATGTGGAAGTAGAAACTAGGTGGTGTGTGTAAGGTGGCTTTAAGTTTGACATTACTACATGCTTTCAGTTTCAATTATTGCACAATACAACCAAATAGAATATGCTGAATACATTAATGTTAGAGGCCATACGCTTTTGAATGTGTAATATGAATTTCAATGAGAAGCATCACTCTGGCACATGGACTGTATTGGTTTTTCATTTGGACCCTCTGCCAATCACAGCATGATACAGATTTAGAATAATGAGTCTACTGGCGTCATGCACAGCAGTACAGTGGTCCCGCTCTGTTGATCTCTTTATTTCAAAGAGTAACACTGAGCTCTGAGATTTTGAATTAGGGGATGGTAGCATGTGACCTTGGAAGGAAAGACACAGAAAGGATAGTTGTATGTGCTTTGTGTGATCACGTGTGTGTCTATCAAAGGACTATTCTTAGTGGAGTCATGACAGCATTACAGCAGCTTCTAGCACATCTATCGTGGATCAATTCGAGTTCACCACCCATCACTGGGTGGTGAACTCTTATTTGTCCATCATCCACTGACAACGTAGTTGACACCTTGTTGTCACCCAAGGTTCCACTTCATACCGCTATCAAAAGACAGATAATAGATGTCTGTCTTTTTCACTTTACCCTGAGGTCACTATAATTCTAAAAGAAGAAACTCATCTTACATGATGACAGATGACAAAACGTCAAGACATACATGACATTTCCAGTTTTGTGGAGTTTGTTTTTTTGTGCATTTGTTCCTGTTGTCTGAACAACTTCAGTTCATGAACTGAACTGAACAGAGAAGGAGGAGAAAGAAAAGTCATGCATCTAGAAGTATGTGTTTTATTTTAAAAGTTACACATTGAAATCTGATTGGTTGTTTTGTAGACATGGGTCAGAGTAGCAGTCACAATATGAGAATGTGTTACTAAATATTGCAGCAGACTGTTTTTGGTTCTCAAAGCTTAAAATTGGCCCATGGTGGATGTGTCTCACAGTCACTGTTCAACAGAATATTTAACCTTTTTTTTTTTAAACCAAGCTTTAACCACAGCCCAAATAATCACACAGTGTAAGAAGGCATTTAGTCATGGAATAAACTGGTGACTTTGTGTTACCCTGTCTGCAAAAAGGGCATGCTGGGATATGCTCCAACCCCCTCTCTTTTGCCCAAATGATGGAGTAAAAACGATGTAGGGTGATGCAAATGAGCTTTACAGAGATCTATCATGTTTATCAACCCTGATGAGAGATTGCAAATGACACAAAAGTAGAAGAAAGGGAACACATCTAACCTTTACAGTCAGCCTTTCATCCTATGCAGCACTTCCTCACCGAGGGACCTGGCTGTAGTTTGCTCGTGGTTCAACACATTCTGTTAAGGAAGAAGTACTGCAAACTCAACATTAGAATTTTATTTGGGCACACATGATAAATCTAAGGCTCTCTTCTCTTCTCTTCTGTCATAGCCTCTGTTTCTGATTTGGGCTGATGCCTACAAAATGACTTAAGCCACTCACCTGTAAGGATGGCTGATAACACTACACACTGTATATATGTGAAAGTATCAGTAAAACAATGAATTACACTTGTTTTCCACCATACTCTACAAATTCTGCTTGTAGCAGTTACAGCATTATTAAAGTTTTTTTTGGTTATATTTGGTAATAAACTTGGTTAGGAAAAGGTGGCCTTGGTTTAACTTGAAGTAAAGAGCATGAAGATCTTTTTAAATAACCTTAAACAAAGTGCTTTTGTTGCTGAATCTACAGTACTCTCAGGATGCAAACCTCAATTCCAGTGTCTTTCTGTTTGTTCTGACCACAACCCTGCTTGATCTTGCCCTGAATATGTTGAATGTGTTCTCCCTTTCATGCTGCTGTGATTACATATTGACCAAAGATACACTGCACTGTAATTCTGCTACACTGTTTAACGTGTACTATACCGATTGACTGAGAATCAAATGAGTTTAACTGATTCACCATCTGTATATGGTGCAACGTCTTGATTGAACATACTGAACACTCACTGTTGAGCTTAAAACCTGACAGTTGCACAAACCAAAACGTCATTTTTTTCTCTTCTGACATCCTATGGTGGTACACCTGAAGGAGAACGGGTGCATCTCTTGATTATTTTGAAAGTACAGCAGTTGTTGTCAGATGTGGTGAGGAGGCCAGAGATAAGCCACTGCCAATCTGTCAATTGTCAGATTTGACCTTCTCCAGTTCCTGAAATTTACATATTTTAGTTTGAGTGTGGTACCATATAACAAAGCATTGGTGAGTTTAGACAGAGACAACCCATGTCCTCAATTAAGCACCGTGCAAATGGGCAATATCTGTTGAAATGTGTTTTCAATATCCAGTTGACTCACTGGTTAGACTTATCACTTATAACCAGTTTTAATGATTTTCCTTTTCCCGTCCAAATCCTCATTCACAATACTTTAACATGAAAGTAACACCTGAAGATCAAATTCATTGACCCAGAAGGTTAGATTAGTACCTTGTCCAAATCTATGATAACAATTCCCTAACAGCGTGAGACAACTCTGTGACCACTCACTGTGGCAGAGCAGATTCTTATATTTCGTCAAGGTTATTGGTAAGCTGGGTTGCAGTGGTAATATGCTGTCATATTAGCTCTCTGAATGTCAAAATGTGATGTTTCAGAGGGAGATCATGGGCTCTATCTCCTCCAGCAGGACTGAAGCTGGATCGTGCTCAGCCAAACAAAAGTAATGTGCATGAGTGAATAATGATGATACTGTTAGTGAGGTGTCACTTCTAATAATGCATGTTTTGGATATTGCCTTAGTCTTGGAGTCACTGTATTTCTCTCTTGGTTTTGGATGCTGGCGAAATAAAATACAGTAGAGTAAAATTCTGAATTTCTTTACGTTTGGTTGAGGGGAACAAATGATGTCCTGTTAATAGTCACATGAGATGAGGGGCCTGTTCATCATACATCATTAAAATGGTCAAATTAGTAATATTGGATGTTATAATCCCAGATAAAGTTATCTAATTATGTTGGTTCTTCAAATGCACTTGAGAAATGGATCACAAGCTCTCTTGGTTGTTGACTATAGACCAGGTACATCAACACTAGAAATCATGATCAGCAGGTTTCCCATTTGCTAAAGACGTCATGATTATGTCATGCTGTTAGCTGGAGGCAAAAGAAAGGAAAACTGGAGAAAAAGATGTTCACCTCAGGCTACATCATGTAACGAAAACACAATCATGCTGTGTTACTGGGTCGAAGAATCGAAGAAGTGATGGTTCTCATTTGATGCCACCTGCCACAGCCAGTCAAAAAAATGAAGACAATTGTTGTTAACAACAGGATTGGACTAAGGCGAATGTCAAAAATGCTTGTGTTTGCAGCTCACAGTGTAGATGAGGTTAAATATTGTCTCTGTGTTAGGTGGGTATGTGTCTAAAAGTTTGTCATGGCCACCTGACGTAAATCAGAAACAGTATTCCTCCTAATGTTAGTTTTTTTAGTTACATATCCTTATCTACAACAGACAGTGTTTAACCTTAACAGATATTAAGTGTGAGCTACTAATACAAACATTTTTGCTAAATGTCTCAAGGCTGATCCATCCAGTCCTTTGTCTTATCATTTAGTCACAGTTGTCTTTGTTTTTTTTTTGACTGGCAGTAGCAGCTTGTATGTGATTAAACTTCAAATTAGAACGATTGCTCCCAGCAGCACAGCAAGATGACATCTTCAGGCATCTAATCTCTGGCCATATTAGGTTATTATTGTATGAAATTGAAAGCTAGATTTTCAAGACCAAATTGTTGGTCAAGGTCAAATTCTGACCTTGAAATAACTTCAAATTAAAAGTAATTCTTTGAATCATGAATAATTAGTACTGCTCAGCAATCTGGCCATTTTATTTTTAATTGAAAAAGCAATAGATACCTATGGTACTCCATGTTATACTGTACTCTTAAAGTTCATTTTTACCTGCCTACTATTGGGATAAGATAACCTCTAAATGATTTTACCCACAGTGCCCGGTTATCATGACTTATTGCAGATCAACACAACCGCCGAGTGACAGCTATTGTGATGATGTGGCATCCTCTTCATTGATTCAGCTGTACAAGCAGGATGTGTCTGCAACAGGGCAGCCACTTGGCCTCACTTCCTCCTCATGGTTCTGAGTGATTTAACAGGCTGTTTGTTACACAAGAGTCTGGCATGGCTGTAGTTCTACTGCTGTGTACCTCTTGGGCCACATCCTGTTACTGCTCTGCTCCCACTCGCTTGTTGACACATAGGTCATTGCAGGGCGTTGGCCATGCTTCCGAATATTCAGACATAAAAAAAAGGCAGACACAAATATAAGAATATATACAGAATTAGGCTTGTCATGTGTGGAACAGGCAGACATTTCTCTTCTCATTACAGTGCAGTGTGTGTGCGTGATGGTGGCTCTCCTGCTAGTGGGATATGTTGTGTTTGGCCATGACTTTTCATCCTGGAAGCCCATAATTAGACAGCACCGGATGCTGCCAAGGAAGGGTGAGGTTAAGGAGAGGGGGCGAGTGGTCTGTTTTCTCCGTGGTTTTCATAAGCTGAGGAGTGTTGAGCCTTAATTACAGGGATGACACCCCCGCTGGACCTTCATGACACATTTCCTGTGATTAAAGGAAATGATCTGTATTGATTGTAAGAGGAGAAGAGTCATGTTTAATTGCATTAGAATAATTGCCTATTGATGGTTAAGGTGAGCCCTATCTAATGATGAGGCTGCAGCATGTCAGGTGTGAAACCTGTTTATCCCACAGTGCTTCAAACATTTGTGAAATGCTGAGACCATTTCATTATTTGTGTAAATTCTAACCTGATGAACAGGCACCATATTGTTTGCTGACGTTTCCTAATGTACACCTAAGGATAGATAAAATGAAGAAAAGAAGCATTTGAAGATTATCACAATCTCATATATAAAACATTTCTCATTGTGTCCCTATTTTACATCTACCCCACACAATGTTTATCTATGCATCATGTTAAATTCCTTGGAGTTTGCCAATACAAACCAATTAAGCTAGAATTTGACTATGATCAATAAATTACCAGGTAACTTTTGGGTCACCTCGGGCATCTGTCGATAGGTATTTGTGGCTGTGATGTCAGTGCTTGCTCTGCAGTTCCCCTTGTCCATCGATCTTCCACCTTCTGCCCGAGAAATATAAACAAAACCCTATGCTAAATCCTACAGTATGTGTTCTGCTGACTCTGCTGTTGCTCACAATATTTATCATCTCACACCTAATCAGTTTTGCACTGAGCACCTGCATCACGACTCCTACTTTATACTTAATAAAAACAAGACAATAGAAGACAATAGGATGAAAACAATAAAACATTTAAAGTCTCTTGGGAGATGCTATTATAAGTGCACCAATAAATAACATTCATGTTTAATTCATCAGAAATAACAGAGAGAGCATTTTATGGGACTTTTTAGACTGGATCAGAGAAACAGATGTAATTTGATTTGTGCTGTGAACAGTGTCTAGTGCCCCGGCATGTCCCATTCTCTCCATCCTACAGTGTGATTGAGTCCTCATTTCTCACTGATTGTGTTTTGAACAAACCCAGACAGCCTTGAGCGTAAGCCAGGGACAGTGGCTGTGGGCTAGGCATGGCTGCAGAAAGTTACCCTGCTCTCAGGTCACTGTGGTCTGGAAGCGAACATAGGATCACTGAGTAAACAAGTGGTTTTAATACCAGGGGTGGCTTAGGGCAGCCAATAAAAGGGCATAGATTTATATGGGCATGTATGTATGTGTGTGCATGTGCCAAGAAGCCTTAAAAGTTTGGGTGGGCCCATCCAGTGAGCTGTCTCTTGAAGCTTTCTTTAGAAAATGTTGACTGCTTCCTGACTCAACTGGGGATGAATGTTTGTGTTACATGCTGGGATAAAATATTCATTATTGGAGATAGTCTTCAGGCCTGTATGTGCCGAGGGTGGAAGGGCTGTTTAAACACATCTCATCAATATCATTTCTCAGCATTGCCACAGTCAGGCATTAATGTACTGTCAGAAGAAATTACAGTAATAAACTGTCCGTCATGCATATTTATGCTTGTATTTAACAATGACAACAGACAAATGAGCTTGGTGTCACCAAATTAACATACAATGCAAACAGACAGAATAATTTGGATAGAATCAACTTAAGTGTCATGCTGCCAACTTAAAGAATTATTGTGTGACAGCTTATTTGAATAATGAGTAACCTCAAACTAATGTGTCATTTTGAATTATGTCATTTCGTTTGTTAAAACTTAGTGAAAATCATGACATGTGTCTAGCTTTTAAAGGAAAATCCCACCCCAAGATGCACTTATGTTATATGCCACCAATGAACTGCCACATGCAGGCTTCAGCCCTGACATAGCTGAGGTAGGATTCTCTTGTCTTGTTTTCTTTGTTGTTTGTTTTGTTTTTGCATTTATGATATATGCATATTTCAGAAGCTATTAAAATGCTTTTAACTGATTTTTACAGAAAATATAGAATTTTCTTTTGGGTGTGATTGTATTATTGATTTCTTTTTGCTTTTGCCTTTTTTTTTCCAAACTGAAACACTAATACATGCTTGGATTGAAACAACAAGCCTAAAGAATAATTAAAGCAACAGGGTCAGTGGTACGAGATTGATTTTCAAATATCCGCGTAATCAAACAAGCCCTATTTTCAGTCCTCCAATCCATCTCCCTCTTGACATTTGGTTTTCTGTACAGTAAATATCAGGGGCTGGCTGATGTTTGCCTTTCTCTCATAGCCAAAATGTCCCATGCCAGCTTTTGCCAGCATGGCTTATCACATGTCTACATTAGATCACAGTTCTCATAGGACCACAGCAACATGTTAAGCAAATGTACTGTATAATCTCCTCCCAAGCTAATCTATCCATCTGCCCTCACCAGCTTATGTGATTATTTGTTGCACCAATTCTTCCTAAATGTAGGAACAGTTTTCCTCTTTAAACGGTAATGAAAGTAGATTATATTAAGGCAATGACTTAAGTCTGACCCAAAACCATAGCAGTGTTTTAGGTGTGCGTCTGACCACAAAACAACCAAAGTCCAGTTGTGTCCTTTTTCTCCTTGTACTACTAGTTAAATCTTGAAAAAAAATGTATAGTGGATTCATCATGCATGGTAATCAGTCACTTACAGTAGTTGTGTACAGTTTTGTAGATAATAGTGATCTTGGAGGGAAGGCTGTGCGTTTATACGTATATTTTCTACAATTATTTAATATGCAGTGATTAGAACACTTCAATAACAATACAGTAGGTGGTAAAGTAGTAAACTTAAGACTGCACACACCATTTTGTTAACACATGAAGTCCTCAGGTCAAAGGTCAAAATATGACAGCAGTAATGGCTAAGAGCCAGCAGTGCAGCAAACTATATTATCACTTACTGCATCATATTAGTTTGACTTGATATATAGGCTATTCATAATGTATATATTTTAATATTTCATACATTACTGCATATCATACATATTTCATGTACAGTACAGTCACTAATGTAGTATAATGCAGAGTATCTCAAATTAGCTTATGCAATGTGCTGACAAAATGGGAACTCCAACCACCCACCCTTCCACCCACAACAACACCTCAGGTTGCCCTTCATAAATAAAAGTAACCCTAAAAGCCTTTATTTACCAGCACTCCAGACGGCCCTTATGCTCTGTGTCCCATCCCTCCTATCCTGTCGCCTGTGGCACAATGCTGAGTGAAGTGTACTAATGTTTCTCCAGTCTACTGGGAGTCCATTTGACAAACAGGACAATGAGCCAGGATATGAGAAAATGTGTTTACTGTAGGTCTGCTCTGAGAATCTCTATCAAAAGAGTATTCCATAACATTTTGCAGCGTAATATTTTGTTGATAAGGAAGCAAATTCAAAATGATTAGGAAAGGAGATATTTTCACAGTCTGTCCTCCCTAGATTCATTTGTTCAGCTCACTCTACACTTAAACTGTGCTGGAAGGCACATTCATAATGTGTTTTTCTTTTTTGAACATGAAGTCTTCGATGAGTCTAATTAACACTTGTGGATTCATTGAGGAACTTGATTATAGCTTTTAAAGTCTGCAGCTGGCCATTATGCTAATCCAAAAGCCTTCACTGTGTACTTACATTACCCTGACACACAATGACTTGTGTTTCGTGATAGTGTAATAAAGCATGAGTGAACTAAGTGCTCTTTAACCTGAAAACTTCAATGATTCTGTTGTGGGCCTCAAAACAACAGGTGTCTACGTCAGAACCCAGGCACAGTCAAGTCATGAGTCAGGAGTTAATTATTAACAGTAAAATCACTGTGGTTAAGGGGCAGCCGATAACAGAGGTGGCTAAGCTCAACTACTAATACATAAAATATTAACTATTTATTACCCCAGGCTGAATACACAGCATAGGTAGGATATGCTAGTCAATAAAATCTAATATATATTGATATCCCACAAGGTTCAACATTACAAAAACACAAGTGGTGTATTGGAAAATCATAAAAGTGCTTGTTGTTGTTGTTGTGTCTCACTGTTGTTTAATTCTGTCATTCCCCATTACACCCTCCAAAGTGTCCTCCAAACAATTCCTGTCCTTCGGTGCTGCTGCACATTCATTTAGTCTCTGGTCTGTTACAGCAACCTAATATAGCCCTGTACAGCCAGACAGAGAACAAGGTCGAACATGCACCATAGATATGTCTTCACCTGAGGCTAATTTCTTTAATTCTTAAACAAGATGTGCATGACAGAGAATTAATTTTCTGCATAAACAAGCTACAGTTTGTTTCCTCAGGTTGTTTAGTTGGCTTTTTGTCAGAAGCTGCACATGATTAATAATGCTGTCCTAGACCTTCTGCTGAGGGAATTAACAGAAAGTGGTCAAAGTGAGCACGAGTGAATGAGAGTAGACTGGGTCATGTGTGCTGTGTGTGTGTGTGTGGTGGGCCAAAGATGCAGAGCTTTTGTGCATTTACCCACAGTGTGGCTGAACACACATTATTTCTCAGTGCCTTTGCATTGTGTTCTCCTGAATGTCACTGGTGTGTCACACACCATGTGTCCCTTCATGTCGCAGATAATGAGCATATTAATATGTACATATCCAGCTGGGTTAATGCCTGCCTGGCTCTTCAATTTCACGGACTAGTCTCAGGTTGAGGTAGTTTCCGCAGCACCAAGAAGCTGTGGTGTCTTTCTATCAGATGCAGAAAGAAATGTGTAGTTCTGAATTATTGAACAGATACATGACTGACAGGCTGGCTGATGAAACTGAAGGAAGAAGGAAACAGAAAAGGAAGAAAGAACAAAAATTGGCATTGTGAAGTTGATTGATGCTAAAGATAACTTTAGGTGAGAAGGTGATACTAAAAATTACTGACAAACTATGGCTGCAAGGATTGTGGATAAAAATTGCTGAAATTACTCTTCACTGCTCTATTTTCTTATTTTTCAAAGCTCCAAAAGTTATTCCAGGCAATCCAGAGAGCAAGAGAGATGATGAAAGTTATGATCACAACTCTCAGTCTGACCCCTGACATCTACGTATATGATGGTTGAGCTCCGTTTTGTTTCTTTTGCTGCAGCTCTTAGAAAACAAATTCTGTGTTTTAAAGCAGACTGAATCTAAAAGTTGTTTTTTGAATACAGAATATTTTGCACATGGTAAATATTTTGAGATGAGCTAATTTCAGTAAAATCTGCTGATATTTGTCAGCCATTAAGCATCAGAGAACATTTTCAGCTAAAAGTCATTGCAAATGTCAGACAGATAAAACAGCTCCCATCCAAGAAACTGCCTGACAGACAGCGTAATCAGACTAAATGGTTAGATGTGGTAGGAGGATGGTTTTTATCTCTGTGTGTGTATGTTATCCTGTCAGGCTCTGTCCCGACTTTACACTATGTCTGTGTGCTTTCTGAAGCTGAAACCCAGGCATTCCTTATATCTTTTTTTACCAGCTTTAAATCATGTCAGGCTGGCCAATATTTTAACCACATCATCAGCGGAAGATACACATTCCTATTACTTTAACTCTGCGTGCTGTGAAAGACAACATACACTGACATTTTTATTCACGGCTGCCACAACAATGTTAAACTTTGCACTTGATTTACTTTCCCATTAAACATAATTGCTTATATTTTCACATAATTCACATTATTTTCATGCAGGTTTGTTTGACATGTTCAGGTGAAAAGTGATTCAGATTTACTGTACCTAAAGAATGTTTCACAACACCTTTATGGTACTGTGGAGAAATCTAAATGAAAATGTTTAAACCTCAAAAACACAATTAACAGTAAAAACAGTTTGTTTGTTTTTTTTAGAAAAAGCCTTGCTGATGTGCTTTGTAAACTAAGTTTATTTTTATTCATTTTTCAGGAATAAATGTTTCTTTAGTTAACTATTTGATCCTAATATAGGTAAATTAAAATATGACCAAAATTAAATAGTAAATTGTATGCACTGTTGAACTTTCAGGGGAAGCAATAATGTTTTTGTCATTATTTAATGTAAAGGTTAACAAACCCTGCTGATAGTTGTTCTCATGATAATAGAAAAAATGTTAACCATGATAATGACTTCAGTCACAACATCTATAATTGAATAAGAAAACTGGGATCAGCCCTGCATTTGCCTTAAAGATGACTCTGACCAAGTAAATTAGGATTCTTATTTTAGCACTGTACTTAAAGGGGCACTACATCCTAGATTCCTAACTGGCTATAATATACAAAATAGTAAGAAAACGCCACAACAGCAGCTGTGGGAGAATGAAGGGGCGAGAGAGGAGTATTACGTGAGGGCCAGACACATTGAGAGGATGGGAAAAGTAGAAGGTTACAGTTGATAATTTAACCCTTTCAGGCTCAAATTACGTTTTAGTAACAGGAAAAATCTGATATTTGGGGAAAATTATCATATGGGGT
>JAUBNQ010000027.1:14831492-14850147 GCA_032353495.1 Ctenopoma kingsleyae
TACCTTCCCGAGCTTGAGTCAAAGAATTAAATTCCATTTTATTGTTTGAAAATTTTAGACAGCCGCCATCACAAATTTAACAGCAACTCTAGTGTTGATATATCCTTTGCTCTGATTATGTTTTCTCCAGGTGCACCCAAAAACCACTCATCCTCTCAAATCACATGTGGCTCTGATGTATGATTTTTCTTTTTACATTTACAGCACAGTCAGAGTAATGATTGGAGGTGTTTTTGAACACGTCCTGCTAAAATGTTTTGGCACTGCACATGATTAATGTTTATCATATGTAACAAATAAGCCTTGGTTAAACACTGTGTGACATCTGTGAAGGAAAGACTGAGACAGATATACCACTATTAAATATACATATTTGTAGGTGAAGCAAAATGGATGATATTTTTATGGCACTGCATAGCAAGGTAAACAACATCATCAACCAAAAAGTGATGACAGGGTTAGAGCTCGTCTTTCAAAAGCCACTCATGTCACTTTTCAATATGTTTAAATATTTCATTCTACTAGTTCTGCAGTGATTACTGGGTTTCAAGCAAAAATACCAAACATTACCAGGTAACTGCTTCTCAAATGAGATGATATTTTTTTTATGCCACATCTGAGAGTAAACCGAGTCTGTTTAGGGGAGAAAATAAACTGTAAATTATTCAATGATGAAAACAAATGTTAGTAGCAGCCCTGCATTCAAAAAATCATGGTCAGAAAACAGGGATAAACAACATAGTGTTTCTGCTGGCATACAGTATCCAGTCTGAAGGCCTTTACTGGGACCTGGTGTAAGTGACAGAGCATACCGTAGAATCAATGTAACTGAGCAAGATATCACATTAAATCTTGTTTGTTTTGCTCTGGTCAATTTGTAATATTCTGGTTTCATAGTGCGAATGTAAAAATTATCATCTGGATCTCCACTGAAGTGTGCAAAACTCTACTGTTGCTGGTGGATGAAAATGTCACCCATAATAAACATCTACATATCCACAGAATGCTGGTTTTTATTCTTGGCATGTAACAAAACTGTGCAGCTGTGGTGCTAAGAAATACAACAGTAGGCAAATGTGATTTTGAACAGTCGGTCTACTGAGATTTCCATCTCATTCGCTTGTCTTTCTCCTGCTTTACTGTATTCTCACCTCCCTTCATGAAGCACAAAGATAATTGATTTAATTTGTGCTACACAAGCTAATATTCAATCACTGCCAGGTCCTGACCCTCGGAGTGTGAAACACTTAGCTGTGCTAATTCTGTCACCATCTAAGCATGTTGTATTCAGGGGCCTGCAAGTTCTCTTCTACCAGGCAATAATAGGTTATCTGCTTAGCCTACTAAATTAGACGTAAATGAAATGGTGCATGGTTTGTTTTCCCTATTTTGGGGGCAGTCGTGGTTGCTTAATAAATCTCACTTTAACTGGTCACTGTCATAACTGCCTGAAAGTAAGCCATTATTTAAGAAAATATCAGGATGAAACAGCTGTTGATTCAGTTTTTCAGTGCTAAGTCTAATATTATAGTTAAATGTTTTTAACATATTTTTCCACAGCATGAAGGTTTTTTGGTATTATTAGTTTCAATGCATGATTTCTAAAGAAATAATTTATATTTGTCCTTCACCATCACTTAGCACCGGCACATGTGGCAAAGCTGAGCGGTAAAATTGGTATTATTGAAAAAACATAACTTGGCAATGTCCACTTTCAGAGGCCAGTGTATTTGTGATTTGTTTAACGCTTGTGTCAGAGGGAGAGTCAACTCTGGTCAGTACCACGAAGATGTGATTCTTTTCTTTATGTGTCAGATGCTTTCTTTGAGCAAAAATGAGAAACACTCTGTGCTTTCTGGGGTTAGATTTCTTAGCCATGAGCGAAAGGTTGCAACAAATTGCCAGTGTGGACCAATGATATGCTGAAAAGAAACTACAGTTATTTTCACATGAAACATAACCCATAACCCTGGAGATTTTTTAACTTTGCTGCTGCAGTAGAAATGAGCATTCTTCTCCTTTTCAGGAAAGTGTTCAACAATCAGTGTGCTGTTATTGAACATTATAATTTTTTTTTTAGTTTGCTATTTTAAAACCAATCATGTTACATATAGTCAGGATGGTGCACAGCCTGGGTCTCACCATAGAAACACAGATGTAGAAATAACAATATGCAAATCATGCTCCAACTGTCACATAATCAGAAACAAACCCACTAGTTTTTACAGCCTCCCATCTGTAAGCTTTATTTTGTTGTGGGCTTTAATAATATCATTACATCACTGGGATCAGAGAATGCTTGGGACTATTTCAATCCAACATTAAAAATGGATGTTGGACCAAGGAGAGATGCCTTGTGGCCTCTTCATGATTCCCATTTGTCTCCCGTATTCCAAGATACTTGTAGCTGTCCTCAACCTCTGCTATGTTGCCATCTGATTCCCTCAGTTCTGATTACCTTCCTTTTCTTTGTTACCATCTGACTACACTTATCTAGTCCAAATGACACTAATGTAGCTGCTGTAGATCCTAGTGGCGTGGACCAGTGAATGAATGTCTTATTCAGTGCTGGCATACAGCTTGATGTCATCCATGTGGCTAATGGTTGCTTCATTCTGTTGTCGGTATCCATTACAGTTCTTAGTGATGATCTGAAGGGGGTTCAGACCTATCCAGATCAGCATATGCCGCACTTGATGGTGATTTGTGCAGTTGTCTTGGTGTTTATCTTATCTTAATTCTACATTCATTGTCATTAATAGAGTTTTAAAAATAGCAGGTTTGTTTTGAGCCAAAATATTTGATTGGATATGAGGACGTTTACATGTTGTTTTTTGATCAATGTGTCTTTTATACTTTGAGCCTACCAGCAGGGTTACTAAGGTTATTATGGTTTTGGGCAGCAAATTCAAACTACTAATCTGAGATTATTCATAAGCAGAAAATCATGTTTCTCAGTAATTCAGTGTGCTCCGTATCTTAACCAAAAATTCCAAACAAACAAATCTGTTCACACATCAAAGAGCGTGATATTTATCTTAAGTAATACAAGTAACTCACTAGATTGATTATGTTCTGATTATGCAATGTAGTTTCAGAATGAATAAAGCAAGCAAGCAACAGCAACATATCTATTTTATGTTTATACTCAATTTAGTCATATAGTTCATATTATTTTATTCCCTAAAAAAAACAGATTTGCTTTTGCAGTTCAGTTGCACCAGGATTTACTTTTTAGGAGGAAGGATTTTAGTTTCAATTTTAGGAGCAATTTCAATTCATCATTAGATATCCAACATTTGTTGAATATCTGTGCATTTTCTGTGCATCTTTTTCCCTATAGATCTCTATCACTTATCAAGAAATCTGTATTCAGTATTCACTGTAAATCAAATCTACCTATCAAGAAAGTGACCAGCTAAAGTGAATATATGTATATTGACTGTATATTGGCAGTGACATCTCAAAACAGTGTCTTGAAAAACAAGTGCCAAACAGTCTCTCAAAAGAATAAAAAAATAATAGAGCTGTTCTCACTTGGTTACTCTGGACTATTAGCCAGTCAGCACCATACACGCCATCAAATATAAACTGACACTGTGTTTGACAGTTTCACTATTTCAAAAATAAAATGTTAAATTACTGTCACCAATAACAAGATACATCTCAAATATTTAACATCTAAAACAGAAAAAATGGTTATCTATATAAAAAAGGTCTTATGTGTAGTTTGGTGTCTTGGGTAAGTACATATCACCAATCCAGAATTAGCTTATTTTTGTCCATTTAGTTACAAAGTGCTGTAACTGAGGGGGAAAAAAAGCATATTTTGAATGGGACAAACAAACTACAGTTTAGGGCTATCTAGGCAATCACCTGCTTCCCAGCACCTATTATCCCCAAGTGGAGTCTGCACGGCTCCTCTAAATGTCTCCCAGCAGCATCGCTCTCCAACTGGCTCCCATATTTCTGCTCCACTGGACGATAAAATAAAATCCCAGCAGTTGCACACAAACACGCACACACAGATATACAGTGCTAAGTGCCTTGCAAGAAGGATTTACAATTAAAGGCACAGTGACTGTTTTTACTGAATGCGAAGCAGGACTCTTGAGTCATCTATTGCCTTCAAGTGAGACAGACCCTGTCAATCATCATGACAGACCATTGCTAAGAATATTTTACTGTAGGCTGATCACATTTTAGCCCCCTATAAATATGAATTAATTACAGTTCCTCTGCCAGCCATTCTTGATAGCATTTTCTGACCTGTGCAGCTCAACTGATCATGGACAGTAGATGTGTGCCATACAGAAAACATTTTTATAAATGATGAATAATCATATAATAAAGAAGAATAAAGTAATGGGCAATAACAAAACAGTCTTTCTGTCTTGACTATGTACCTTTGATCTAACTGAAAAAAAGCTGTCTTAAGGACCATGTGATGATGAAAGTGTGGTTAGCGAGGGGGATACAAGGTGGAGGAAAATGTTGTATGAGTAACATATTATATTAATGCTCAAGGCTTCAATCAGACATGCTCACACCTAGGCCTGTCACAATATCTATTTTTGTTGGACCCTATGTGATCCCAGAAATAACTTTGATAAATGATATTACTGCCATTTTAAGACCATTTTATGACAGTAATTGAGAGCTTCCAAAACACAAATGCATGACCTATGCTCTGGACAGTTCCTGAATGAAGTTTCTACACCCTGCGCTGAAATGCTCATGCTACATCTTCTATTTTTTATACAAAGTCCTCACATTTTAACTATATTCCAGTACATACTGATCAACTAAAAAGTGGGATAAAAGTATTCTACAAGTAAAGTAAATACTGTAAATTCAGTATCTGTATTTAAAGGTACACTTTTATGAACTAGAAAGTATACTAGCACATCAGCAATGAACTGACAGTATATATAAAAGTTTCATTTCAGTATATTTAAAGTGTACTATCATAAACTAAAAAGTGGGCCAATTTACTCCCTACTGAAAAAGCATACTTTCAGTATACTACAAGTACATTGCCATTAATAAGAACAGCATCGTTAGCATGCGTTAAGCATTCACACATAAAACGGAGACAAGATGGAAAAACATAACAGTGGGCCTGACCAAAATGTTGATGGTGTAAACATAGTGGGTAATATTAAGATCTACAAAATGATTGAAACCATGTCCAATAAGTTACAATGATACAATAAGTTGATAATATAATCATTGTGAGATGTCACAATCTTCAATCTCACAAGATTCAATAGTACATTTAGTTCACTTTACTTGGCAGATGCTATTATCCAAAGCGACTTACAAGGAGAAGTACATCAAGTAATGTATTATGTGTGAGGCTAGAATTTTCTTACTACATTGGTGTGAGTGTGTAGGATGCAGTTCAGACTTTTGCTATGTTGAAAGTGATACATAAATGTTAAGTCTGACCTAGAAAGATTGCTGTCACAGCTTTTACAGAAAGGTGACCAGTGCTCATTCAGACGTGAAGCCAGCACATTCAGAAGCCGTCAGATAAACTGAAAAGACATGGAAAATATAAATTTGATAACGGGAGAAAATGGTACTTGGCTGCAATCTGAATAGCACTGCAATCAAATTCTTATTGCAGCAGAGTCACAAAATGAGAAAAGAGACAAGTGAAAAACAAAAACAAAATGTAGACCACTGCCTCACCAAAACGCCTTTGCAACTGTGTTTGTGCCTCTGTTGGTTTTGTAAAAAAATTCTGGATATTGTTTGCTGCGGCTATACAGTAGCTGTGTTTCAACACTTTATGTGACTTATGTGAAACCACATTCAAAAGAATGTATACAGATTCCAATTGTTGTTAAAAATAAATAAAATAAGTAAGGAAAAAACACCACCCACATTGGCTGTTTTGTTTATAGATTTTGTTGACTCTACAGGGTCTGTACACATCTGATTTTCTGCACGTCACATCCCTCTGTTTGCAGTGTGAATGTTTCCAACTTGTTTTCTCACTTGAGCCCTCTCTTCTCCCTGGAGAATAGGCTTCATCCTCTGAGATATTTAAATCAGCATCAGTTAGAAGCTCCTCATCCACAACTTGTGTTTTGTATTTGTAGTCATATATACAAAATCAAAGCACTCTCTCTATGTTTCCTCTTGAGTGGCACATAAATTCATGAAGTAGATAAAGGCCAAGAGCCCCACTAGCTACACTACTTTGTTTGAGTGGTTGTGACATGTTTTCCAGTGTGTGTTTACCGATATTGCTTTTACTGAGGTGCTCCCATTGTGGAATGAATGTATTTGCGTATGAATGCACATGAATAAATCTCTGTTTTTAACAGAATAACAAAAGGTTGGAAACCTTTTCTCAGGGTTAAAACATAAGAGTCATTTTTGTGTTGTATTACACATTAAATATAATATTTTAAGAGCTACCTAAATCAAATGATAAAACAAAACTTGCAGTCAGTTCACTGTCGAGGACTCATTTCTCAGCGTGAAGGCTTCTACCTGTTTTAAAAAGTCTTAAAATACTGCAGATTGTGTCCTATGCAAAGTATTCAGTGTTAGTACTGTAATACAAGTCAAAGTCCACATCATGTGAACTACATTAAAGTTGAAAGTTCATGTATAAAGTCAAGGTGTAAAGAAAAGACAGTGGTGCGCAAAATGAAAATCAATTGTGTTGCTTTAAAATAGCCCTCAAAATGAATGCTGTACTCAAAAGCCTGTATTGAAGGAGACAACAACCTCCATGCGACCACCCACTCAGGAAGATTGCCAAAGGATAGTTTTGCAATTATGTCAGCATAGTGCAGCTTAGTTTTGATGTACCATAAATCCATTATTTCTATGTGGCTGATAGGGACTTAATTAGAAACATAATGAATCCACTGCACATCTGACAAGCCTAATTAAGCCTGACTGAAATGCCGGGATAATTGGGTCTTCAGTTCAGGGCCCAGAACATCGACCCAGACCATCTTCCTGACCATCCACACAGGTCCCCAGATCCCTAGGCTCTTTATTCCATCCAGACATGATGGACGGTCAGCATATTGTTACAGGAAGCAGAAACCTATCTCACCATGTTGACTGTCTCATTTGGTACTCACCCTGTGTATCTGTTGTGAGCTTTGTGATCCATGGAAACTCCTGATGCCCTTTATAATCCCATTAAACCTATTGTCTCCAGCTTATGGCTCTCTCTCTGGAGGAAAGGAACAAAAGAACTGCTGGGCTGGAGCAGAGCAGACATTTGTGATTCAGGTGAATTTGCCAAAGGGAGTCAAAGATTATCAAACATGCTGTTTCTCTTTCTGACTTTTAGATATCCAGGGGACACACTTCTTCAATATCTGGAACCTTTTATTGTTTGATATTATAAATATAGGTTTCTTCAGATTTGGCTAATTTCACCTTTGTGGGAAGGTTTATTATTGCACCATTTCATATTCATGTTAAATGCTAGTACATTTGTACCCTTGAGGTATATAACTACAGAAATGTGGTGTGAAGTACTCAAATTTTAAAACAGTGCCAACATCAAATTTTTATAGTTTGTTGTTGTTCAGTCTTTCAGCGTCGTCTTGAGGGAAGGAATATATTTGGATTGTTTCTTTTAGTTCAAAAATGCAAGAACTTTGAGCTTTGAGTCCTGGTTGCATAGGCTGATGAAAACAGAAATTAAATATACATTACATATTTTGTCATATCACTAAAACGAAGCAATATTTTGTTTAACATTATTGAGCACAAGTTACTTTAGTGAGCTTTCACCTGGTTTCCTAACATTAGAACATTTTATGTTGGAATAGTATGGCTTACATTTCTTAATAACTAATTTAAATTAAAACATAAAACAAAGGAAAATATTTATTTTGTTAAAGTTAGGTGAAACAACATGTCAAAGTATTTGATTATGTCGATTATGTAAATACATTGATTTGTGTTTAATGTATCAACGCATCAGGCAGTTTACACTCATCACAAATTATGGCCGATTCAACGCCCTCGCATGATGAAAATGCATTTTTATCCCCAAAAGCCCAAACACTATTCTTTAAACAGAAACCTAATAAAATTATGGTCTGTGCCTTGTAAAACTGAAATGGCCTAATGTTACTGTACCACAGCAGCACAACTAAGCACAAGCATCTCACAACAAAATATCCTGAGGCTCTCCGACCTGACCTGACCTGACTTGACCTGACATGGCACATTTATTACAGTGAGTTTTGTCGGATTGTTGGTTGGTATCAGTGTCTGACTATCATTTTATCAGTCTGACTGACTATCACTATAAGTCATTATGTTCTTTTCTGTTGTATTACAAACAAAAACCCAACGGAAAACTCACTAGAGCAGATGCTAATGGCTAATATGGCAACAATGCTTTCAAGTGCATTTAAAAGTTGTAAGCAAACTCCTCACTTTTGACCAGATTCCACTTCTCCGCTTCTAGTTGAAAGTGAAAGAAAAAAAATATGCTTCACAGTAGCATGGCTTTGATTCAAAATATGCTTTTAACACTCCTAGTTGCACCTGCATTTAACTTGATCTGAAATACATAAAAGCTGTAGAAAGTAGCGCCAGGACCTGTGGGTGTGGAGCAGCAAAATTCAAGACAATACTGAGCAGCAGTCGAAGCCTTTGCAGGGCAGTGGGTTCCAAGCTTGACTGTGGGGAAGATAATTACCAGTTCAACTTAAATGTTTGAAGAGCAGACTTCTGATCTATGTGTACTCATACAGATAGAGAGGGTTGTGATGAAAATTTAGCAACATCAGTACCCACACCTCAATGTGGTCTGTACGGTATGGATACTGTAATGAATGTAGCTGCTATACAAAACATGTCACCCGCTGTAGTTTTGAATAATGATTTAGATGATCAGTGTGAACTATCCAGTGGCCATCCACAAACATCAAAAGTGTTGTGGACCTATCAACCAATGCGATTGTTTAAAAAATACCCTGCATTTTTGGCCACATACGGGTTGAAATGTAATTACACAGAGTGAGAGAGAGAGCTGACAAATTGACACAGTCTAAAAAACAACAAAGACTGCCAGACAGACACAGGTGAAAAGAAACAATGTCGGTACACAAGGGAACAAAGAGACAGAGCACTTACAGTGTGAGGAGGATGATAGCAGCGGCAACAATAGAAGTCAGATAATCACAGCTGCCTAGGTGACAGCACGGCGTGATTAACACTAATGACCCTACACTTTATGAGCCTCTACAAAGACAATTAGCCCTCCCACTCTCCTCCTCCACTCCTCTCTAGGGCTGTGTACATGAATTTAACCCACACCACTCCCTCCTCCACTCCAATCCCACTCCTGCTTTCTGGTTTGGTGGTGATCCAATAAGATGACACCTATGTGTAACTGGTGCAGCTGACATGTGACTCATCACACAGTTGATGATTGATGACTTGAAAGAATATGATCACCACTCTGTCCATTACCACCCGTGGAGTATAACATTTCCTGACAGTCAACGGTAGGAAACAAAATATAACAGTTAAATGAGTTCATGTCATTGTAAGATAAAATATGCACAGCACTGACCTCATAACATGATCCTCATTTGGTAGCTAATTGGTCTTTATTGATAACAGAAAATGTTTAGAAACAATTGCATTTAAAACTTAATTCAAACCTATCCATAACAATTTGTTACTTTGGATCATACACTTAGCATCCCAGGCTGCATGGATGTACAAATGAAGGCACTTTGGTGTACTCTACATCTGGTAGACCATGACAGCCTCCCAGCACAATTATTTTTTCCCTCTTTGCAAACAGAGTGGAGTGGTCTTGTAACCTACAGCTCCCCAGTGTTCACAGGCTCTCTGGCACTAAGAACTAATCCCCATGTCAGGACCAAATGCCAATAGATCTGCAGTGCACGGGGGTTCCAATAATGACTGCGGAGAAACCTGCAGTGCCAGACCTGGACTTCTAACATAATGTACAGTAATTAGCAGACTATCGACTCTCTCAGACACCTAGCCAGTGCAAGTTGAAGAATGGCTCTAATTTGTCCTAAGCTCCCAAAACAGCACTGAATTAGAAACATGACAAATGTGTGTGTCTGGTACAGAGGGTAGTAGTTTTATGCAGTGTATTTGTGCCTGTTTATGTGTGTTTGTGTTTTGTCTTTGGAGTAAAGGAGATAACGACACACTTAGGGTCTCAAGTCGACTATATTTTAAGCATGCATGTTTGTCACTTCTACCTACAGCTGATAAAGACTGACAAATAAATACAGGGGACAGCTAATCAAAATGACTTTGCTTTACTGTACTGAAGTGGCATATAACAAGATCTTTGATGTGTCTATGCATTGATTTGAGAGTTAGCTTTAGTTTGGATCTCTAATAAAATGCATTTTTACTCCTTACTCCTTACAGTACTCCCTTTCACTGATATAAAAAAAAAGTTAAATCAGTATGCCTCCTAAGTGCCTATGTGCCAGTGGCATTCTGACACTATGCACGCTGAAACATATCTCATTAAGGCTGTGAGTATGGTATGGTGAAAAATATCTCAGCTACTTTTCTTAGTTGCATGAAGGCCTTTTTTTTATTTTTTAAATGTGAACTAAATTTGAGTGAACACTGGCAATTCCTTCTGGTGGCAGACACCAGAAAGACAGTGAGCACAGCTCCCCCACTGAGATGCCTAATGATCTGCTGTATTTCCACCCAAAAAGACACATTACTGATGAGATGGCCCCACAAATGACAGCCTGATGGAAACGCAATCAGATCACAGATGATCAATGCTATTACTGAGAATTCTGACCGCAGCTGTCAGACTAAATTGCCACACATGGGGACACTGATGAGCAAGGAAGCAGTACTGTCACTTTTATCTTTACATGTGCACAACTGAAACCCTAACAACAACACACTGTATATCTGTATCTATCTGTAGCCTCTCATCAGTCACATCTACAGTGCAGCCATCACATGCTGGATGATCTTTGGGAGATTCTGTTCATTCCTCTCTCTATTTTGACTGGTGTTCTCAGAGTGTGTCTGTATGAGCCCAGCATCTACACAGAGCGCGACACCACCACTGTGGTAACACTTCTTTCAAATACAAAATATTTCTCTTATATAACTTCAAAGTTCAAAAGGGGGCTGTGAAGTCTGATGTAATGATCATGTGGTGAGCAAACAGGGTTCAAACCCACCACTGCCCTATAATGATTCTTAGAAATGATATTAGCCAGCACCCATTTCTCAGCACACATTTGAACCATTCCATTAGCAGCCAACCTCTGGCCTTCACCTCTACAGTAAGTACAGTAAATACTCACTTCTAGAAACTTTGTTTTATCCGATTACATGCTGGTAAAAATATTATTCAGGAAAGTATTCACCCCCTGGTCTTTTTTTCTTCTCATTTTTAAATATACAAAATTAATTGATCATGATTCAATGTAATATAAATAAAAAAATAAAAGGTGAAAACGTCCAAAGGGGGGTGAATATTTCTTATAGGCACTGTAGAGAGTGAGATTACTACTGACTTAATAGACCAGAACGGTTATTGTTCTTGAAACAGCAGGCAGCACTGCACGCCACAAACTGCAAATGTTTCGTGGAATGGTCATATTAAGTATATAAATGACTGTAAAACTGCTATTTCTAATACACACGTGTGTGCGACTGTGTGTTAAAATGAGATAACGAGAGAGATGGAGCGTGAAAAGAGGATGAGAATACTGTAAGCGATATCCTGATTTATCCTCAGCCTGGAATAAAGTGTCACTCTCTTGGTAAAGCAGGGCTCAAGCCAAATGTTTTGCTTGATTGCACACACTGATACATTATTTTGGAACAAGCATATGGTAATTTAGAGATACATACAAGTGTCTCAGTTTGTACTTATTAGAGAGTGAACTCTGTAGTTAGCAGATGCTAAAATATAAGCTCCGACCTCACATTCAACATGTATATGAGTTAATTAAAATAGTAAATGTGAAAATACCGTTTAACTTACCACTGTACATTTACTGCACTTTAACCTACTAAAAATGGACAAACAAAATTGTATATAGTGTAGATACTGTTACATTAGCAGCATGTAACATTAACTGAACAAGTGATGATATGTAATGGTTAACAGTTGTAGTAAGGATGGATGTGTGGAAGTTATAATGCATAATTTAGTTGCCTGACAAACATTTAAATCTTAATTCATTTATTATTTACACTTATTATTTAATGAGCAAACAGTTTTAAAAACTCTTCATATGGAATATTGTCTCTATATCTACATACATACTACTCTATAAACGTCAATGCAACATTACATTTCGTCACAGGCATCATCTGGATACACACTGATTTACTTAGAAATTCATGTGAAATATGCCAGATTTAGTTACCAAACCTAGTTTATCTTACTTATTTGCTCATCTGTAGTATATATTTCTTTAAAAAAAATTAGGTTCAGGTATGTTCAGCTGTTTTTTTACACTGCTCTCAAATCACAGCAAATATTTAGTATGCATCCCTATATGTGTTTTTCTAACTTGCTGCAATATGCTCAGGTTTGCTGTGGCCAATGCTTGTATAAGTATATGTCTACCCACAGAGTTTACTGTTTGGCAGCAGGGGTGATCATTCATTGAGACCACAGTCGCCCAGACTTCATACCAACACCTGCGTCAAACCCACTGGCAACAACGTTTATGCAAAAACTGACATTTATTTCAACAAGTAAATCAAAGTAAATCATATAATCAACCAGCTGTGACATATGTTGCTCCTTCCCCCGTTATCATTCTTTATGAAGCGTCATATAGCCTTTTTTTACGACCTCCACTCTCTGTAGGAATGAACAAATGTTTCTAATCTTCCTTTCTTCCTTATAGGGATTCCCCAGTCTTCTTGAAACAGAATGGTGCCAAGAAAGACACAATAAATGAGCCGAGCGTGTGTGCTGCTGCTGAAATTGATGTGCTCTTGTGACAGGAGGACTAAATTATTTTCTCTTCTTATTCCTTAACTGTGGGTAGCATGAAAGATAAATGGTCTGAGACACTGGGTGGAATGCATACTGCGTTTTTTTATATCCTGTTTACTTATTTAGCAAACAAAAGGGAATTGGTGGGGGTGTAGTGAAGTGGAATGAAAGATGTGGCAACATGTGAATAGATTTGCCTGCAGGGAGGTGCTACATATTCCTGCAAACTAGGTGCCCAGGCAGACCCAGTGGAACTCCAAAATATATACTAAGTCATGAGTGTGTGTATATGTGGTTTAGAGACTTAAAGATGGGTAATGATATGTGTGTGACTGCCCTGTGTCCGCATGGTCTGACATGAACAAGAGCATGTTTAAATGTGTGAGTGTGGCCAAACGGGATTCCCACATGACCAGGCTGCTAAGTGGAACAAAAGAGTTAATAGGATATTTATCAAGTGAGGACACTTGGCCAAAGACAAGGAGAAATAAACAAGCTTGTCTGACCGGGGCATCCTTGGCTATTATGATAAACAAGCACAGTGTTTGCAAGTCTAATGACCACTAGATGAAATGTACTGTGTGTACCCTTCAAGAGCTTCACTGGCACGCTTGGCGCTTTATTGTTTAAGTGACAGAGTAATTGAGTGCGGGCTCATACTGCATCAATAGTGAATTTTAAAAATAATGGACACGTTTTCATCATGAGAAAAACATTTTTATCAGCTTAAAATCTGGGCAGCTGTTTAGATGGTAGAAAAATATGAACATAAAAATGCTAAAAGATACAGAAAAGCCTGAGCTGTGTATAGGATTTAGTTCATGATTGTGCTATTTTTCCAGTACTTAATGGACTCCTGGTTTGCCAAGTATTGATCAGCACACAATAAGCACTATCTACTTAAGGATAACTACCTCCCTCCACAGAACTGAAGCCACTGACATTTGGATACAGTACTAGAGTTTGTATACAGTCGTTTCTCCACCTGTCAGATTTCCTTTAAAAGGAGCCCCTTTTAGATGTTGTATGAATGTTGTATGCATGTTATACACTGAAATGGTGCATGAGTTATGGGAATGAGAAAGGTTTATGGTGGAATTTTAAAAAAAACAGGTGAGGCAAAGGGAGACATTAATGCTGCATACTACTAGAGAAGTTATAGAAAAACACGTAGAAGCAATATGAACTTTTGCCTGTAATGTTTTGTAGTTACCTGAAAATTAAAAGTTAAGGAAAGCTTGCAGATCATCAAAATGTTTTATGAATATGAATGAAAACTTAAGAGGATCAAAATGTAGAGTATTTGGAAAGTTATCCAATATGATATATGAGTCAACACATGGATAAACATGATCAACAAAAGTAAATTATAAAGCATCACCACCACCACATTGAACCAGCTCATTAGGAAGTTACAGAACTAAATCCCATTTCATGGGTCACCAGTAACTGCCTGTGGACTAGCGTAATTGTAAGTGTAATTGATTCAGTGCGTACCAACATGACCTTTGACCCTCAGCAGCCATTGTAAACTACACTTAATGACGCAGGGTTCCTCTTGGTTTCTTCTCTAGTGCTTAGCCTGTCAACTAATTAAAACAAGGAGACTGATGATGACTAAGTTCAATATCACAGTCAGAATGTGTGAAAATGTTTCTCTGATTAAACTTTTATTAATACAGTTTATATCAAAACAAAAGCCAAGTTATTTCCAGGTGCAACATAGCAATTAGAGTGGATTGAGCTACAGGGGATACATGAAGGCAGGAACAGCGACAACTCTATTTAGGCTCTTTATGACCTTGAGTTAATGAAAACTCTTTATCACTTATAATGAGCAGCACTTAAGAATCGCCCACGTCATGGTTTTCACCTTTAACATGCAGAGAAAGAAAATATCAAGTAGCTCCCTTAACATGATGGCAGTGTGCCCCTCCTGCTCCCTTAATATGTACTTTAATTTTTAAGAGGCAATTTTCATACTCTAAAGGGTGGAAGTTCATTTTCATTTCTATTTTACATTTGTCAGACTTTAAACAATCAGCTGCTGGTGGATTTTTCAATTTTTCAAGTGATTATTGAACTCCATACAGTTGTATGCTGATATGTCGCCCGAGAGCTGTCAACATCCTGAGAAGAGTGAACACTGAATTCACTGCAAGTCCTTATTTTGCAAGACAAAGACAAAGTTGCAAACAAAAGGATAAAATAACTAATTATACTAAGTCAGATGTAGTATATTAACAAGTGAACATTCTGCATGAAATATAGACCATACATATGCTAGTGTACACCATGTTTTTGCAAATGATGTTGAAATTCATTCTCTGCTCATCTCCACTCAGACTGAAATACTGAAATTAGAGTGGGCTTTTGCTCAGCACAGCAATCCCATCATCGATTCTGGCATCTATTTGTGATAGTTTTGCAGATGAAAACTCATCTGAGAGCTCCTGCAACAGAAAAGAAATGGGGTGCTCAATGTATGGCCTACCACACATGCTATGTGCTAAAATAAGAAGAGCAACACAGAAAGGTTTGAATATTAATCCTGCTTCTGAGAGTGGGACCTCTAAAAATTTACGTAAATGAAAAACAGACTGCAGACATGGCAAACACTATGAAAGACAAAAAATATTGCTTTACTATGTATTTATTATAGTATGTATTTATTCATCAAATTGAACATGAGTGAGTTTACTCAAGTATCTATATTTAAATTATTTAATTATTTTTGACTGCCTGTTCTGTCTTACCTGCCATGATTTAATCAAATCTTCAGATAGTTATAAATGACCCCTTCATCACTGATGTAAACAAACCAACTGCTGGAGCCCAACAAAGCAGATCTGAAAGCAGATATGATGAATGTGCATTGCTGTATAAAAAAAAAAGAGTTGTTGTGATGTGCACAACAAAAGTTTATTGTGATGACGGCCAGGTTTTATTTATGGATGTATCTCTGCACTCAATGTGTCATTCACCATCTGCAGGGACCAGGAATTGTGTTCACATGTCAATCACAACTGGTGTAGCCTTGAAAGGTAAGGTGAGGCATTCCCTCCAGGGACATATGGTTTTGGGACTGATGTGTTAGTTTGACATTTTATTGCATTACACTCTGTCAGAGCATTAGAGAGACAGGACAGGGAGAAAATGTAGAACATTGTTAATAATCTCTTTTTTTACCAACATGGTATGCTCTGCACTTTGCTGCACTAGTCATTATTGTACAAATCCTTTGGTACACACTGTACTATGTTTTGCACATATTCAAGACTCCCTGTAAAATTGGAAACCACCAAAGTAGCTAGAGAAATAGAACAGCAGCTGCATGGCAGAAGCAAAAAAGAGAACCTGGGACAAATGATATTAGACTAAAAGAGGAAATAAGATAAAAGGGAGCTGGAGTTCTTTCTGCTAGCGTGGTCCTGTTGTTACATGGTCAGTCCATTTCCTGATGTCTGAGTGCTGCCATATTAAGAGACTGTCAGAACAAGTCAGTTTCCACCAGATCAACTCCCAAGTACACCACACAGGGACCAATATAAATAACCCACTGCCTTTCTTCTGGATTGTGTTATGGTTGCTGTAAGCTATAAGTGCTGCTCAAAGGGCACATACTTTTGTAATACACAGCAACTGATGATTACTGAAAAAAATGTCTGATCCTCAACTATGAACAAATGTGTCACACTTCATCAGAAAACCTGACTGTATCCTATTGTCTCAAAATGTATTTTGAAATTTCAACTCCTAATAAATGGTTATAATGTTTAATGTTAATATGTGCTGCATGGTTTGGATGATGTTTGCATGGTTTAAGATGATATGTTATACTATGAGCTATCATGAACAGTGCAATCAAGTGTATTCAAACATTGCCGTTAACTCATGCTACTAAACTCTGTATGTTTTGAGAAAATAAAGTTAAATCTAAATAAGTCAAGTTAAATTTAACTTTAATTTCAGTTCAACAAAAACAATGAAGAGTAGTAGTTTACAGGAACAAACTGGGATAAATGATGACCACACATATGACCACATTCCACTGCCTAACCACATACGGGTCATGTCTTTATCAGGGGTGCATATAATGAGCAACAGAATGGGTTGTCACGTTCACACACATACATATTTGTTTAATTAAATCATAGCATTTTGCGGCTATATAATATTAATGTAAGCGCAACTGCTAGTAGATTAGTTCTGCAGCAGTAATGTTAATATAAAAATTTGTTAAGATCAGTTTCACTGGGAAGCGATTACAGTGCTGATTCTGTGCTCAATTTAACCTGTTACAACTTGTGTGTGTGTGAGGATTTTCAAAAGCTTGTGGTCTTAATATGGCGGCAGCGCATGTAGGGTGTTGTTAGTTTGGTGGCCATTTAAAATTAAACACTCAGGGGCTGAGGGAGGTTTGAATCCAGATGTGCCTGGGACCTTACTGCTCTGACAGATTTTGAATTGTTGCATGTACTGTAAATTATTCATGCCTCAGGGAGATTATTACTGTGAGCCGTTACAGAAAGTTCAATTTTTTATTGTCTTTGTGGAATGCACTCTTTGAAAGAGTTCACATCCATATAACATATTTTTTATGTTAGACTAAGTCCTTGTGACCTTGATATGAAATAAAAACTAAGATATTTAGATAATGGCACTTTGCAAAAAAAGATGGTGTTGACCCTCTACAGCATATTCCACTCACCACTTTTCCACAGCTTTCTCACATTCTGATTGACTTGTTCTCACATATCACCCATATGATTACGTCCTACGGAAGGGTCAGACATTGTTAACCTCTTTTGTGTTCTGTACAAAAGAAGACAATTTGAGCATTTAGTCACTGATATAATCGACTTCATTTCCAACAAAACTCTATGTGAGAGAAAAAGAGCATGAGAGAGAGGACAGATGCCAAGATTATATTCAGAGGTCTTTTTGTAGATCCTATAAAAAAAGGGCTGGTGGTCAGCAGAACCCTATTAGCAGTACAGATTCTCGTGTCTGTCATGCATTCTCTCAGGCTTGTAGTCCTAATTGCCAGGAGGTGCCGAGGACAGACTGGTGAGCTGTGGAGCTTTGTATTTGGCTGCACTTAAATGTAGGATATGATCAGAGACGTGAAAGCCTGTGTAATGTCTGTTGGTGCTCTGGGAACTGGCCTGGAAAAGTGTCTGTTTGTGTGCTTATTATATTTACAGTGCCTAAATGAGATGCATTCAACTGTGGATGAGTTAACTTTAGACTCTAATGTACTGTATACGCCGATTATATTTCTGAATAAACAAGTTTCAAAAATTTGATACTGAACATATATCCAGAATATTCAGTAACAACACATTTTGGTTATTTTCCATACATTATCCTTTCTTTCCTCACAATATCCACAAATCCACTGCAACAGAAGCAGGATTATGCTTATATACATGGTATGAATACTTGGCATAAATACCGCAAAAGATAATAGTGATTTTGAGCACAAGAAAAGACATGTTTACTGCATTAATATTTAACCAAAACGATTTCTCTTAACCTTAATCAAAGTGTTAACTTTGTCAAAAGCCAACTACAAAAATGAACATATGTGTCTTTCTGAAATCTGTGCAGTACGGTAAAAGTAGTACATGGTTGACTGGAAAGGTACATCATTTTTAAAACAAA
>JAUBNQ010000027.1:14850247-14861769 GCA_032353495.1 Ctenopoma kingsleyae
AACATGCAGACAATAAAAAAGGAGCAATAGCTAAAACATTTAATTTACAAATCATGCAGCTTGCTGCAACTTTAAACAGAATAATACTTGTGATACTGTGTTTTCACATGTGCTATATAGTAAATGAATTGAAAATATGTCTTCTTACATTAGTAAAAGGAGCTACTGGGGTGAGCTGCATGCTCATCTGGAGCGATTTGGGTTTTAGCATGATGATGCAAGTGAATGTAAAGTTTTTGTACTGTACTTTAGTGTTTTGATGCCCACACATTTAAATATATTTCCAATATATTATGTGAGAACAAAGTATTAAATGAGTTCATATGATAATATGGGTGCAGCATTGTATATAGGCTGCAAACAATAATCAGGTCCTCAGAGTTGCGGTCAGTTCCCAGTAGAGGATGGTGTTTTCTCTTGTGTGGCTTAAGAAAGCATTTATCTCTCTGACAACCCATACAAAAGTCACTTTAGAGTTTTTTATGAGGATGCTTACAACATAACACCAGTCAAAAAGCTATCAGAATGCTCGCTGAATACAAAAACTAGGCAAAAGAAGTACATGCTGTATCATCACATGTTGTTCTCCCAACACTTTAAGTTATCCACTGTATAGAAATATGCACATAATACATATGTGTGGGATAGTGCATTTCTCACTGTATTAATCTCTTAATGTAACGAGTTAGAGTGGCCAGTGGTCAGATGGTGCTTGTGCCATTTCATTTCTCTAAGTCTATGTTTGAAATCTGAAAGTGCTTCTCCAGTGCTGCAGTTTAATTGCTATGAAATTCTGGAGTGGAATATAACTCTAATATAATCCAATTCATTCTAAAAGCACATTTGCATTAACCTCTGTTTCCCCATAATTCTAGATATACATTATCTAGCTACTGTATATGGTACAGCCTCTTTTCATTACTAGAAAATGGCTTTCCAGAATACAGAAATATGGAATCTAAAAAAACTGATTTAAAAGAAATATGAGCTTAACAAGCTAGTGGTAACTTCATTCTGAGCTTAGCAGTGATTCTTTTCATATCACATGATAATGTCCATTTATAGGCAGAACAAAGCTTAGGCAGCTAATAAAACATTAATATTAGCCAATAAAAAGATTATACTGCTTACACAGAGCCGCTTTTGGAATTCAAATCAAGAAAATGTCATTTGAATGAATTCTCTTGGCCATTTACAAGGTGTGTATGTCTGTATTCTATAATAAAATAGACTATAGTAAATGTAGTTTTCTCCGTGGCTGTATCAGATTTGCCACACATTGTATGTTGAATATTTCCTTCTGAAATGTGTGTGTAAATTAGTGCATTAATGGATTGAAATTTAATGAAAACATTTGTGAGCAGGTGTGAAAGACATTTGTCACTATAGTGTAAATCTTTGATTCTTTCAGTTTTTCACAGCATTATTACAAATTGAAGTTTGCATTCTCTTTGACTGATCCATGCCATCAGAGAGCAGCTTAGTTTATGGGATCACCCAAAACAAAAACAACACGGAAACTTTGAGTGCTCAAAAGTAAACACTAAAATATGCCCCGAAACTTGTTTAGATCCAAAGAAAAATTGCTCAGTGTTGATCCAGGAGAAGCAGTTTCAACTCACTTTGGAACTGTTGAATATTTCATAGCCAACACAATTTTCTGCCGAATAGAAGCACTAATGAGGAACAACTGACGACAGAGACAAAACACAATGAAAAGCTTTCTGCATAAAACCCCAGAGTGACTTTAACAGCAGCTGCAGTGAAAAAACAGAAACAGGTTTGTCCTCTGCAAATCTAATATATCCATATTTTGTTCAGTGGATTCTGTGGTCTTTATAGTTATGTTTACTGTATTCACACTTTATAATACAAACATACGTGCATAATTACAGCGACAGCATCATAGCTCCATATTCCATTGTATTAAAAATAAAGCCTTTGAAACAAGATGTATAGGGAGTGATGACTATTGTGATTAACTCACATGATTACATCACATTATATTAAAAGTCTGTCAAATAACAAAGCAACTGGCTTGGACCGTGTTTCTGCTGAACATGCTAAATATGCCAGCCCAAGATTTGTTCCTCTACGTGCTGTCTACAGGCTTCGTGTTATGTAGAATATTACCAGATTCAATGTTGTCTGTCATGTTAGTGAGCTGAAAAACTTAGTAGACTAGATAACGTTAGGCCCATTGTGGTAGTCAGCATAATTTCCGAAGTCCTGGAAAGTATTCTGCTTGAGCAATTATAAATTGTATTTATTAGCTCCTCTGACAACCTTTAAATCTAGTCATGGCACTAATATGTGCATATACCACGCAACCACACCATTATGTACACCTGTACAATCTAATTCAATCTTATACAACACCTCTGCCATGAATTCTACTTTTACAAAGTCAGAATTTCTCTGCACATTAAGTTGAAAATGTCAGGAAGGTGATAATTAAATTATATGTTTGTGAGTGAGGTCATAGTGGGTGGTGAAGTCATACTGGAGTGCTTTATATTAAGAGGTGGTTCTAACATTTTGGCTCCCTCATTCAATTTCAATAGGGTGACCAAAACATTAAATACAAAACACCAGCTACTGGTAGACAGAGCAGTCACTTTAGACTGCAAGAGCAGACAGGCCAACTGTGCACTTCCTGAATTAACTACAAGAAAGCCTATGACTCAATGAACCTCCCTCAAAGATCCTGAAAACTTAGAACTCTACAAGATTAACAGGACTCAAAGAGCCGTAATGGGGCTGTGGAAAACAACCCTAGAGACCAACTTCAATTGTAACAGACACCATCAAGTGCAGATTTTATTGAGAGAGATGCTCTGTCCCCACTGCTGTTCTGCATGGGCCTGAACCCCGCCCAGGCCAAATCATCAACAAGATTGGTTACTGATACCAACTACAGAATGGAGCAAATATCAGTCACCTCCTCTACATGGACGACATCATGCTGTATGCCAAGAGTGTGAAGGAAGCTCCTTACAATGCATTGGGGGTTTCACTCCAGGATGTACGGGAACATTTGTGCCAAGTATGGGTTGGAAGTCCCAAAGTCAAAATGGGATACACCTCCAAATGTGGTTGAGAATGACTGAGGCTGTGACTCCCAAGTGGAAGAGTGGTTCCAGCAGATACCAGTAACAACATCCGAGATCTCTGTCCTTAACAGCACAGTCCTAGGAACAGGAACAGCTAAGATACTGCACGAGACCAACAAGCTCCCAGGCCTCTGGTAGAGAGTACACTGTCCATATCTTGAAAGAATTTACCCAATAAATAGCTAAAGTCATCCATTGTCACCAGCATGCACAACTGTTTAATTGTATTAATTTAACCACCAACTCTACCAATTTTTTTTCATTAAACTTTCTAAAAATGTGTTGAAACCTAAGTTGAAGGAGGATGTTTTGCCCTTTACTTTTAAATGAGATGGAATATCAAGTGCGATTTATACAAATGTTCTGAATAGATTGCTGTTTATGTCAATGTTAAAGGTTAATGTGGCAAACACGGAATTAAATATTTCCATCTACCATGTGTCACCACAAGGTCCTAAATGTCAAAGGGCACACATCTAGTGTAGATTGCTACACGACAAGAAGACAAAACACATCTTTGATGGTTGAAAGAGGAAACAGTGGAAAGACAGAGAGCAACTATGAGAAGCATCTGTCCTCTGCAGTGTAAATGTAACATATCAGGGATGGGGCTCCTGTTATGAGGGCCATTACTGATTCACTTTCACTTCTTGGCAGACGTCCTCCGCAGAGACATTTTAAAGTAAATGTCCATGTGCTGTCCGCCTCTAGACACACACTGCGGGGCTTATTTACTCCGATCTCCAATATTCTTTCCCAGACAGGTATTGTATAAATAATGAGACAGTGTTGTGTGAGATGAAGGTATTATGTGGATGTGCGGGCTTCAGGGAGAAATGAAAATATGCCAGATATTTGATTGAGCGATGGCCTGAGGGATTTCCTATTCTTTTCATTGTTATGTATAAGAAAAATAAATATACGGTGGCACAATGGTATAGTCACAGTAATTGTCTGAGTCAAACAATATACTGATATTTCAATGTAATATAAACAATGTTATCATTCATTAATGCCTTGTCAAACATATGTCTAAAATTAGTAGTCTAATTCAAGCATGTGTGGACCAATTCTGTCCAATACCAAGTCGTAAACCCAAATAAAATTGCATTATTTTCCAATTTTTGCTCCTACTGAGAGTACTGTATAGTAAAATTAAAACGTCTTCATACTGCACAGCATTTACAGCAATGCATCACCCTCAAATGTATTTCAGGTGGACTTCTGACCACTGCAGGAGATTTGGTCTCCAACTGACTGTTCTTAAGACATCATCAGTGTCCCTGATGTTGCAAACCTGAACTTGATAAACATTATTTTGTGCCTAATAGAACAGTCATTTATTTTTTTTCTGCTGTGAATATTGAAACTGATGGAACCATAGAGGCAACAGGGAAGTGAAAGGTGCGAATGTACAGTATGCACCTAAGTGTGAAGGAAATGGTGCAATCTCATTATAACAGACTCATTGCTGGTAGATATGTGGCAGCACATTAACATCAAAGTCTTTTGTGTGCAGGGGAGAAAAACTAAATAACAGCTACCTTTGAAATGGCTCCACTTTGCTTTCTAAATTACACACATCTGTACAGCACGCTGGTAAAACAGGTGAGTGAGACTGACTTTGGGTGAAATGTGTACATATGAAAGACAACATGATGCAGCTCCAGCACCTTCAAAGATAAGGTTTCCAACTAAAGTCAACAGTAGAAAAAGAAAGCCATGATTTTTTAAACAAAGTCAGTTATAAAAAAAAAAGGCCTTTGAGGCAACTGCTGTATTGATGTAAACTGCATCTTAGTCTGCCACAGGAACAAATTCAGTGCAGTTAGTAAATGTTTACTTTTCTACTAACTTTACAAAGTATTCTAACTTGTGAGGTTTGAATATTTGATAAAAAGGGAATGTCATGGAAAAATATTTTCTGTACACTCGTAGGAAACTTTTGCTTTGCTTAGTCTGTTTGATCATCTTCAGTGCTTTGGGAAAGTGTTATTTGTATGTGCTGTTGTCATTGTTCGAATTACAGTTTCTGTTTCTGCTGCAAGGCTATGCAGGACTTTAGATCAGAAAGGGTTCATGGAAATATCTGGTTACTGCGACTGTGAGGGTGCTGGCACAGTCTCTGAAATGTTAAGTGGTCCCAGAGGACACGAAGTAGGTTAAGTGGTCACCTAAAAGATCTAGTCACAGGAGAACAGAGTCCTTTAGAGGTTGAAGTCTCAAGGTTGCAGAATCTGACAGTGTCCTCTCCGAGTACAGCTTAAGAGACTGTGAGCATGTGTACATGCACTGTATTGTTTCACTGCCCTCCCATATATCAGCTTAGTGACATTTACTATTCACAATGATGCTCTATGATGTAAAGTACAAAGCCTTTTATTTCCAAAGCTATCCATAAAGAGACCCTCAATCAACTAGTGTATATGCACCTACTTTACTATAGAGATTGTATTAAAATGATATTACTGTATTAGATTGTGTCTCTGTATTTTCATTTCTAGCCCACTGAGGGTAGGTACAGTATGTGTACATCGGAGTAGAGAAGGTGTCCCTTTTATCCTATACCTATCCTATAAACTGTACCATCACCCCTAAGACACTTTGAGCATATCCCTGCTGATATGAGATATAATGTATAGGTAGCTAATGTGTTTGCTAATGTGTGAAATAATAATAATAGGGTCTACTGTACGCTTATGTCAGTGTGTGTCTGCAGCAAGTGAGGGTATTTGTGGATATGGAGCAATGACTGAGGAACACACTGATTGCAGTATTGCTCAGGAGGATACTGAGATGGAGAAGGACTCCTTTTAATGCCCAGCATTAAAGCACTCATTTAGCCAGAGTGTTTAATCTCCCTTGTGGGTACCATGTGTTAAGGGCAACACAGTCCCTTTTAACATGAACTGCCCTCGACATGCCTTTTTTTCTGCCTCAAATGGTCAGCAGAGACACACAGCAAGCATCCCATTTCAAAAGAACTTTCTGGCAAGGAACCTGAATTAGAACATACCAAACTGCCTGATTTCATTTTAAGTCAGAACAGCTTAGAAATGAAAAGAACAAAATCCATCTTGCCAGTCAGAGATGTTTCAACAAAGGCAAGTGAATTTGTTAAGACGTGGAACCATTGTGTTAGGATATGAATTATATTCAAGCAGCATTTATGTGTGAAAACATTTTTTTTTTTTTTACAAACCTTTGAGCTGCAGAGATTTCACTCATATGGTTCTTGAATGTTTCATAGCATTTGTGTGTTTCTTGGTGTCAATTTTACGCTCTCTAGGCAATTCAATAACAGACTTGGCCTTGACAGGCTATTGCTACATCCAGTATATGCTTACTCTTCTTCATGCTCTCTGTGTAATGTGGTGCTTTAATTCTACACTCTGAGACTTTTTTGAACAGAAGGGGACTTTCTATCACAACATTGCATTTAGATTTAACATTTAAAGTTATTATCTTGAAGGTTTCGATGAAATCAGAGCCTGTTTTAAATGCTAATTATAGTCAGAATAATTCCCAGTTCAGTAAAACAAGGCATTCTTTTTTTTAATAATATCTTTGATATCAGCCTCGCCATTTACTGTTCACTCTTTAAATGAATGCATTTATGTGATGATATGGTGTGCAGTATTTCCCAGATAATTAACAGTCACTGTTATAAATAGGCAGTAGAAAGTTGTTCCTTTTTTGGTGATCACTCAAAGAAAATACACCTTGTATATTCATAGACATAACGCTCTTCTACCTCGGATAGTCTAAAAATAGGAATGGTGGGACGAGACATTTATGCTTTGAAAATACTTCTCGTCAGTGTTTTCATATAGTTGCACTCCTGAGGGCTTGAGCAAAATATTCAAGGTAAACAGTATAGTGGGATTTCAGTGCATTACTTCAAAAACAGTATGCAACTTTAGGTATATGGTTGAGGCAACATTAAGCCTCTGACTGTAAGATGAAAATATAAAAGATACAATTTTTTGAATGCCCCAACAAATGCTAATTCAAAATTAATTTGACAGCTTTCATACCTCTTGGACCAATATATCAGACATGCCATGGTTAGTGATATTGTGACTTTTGTAAGCTACAATAAAATCTATTTTCAACCCAGTAAAACTTTGTAAACTGAAAAAGTACAGATCGCTCATATTTGAAAGTTTAAACATTTAATACGGTCATAAATTCCTGTGCAACTGAAAATCCTCTCATTACAACAACCATCAAACATTCAACCTTTGAAGTGAACTTTCAACATCCCATCTGCTCAGTTATTTTAAGTGTAAAAGCAGCCACAGCAGAGGCTGTCTGTAAACTGCAATATGATTCAGAAATTGCAGAAGATTACACTATCCCACTACAGCTGCACTTGAGACTCTGAGTCGACAAGGTACTTGAAGTTTCCTGCTGGAAGACAGAAAGGAAGAGTCACAGACACAGCACAAGTTCTATTAGGGTGTCTGTGTCTGGCTCAGACTGGAGATTCTCTGTTGTCCCCAGGGATACGAGTTGCCCTCCGCTACCATTGCAACAGGAAGACTATGAGACTTTATGACCTCTGAGATATACAGTTAACTCTTCAAACACATCCTCACTTTTCAACATTTGTTGGTACTTCTTTTTCATACAGCAATTAATTCTGAATTCTTGTCAGTCCTTATTTTAACTTATTTATCTTTCACAGTAGAAGACCTTATAGAGACTAAACATGCTCCACATGTGGGATGCAAGCCCGCAGCATCTGAAAACAATACAAGGTCTCATGTAGCATACAGCATTCTGCATGCACTGTAGATCAAAGTGGAAGCTCTGCACTGAAGAACTGCCATAGTCACTACATCAATTATCCTCTCAGCATCCTCTCAATCGAAGTCTTCTGTGTTAGTTGGAAGTCAGTTTTCACACTAACCTCTTGGATCTGGATTCAGATGCTGCCCTGCCACTGCTGATCACCTTTTGTGCAAAAACACAGCGGGAGAAGATGAATAAGGTATTTTCTTAAGGTATTTAGTTGTTTATTCTGATGGAATGAGAAATTCATTCCCGGAGTAAGTTTATAATTACATTATCACCTCATCACATACTACAAAGTCAGACCAATGCACATCACAGAGCATCCTGCAATACTGTTTTTCAAAGGTGTGAAAAGGAACGCAGGTTTGCAAGTGCATCAAAATGTCCTTACACACATTAGATTGAAACGACTTAAGGATTTCAGTGTCATATGATGTCATGCTTGGAATCAGTTATTGCATTCACAGCATGCAGCCTTTTCCAGAAGAGTCATGAAACTTGACCCTTTTCAGTGTATTCACTTTGAAGTTGAATCTGTAGAAGCTAGATATGCTCATGATGCAATGTGAATAAAGGTACTATATGCTCAATAGGTGGAATGAATTATATATATATGGAAATAACTTGTGGTTTTAAACTACTGAAATGATCTAAATAGTTTTTCCATGATGTATAAGAGACATGATGGTCATAGTCTGTCTCTAAGAAATTATTTTTACAGAGTAAAAAACTGTTTTCCCAAACACGTTGTAAATGTAATCACTGCCTAAATTATGTTAAGAAGCAACATTTTATTTAATGAATGAAGTGCTAAATCTGCAGTACAATGCAACTGATTCACTAAATGGTGGATGGAGGGCAAACATACAAAACATGGGACTGTGACACCAGAGACAGAGAGAGGAGTTGGTTAAATGTCAGGAAAATCATGGTTTTGGTCAAACGTAAATAAGCATTTTGTGTCTGAAGTCACTGTCAATTGTAGCTCTATAAAACTTAAAGACTGAGAAGAATCTTTAACTATAGGCAAAAAACAACATTCAAGCAGCTTACCTGATTTCTATCATGATTTCAGCATTCACTAAAGAGACACAAACACACAAAAAAGTGTAAATGCAAATCAGAGCTTTGATCCCTTTTGGAAATCATTCCAGTTTCTCTGGAGTCTCCCACTGCACTGCAAAAACATGTTGGTGCCACACATGGACGTGTCCTCAAAATGTCCTTGCATGCCTGCTGCTTACTGGTTAGAGCACATCCCGCTGCATTTACACATTCCCACAGAATACAGTGAAGGTTCTGGAAAATTCAGATAAGGATTCTAATTTTGCGAGCCAGTGCACTTTGTGTCGACCACTAATGGCTAATGGAGTAAATAATTATAAAGCTACCCTGCGATAAATCTGATTAGTTTCTAACTCTCCCCCCTCTCTCACTGCACTGGGGTGAAGGCTGAGACAGTATAGGTCTGTTTTGCTATAATTATATAAAATTTAGTTCAATGTTAATCCATAGACTATTTTAAAAAATCAGTCAGACCACTGTCACTAGGAGCAAAACCCATGCCTGTGTCTTCAACGCAGGTTACACTGTGGATCATTTTCACAATGCACAGAACCTTGAAAAATACTTAGGGCCAAAATTAATGTTTAAAATTAATTCTACTGTGTTAAAAACAATTGATCAAAAACATCTATTAAATTAATGGGATTATAGCATGAGGTCTCAGCTCATTGTTTTCATATCATATCGTAGTCATAATCAATACACAGTACAGAAAGTATTATTTGGAAATTCTACACTGAAGATTTTGACAGGGCATTGTGATCATGCTGTCATGCTCTGAAACGTCCTTCTCACAGAGCTCTTGCTGTCAGAGTTTAGAGCATTGCATCAAAATTTGTCATCACCACTTACAGCCACATCAAATATCATATAAACCTTTTCCTCTAAACTGCCAACCAGGGCCACAAAGGGGCTGAGTTCAGCCCTGAAATGTTGAGGAAGTGCAGGTATTGAACCGCTTCTGGGGGGGCTCAGAAAGAGATGTGAGTCATCAGCCTCGGCTCAGTGGCCAAGCTGCCCGCAGTCATACCGAGATCACTTTCCTTCCATCAGCAGGATGTTGAGAACCATGAGAGGTCTGCAAAGTGAGGTGTGAGAGAGGGGGTCACAGTGCGGTTTAACAGTGCATGGTATGGGGTAAAATTTGTTGTTTTCTCTTGAGGTATTACCTTCTGGATTTGTCTGGATGGGTTTGAATGAAAACCAGGCTGGCATAGACTTGCTGTACCTGAAAGTTTGCTGTTGTCAGTAATGGATCAGCAATTTTATGTACCAGAAATATAATTACAATAATGCACTTGCACTTGTTTGCTCTAATGGAGTCCTTAAATGTAAAGCAGGGAGTTTAATGTCTTTGTTATGCCTTGTTATCTTTGTTTCTTTAATCTTCTTTGGTATTCAACATATTTTAAAAATCAGAACAAATAAGCACTAATAGTTACTAATGTAGAAAACAAAGGAAAACTGTTTTTGATCTTTTTAAAGATAGATAAGTAAAAGTACTAGTTAATGAATGTATTATGCTCAGAATCTCAGAAAGACTTTAGTAATGCTAACCTAGACCTGCTCAAGACAGTATATTCTGTATGTGAAAGTGTGGACTCAGTGTGTATTTGGAATATTTGGAGTGACAGAGCCATGGTTTATATTTTATAATCAGGGCTTAGGCCAGAGTTACTGTATAGACAGACCAATTTCTATTCCATTTCTATTCTAACTAAAAACCAAGGTTGATACATCTTTATTACTGTATGTACTCATTTTATGTTTATTCTGAAAAGTCATATCTTCTGAATAAGGCTCACAGGTCACAGATCCTAAGTCACATATCCCTCTTCCCTGATATTTTAACTCAAGTATCCACGCACAGAGTCCTACAGATGGAGTGCACACACCCCACTTGCCAACCACTTTCTCATCAAAGTACCAACCTGCACGTATCGACTCTACTTACAGAAGTCAAGTGGAGTCTATATTTCAAAGAAAGAACTGTGTAGTAGCTCAGGCAATTACAAACAAGCTTTCTCCCCATGAAGGTCTGCCAACAAGTAACGCCTCAGTCAGCAGTTTTCTTCAGGGCTCTTCATTGAAGCAATGCAACACTTTATACTCTGATTTACCTTATTATGCTAATGAAGTCTGTCTACCTGCCTCAGGGGTATGGACAAAAAAAAAACTTCCCAAATATTTATCCTGTATAATCAAGGATCTATTGAAAGTATGGGAGATATATTGAAGTCGGGGAAACAATGGAGTCTTTAAAGAGCAGGCAGGAGAGGACAGGCTGGTGGAGACGCACTGCAGTCTGGCTTCCAAAAGCAAAACAGCAGGGAGAGATTATTAATTCTTTGTAGTGGATTGCCAGTGTTGATCTCTTTTTAGTCACGCAACATATTACTAATACTGATACACTAAGAATAAGAACTTGTTTTTATGTTTTCTCTTTTATCATTGTTTTGTAAAATGTCATGTTTTTTCTTCTGTTGTTGTGTTTTGCACATACATGCCCATGTAACTCTATATAGCTGCTTGACATGAGAATCC
>JAUBNQ010000027.1:14907210-14918973 GCA_032353495.1 Ctenopoma kingsleyae
GGAAAGTAAGGAGGGGTCCAAGTTTGGCCTCTTGAGAAGAGGATGGACAATAGCATGCTTAAAATGTGCTGGAACTGACCTGGTCCTTAAACAGGAATTAATAAGAGTCTGAATGCTAGGGTCAATTGTCTCAAAGACCTCTTTAAACAATTTAGCATGGATCAAATAGAGAGAGCAATTAGATGTTTTCATGTGCAACAGAATCTCTGACACCTCGGAGAGAGAAACAGGATCAAACTGGTCAAAAACACCCAAGCTTAAAGGGATAACAGGAAGATCAGTTGAAATGGCAGAGGAACATAGCCTAATACTGGATATCTTATTGGAGAAATATTGAAGGAGGTCCTCACATAATACTGTCGATGGCTCATGGAGAGAAACAGGGCATGGATTAATAACAGAGTTAATTGTCCTGCAGAGCACCTGGGGTTTGTCATGATAATAACTATATTAGAGTTATAGTTCGATTTGGCGATTTTTACAGCCTTCTGACACTCAGACAGACAGACTCAGAGTGAGTGAAGAGAAACTCTGAGTTGTCCTTCCATTTACGCTGTGAATTGTATGGGCTTTCATCACGATTGCAGTCAATTGTAACGCAGCCCTAGCTTTGATTATGACGTGTCTGGTGAAAATAGTCTTTTCAGTGTAAACACACACACTTAGTGTAAACACTGACAAAGAAAACCTGCAGACACACACATACTGGTCTTACTATACTGTAGTTCTAAAACCCAGCCCTCTGGAAAAAGTAAGGACCAGCCAAAAAGACCTCACAGTGATGGTACTGAACTAAAATTTGTCCACACACATTCATATTGTTTTATTGAAGTGGTAATAATAACACTGGTATTTTTTTTTTTAAATAAAAATTTTTTATTGCAAATTTTGCAAAATTAATGACAATTAATTAATGCAATGACACAAGCTCGATGTCTATGACCAAAAGTTGTGCATCAGCCTCCGATGAAGATTTAGAGACAGACGGCTGAAGGAGGGAGAGATCATCACAGAGCAATGCCACCTCCTTTTTAAATTAAAGCCCGTCTAAAATCTAACAACTAGTTAGTTAACAACTAACTAACATAAATTACATTAGAAATAATAAATAAGTCAAAATAAGTTGCTTTCCACCATGGATTTCTTTAATTCAGACATCAGCTGGATCTCTCCGTTCTCTTATATTCTCTCACCCATCACGCCACACCTACACAAATATTGCCAAAAACGAAGAGGTGCATTTATGGTGCTCCTGCTGTACCAGCTGAGTTTTAGCAATACAGTTCCTAACACCCAACAGTATTGCTATCTAAAACACACTCCAGACGCTACTCCATGAACCACAATGTGGGCACACCAGTGAGACAGAGTGTGAAATCTAGCCGTGAAGGTTAGGCCAATATATCAACACACACTGGGGGTCTGACAGGTCTCTGAGCACTTTCCTTCAGTTTATTTTCCTTTTTTTCCATCACTTTTTTCAGCACCTCCATTGGTTGATGTCTGACCTGGCCTGCAGGAAGCGACAGGCTAGAAGCTTGTCCTGTGTCAAAGTGCACTGTGATGAGGAAAAATACTGGTCGCACAGACACTACTACATTCACACAGTAACAAATATACACACAAGCTCAGAGGAAGTTGAAAAGTTCACTGTTGCAGTTGATGGGGTACAAATCTGCCTGTGGCTTGTTACACTATTACACTGTGCTTTTCAATTAAACCAGACCAAGTGAGTCAAACATTTGAACATTTTGCAGTTCTACAAACATATTTTGTCTGAGGTGTATATAGTTTTTTTTTATATTATGCTATAGTTCATAAAAAGAAAATTAGATTTCAGTTTTATGAGGTAATTATAATTCAGATAAATGAAAAAAGGTCAAGAATGAATGTGCTTTGTGCCATTAGTTGTTGGAGACAATTACTTTTTCACACAGAGCCAGGCAAGTATGGACAACTCATATCTCTTAATAAATGAAAGCATCATTCACAAACTGCATTTTGTATTTACTCGGGTTATCATTGTGTTATATTGAAAGTCTTTGATGATCTGAAAAATTTGTGACAATAAACTGTGACAAAAATCATTTTTCACATTTATAATGCTAAGAATGCAGAGACAGGATATTTAAATAACTTTGCATTTATGCTAGAGGAAACTGAGCGAGTCACTAATCATTACTTACTGTGAAAAAAGAGGGGCTATTATTTGGATGATTGCTTAATGACAGTCATTTAACTTTGAATGAAGAAAAGCAACCACAAAAAAAAAACACAGAAACGCCATGATTTATTTAGAAATAATTTATATGTAAATTATATCTGGCAAATACTAAATCATTTTAATGACCAGGTAATAAATGTACCAACAAGATGTTATTTTCTGATGACCTTTCAAACAATTTGAGTTAAGGTTTTTTGGAGGACAAAAATATGAAACAGGTTACATAATATAACCACTTTATTAAAAGAATAGGGGATCTCAACTAGATCAGCTTTAAATGGAAGATGTGTTATTATAATACGTATGCTATACCTGAAAACAAAAAAGGAATTTCATGCTGTGACCTGCTTCACCCAGTAGCTTATCTACACCACTGTGAAAGTTAATGGAGTCAGAACTCCAGAAACTCCTGCCTCATTAAAGTAGACTGGAAGAGATAGGATGGAAAATAAAAATAACTTTTTTTTTTAAAGCCCCAGTATTTAACATCTGTAGATTAAACTTAACAATAACAACTTCAAAATAATTTTGACAGTACGATATCTCTGCCATTGCAACTGTTTGCCTGAACCGTCTGTTATAAGCACTATGTAACAAAAAGAATAACCACAAAACTCACTAAATGTTCTCACGGACCAGTTCAAGTTGACATATGGCTGCACAATTAATCGAAACGATGAGTACATGGATTCTTTCATTCACTCTAAGTTTACCAGCTGACTAACACAAGACTGGCTACTCAGTTCTGTTAGCTTAAAAAAAAAAACAGTTCTTTAAAATAATTTCTGTGACCTATAAAAAAATCAACTTACCCTACCAATGATCAGGTGAAGCCTGTGTCCACATATTTATCTCGACTGTTCTGATAATGTTGGTACTGTCGGTTGTGATAATGACTTGACTCCTCACAGAGCCTCTCTCACTCCTGAGGCTGTGTTCTCTCATGTGTGCTCTAAGGTGAAATATGACGTTTGCAAGCAGCGTCAACATAGAACACAGTTAAACTAATGTATGGTTCAGTCATCCTGCTTGACCACAGTGTGCAGCACAGACCACAACAACAGCGGCACAAGTGAGAACATGGTTGGGCATGGATGTCGAGTTGGGCAATGGTGAACTGGTAGCTAAAAAGAACAACTTGCAAAACACAATAACAGGGTATACGCAGGTATGTTCAGTTTGAACAGCGTATATCCACTAATAAATCCCCGCTGTTACAGGGTATATGCAGGTATGCGGAGTGTATCTACTTGTTCTTTATACCAATTAATTTGTGATGAATCAACCTGAATAATGAATCAAACATCAGTCACAGCCTTATTTTAAGTTGGATCCATGACGATGAAGATACAGAAAAACTGTTAATCTATGACATAAATAGAACATTTTAGAGAACACCCCCAAACTTTCGTAAATCATCTTTTTAGATGGAGATAATTTCTTATAAGGAGAAGTTCAGCTACGCCATAGTTTGCACCATGAGAGAGATGATTTGCTGCAGCAATAACATTTAGCCAATCACAGGAGTGGTGGGACAAACCTTTGTTTTGTCAAAGAAGTATAATTTGTTACTAATGTGTTATATTAGTATAATAGTGTCTGAAAAACACCTGTCTTAGTTTTGACATGACAATATCAATATTAACTGTGTTTACTGTAATTGTGCAAGCAGGTTCCCTTTAACATATCGCAATTGCGTATTGTAATCGCAATACTGATCTTAATAATAGCAATATGACTTTTTTCCCCAAATCGTGCAGCCCTAGTTGATGCTATCATTCCAACCTCATCCAATCACTCCAGACAGCAACATGATAAGCTATAAAATCAGGTGAAGTGAAACTGAAACTTGGGTGGCAAGCAAAACAATGCAGTTGTACAGCAGCCAAGAAAAGAGCACTTATTGTCAGCTCTAGTGTCCTACTGTCTATTTTAGCTCTCACCAACAAATGAAAGCCAGTCTAATATTAACTCTTGCCCGTTCTCTTGCTTGGTCACTCTCTTTTTCCTCATCCTCACTTCTTCCAACATCAACTTCTTCCTTCTCTACCAAAGGGAAGAGTAATGAATGGATGTTTGTGAACATAATTCAGAGAACTGCTGTGTTAATGTAAGGGGAAACACATTTAATGGGGAAACAGACTTTACACCATTAGTTCACATGCACATGCACCACTGTCTAGAGCAGAGGTAGTGAAGTATGATTTAAGGAGGTCTGGACAGAAAAAATTTACTCATGTCCGGGTCCACAACATCATCATGTTTAAATAGCATTATAAAGTAGTTACACATTAAGATTAATTGATATATATATAAAGAAGTAACTTGTCATTAAGCTATAATTCAATGCCATTTCAACAATACTTCAATGCAACTCTGGAGGGCTACATACAATAATAAATAAGAATAAAGCTGAGCACTGTCTGACACATCAGTGGACTCATCTACAGCCAAGACTGTGGAGTCTTACACATGGCTTTATGCAGCTGATTTAGCACATTTCTGGTTAATACCTCACTGTTCTTTATTTATTGGCTGTTAATGCAGATACAGATATTTGTTTTATTTTTCACTTTTAGTTTTCCCTCAAAGGGTATGAGCTACTGCACTGAGACACTTAGTTAAAAAAATGTGTTAAACTCCTTGTTTATCAATCGCAGTTGACTTTAAAATCGCTTATTATTCTGTGCTTAGTTACATCATGGAGTTTCACATTCCCACTTTAAACCACTGAGAGCAGATCTCATAGCAGATAAGACACAGCGGTTTCAAGCTTCCTACAGGAACGATGAAGTTAAATGCCTCGATCCATTCAGGATTAAAAATCTGGATTTCAGTGTCAACCTTCCACTGTTTAGCACAAATCATGTCACACTGACAATGTCGCCGTTTTCTCTCTCTCTTGTTGTCTCACTCCTTTATATTTTTCTCTGTCACTGCTGCTGTTTACTTTCTGCACCTATATTCAGTGAAGGCCCGCCCTACTCTGCCTGTGATTGGCTGATTCTTGCCCTCACCTGGACCAATCTCATTCCTCATGCCAAAACCCAACCAATCTGAAACCACAAAGGCAACAATGACTGGCCAATCACAGACAGGATGTGCCTTTCACTGAGAAGTGGTGTAGAAACACTATCAGAAAAGAGACGACGGTCAAAATGTAATCTCCGCCAAAACGGACTAAAACTTAATAACAAGTCGGTTCCAGCTATGGGTCCAGACAGGACAAAGTCTGGGTCCGGACCCGGACCGCCTGTTAAAAGAGATCTGTTCTAGAGTATGATACGCTGCTCAAATAAATTAAACGAACACTTTTTAATCAGAGGATAGTATCAAGTCAGTTAGTAGCAGAGGGGGTTGTTAGCGTCATCTGTTTTGGTGTTAATGAAATTAACAGCTTTAACACCAAAGGGGCAACAATGTGATGACCCCAAAATCAGGAATGGTTTTGCAGGTAGAGGCCACAGACATCTTTTCCCTCCTCATCTTTTTTTTGACTGCAGTAGTTTTGCATGTGACTAGGGTCAGTGTCACTACTGGTAGCATGAGGCGATACCTGGACCCTACAGAGGTTGCACAGACAGTCCAACTCCACCAGGATGGCACATCAATACGTGCCATTGCCAGAAGGTTTGTTGTGTCTCCCAGCACAGTCTGAAGAGCATGGAGAAGATTCCAGGAGACAGGAAGTTACTCTAGGAGAGCTGGACAGTACTGTCTTCTCTGACCAAACCATTAGAAACAGACTTCATGAGGGTGGGCTGAGGGCCTGACGTCCTCTAGTGGGCCCTATGCTCACTGCCTGGCACTGTGGAGCTCGACTGGCCTTCACCAGAGAACACCAGAATTGGCAGGTCCAGCACTGGCGCCATGTGCTTTTCACAGAAGAGAGCAGACATGAAAGGGTCTGGAGAAGCCGTGGTGAACGTTAAGCTGCCTGCAACGTTGTTCAGCATGATCGGTTTGGTGGCAGGTCAGTGTTGGTCTGGGGAGGCATATCCATGGAGGGACACACAGACCTGTACAGGATAGACAATGGCACCCTGACTGCCATTAGGTATCGGGATGAAATCCTTAGACCCATTGTTAGACCCTTTGCTGGTGCAGTGGGTCCTGGGTTCCTCCTGGTGCATGATAATGCCTGGCCTCATGTGGCAAGAGTATGCAGGCAGTTCCTGGAGGATGAAGGAATTGATACCATTGACTGGCCTCCACGCTTGACTGACCTAAATCCAACAGCATTTCTGGGACATCATGTATAGATCCATCCGATGCCGCCAGGTTGCACCTCAGACTGTCCAGGAGCTCAGTGATGCCTTGGGCAGGATCTGGGAGGAGATACCCCAGGACACCATCCATTATCTCATAAGGAGCATGCCCCAATTTTGCCAGGCATACATACAAGCAGATGGGGGCCATAAAAACTACTGAGTACCATTTTGAGTTGCTGCAATGACATTTCAGCACATTGGACTAGCCTGCCGCATCAGTTTTTCAGTTTAAATTTCTTGGTGACTTTGAATTAAGCCCTCTGTAGGTTGACACATTAACCATTCCATGGATATCCAGCATGAGTTTTTTCAGATCTGATGTGTTCCTTTAATTTTTTTGAGCAGTGTATTTACTACAGCTGTGTAAAAGTGAATCGGAGTCAGCAACTGCAGAGGGAGCCGAATAACAAATGTACAAAATGTTTCAGATCGGGGCTTTAAATGTATAATTATGGACCTATTTGAACCATAAATTACCTTTCCAAATCTTTAAAGCATTCAAATTTGTTAAATGACCAAGTTTGTTTTTGAAGCATCTGGCACCTCTTGAAGTCTGAAAAGAGAACAGCCGGTGGAGCCTTCCCTCTCCAGACTCCATCAGAAAGAAAGGAAAGTGAATGTTGAATATTCATGACCATATTCATGACAGCATAAGATATCCGCTGGGATGTTAGAGGGGCAGGTCACAGCTTTCATACTTAGCTCAGTGAGGATTCTGTTAGATAGCAGGCCACAAGAGATTTCTGCAAGAGAGTCCAAACTCTCAGAGCCTCCTTGTTGTGTCAGGGGTCAGTGCTCTATTGACCCCGGCAGGTGGGGGGCTGCTGCAAGTCAAAGGCCTATCAAATCAATTCCACCTCGCCAAGAATGGAATCAAACTTTTCTTTATGTGTGTTGGTGTTGATATCCAGTCCCACACACTGAGGGCACCAACTTATTATGAGCAGAAATGATATGTTAGTTGTTTTTGCTTGTTAACTTACAATCAAGACAGTCATTTATTCTCTTGTAAAGAGGTTATGATGAATTTGTTTCATCCCCAAGAATCTACCCCCTCCTTTGCTCTTTTCACTTTGTATGAGTCAAAACAACTGACTAATTGGTGCATTAAAACAGCCTGAAGCCTGAAATGAAGCAAAGCACGGAGTACAGTCTCAAAGGTACACAAGGATTAGAAGAGAGAAAGGATTCAAAGAGAGAAAGAAAGAGGGAAGCAGAGATAATAAATGGAGACAAAAAAAGACTGAAAAAAGCGAGGGAACCAAAACACAGAACAAACATGATAGGGAAACAAGCTAGTAAACAACAGAATGAAAGACAGTCAGCATTCTAGCTTGTACAGATATTTGTGAGTGCACGTGTTAAATTTTTATACTTGCTGGAGACAAATTGAAGCACAGAGGGAGCGTCTGAGCTGGGATCAGACATGATAAGAGACGAGGGGGAGGCCAGAGCAGCCGTCACACCAGACCTGGCAGGAACCTTGTGTTTCTGAAAAATCTGACTCTCACACAGAGCCTTATTTGTTTTTTGTCTGCTTTTCTATTTTCATCCTATGTTAACAACAACACCCCTTTCTCTTTTCTCCTTGGCCAAAAGCTTTTACATCCTTCTTGTTTTCTCACTCTCTCTGTGGCAGTGATTGTGTTCTCCATGTTGTATTAAGTTACTTGTCTGTGAAGATTCTCAGTCATCCAGGTGAAGTTGTCTGAAAGTTGAGTCATGGCAACTGGACTGGAAAGAAAGAAAGAAGAAAGAAGTCCAGTTGCCATGACTCAACTTTCAGACATTAAGGTACGTGGTGAGCAAATGAGGACAGATTGCATTTCATAATGAAGCAGATCAGATGCACGTAGTTTTAATATTCTGTATTGTAGCACCATGTCTTTACTTTCTACTGTAGAGCACACATTATAAATGGCGTATATTAGTGCAATGCATAACCCCATTACATTGTCCAATGTGCCTGTCAGCAAGTTAGTGAAGCCACATTAAATTGAAAAAGTCAGTGTTCTGTCAGTCTGATTTTCTTTTTGGTGGGTTTCTGCTTATGTTTTGCTCAAATTAGCCTCTTCATTTGACTTGATTCAATTCTACTTCAAAAGACAGACAATTGGTGGAAAAATGATTGAGCTGTGAAATGTCAGTGACTTTTCAGATTTTTTTTTTCCCTCTGCTCTGCTTGATTATGATTACAGTCTTGCAACACAACAAGACTAATATGCAGCCCACTACTGAACCTTAACTTTTCACACCAATAAAGTAAAGTAGATGCAGTATACTTTGTCCTCTCTAGCCACTTTTTTTTTTTTACTGTTAGTATGCTGCTGTTAACATTTAGCTAACTAGCATGATTGTAGACTGAGTAACCTGTGTCCCAAATCCACTACATACCAGTTCTAAGCAAGATTCAAGCCAGTTGTGTGTTCATGTTCAGGATAAATGACAATGTATACACAGATTAAACAATTCATATTATAGTACATAGTTGAGCTGGTTAAATTGATTTAATTTTATTCTCAATTACAATTATGGCTTCCGACAATTAAAATGATGACTGTACTCATTCCATTTCATAGTGATGCTCCTGTTTTGTTTTGCCATTAAATCCAATGCATACATTTCCTTTACAGCGCCAGAAACCAGATACACTTTATTTGTAAAATAAATCTAGAGTAGTAAGTTATTTCCTCTGAACTGTCAATCACAAATAGGCAGATTAAATACTTATAACTCCTCTCAATCATCAGAGTCTTCCTAGAAATTTGTAACCTTCACAATAGACTGTTTAGCTTCACCCAGCTCCAAAGCAATCCCTATCAAAGTGGATTGTGGACCAGAAAATCTGTGACGGCTCTCTTAAATAATGCTTCCTGCGTGGATTTAAATGCTTAATAGGATATTTATTAAGTATTATTTTGTAAATAACATTTTGGTTACCAATAATCATGACTGTGATCTCTGCCATGATCAAGCAGCCTTTATATTTCTACTGTAAATATGCTGCAATAAAAATGTCCCAAAAGATTTACTGCGTTCTTCTGCTGTCCTCTGGTGTCTTTCTGGAGCCCTTTCACCAACTCTAGCAGGTCATATTAAGTTTTTTTAACCAGCATTTAGATTTGTTATAGGTTTTTCCATTGTGGGGGAATAATGCACTGCAAGGTTCTAAGGCATGAATGAGTTGTTCCAAAAATAGCTTAACAGAGACCATCTTCAGTTGATGGATCATAAAAATCGAAATACAAAAAAAAAAGAAAGGAAAAAAAGTGAAACTTGTCACCTCAGACCCCTCTGGAGTTTCTGAAACACCAGTTTGAGGGCATCCTGGCAGCTGGCTTCTCTGCAACTGTCTTCCATGATCTGGCATTCACCCTGCTTTCAACAGCTGGAAGGAGGTGGAGAGTGACAGTCAGAGACAGCAAAGATCAAAGAGAAGTAAAGATGGAGGGACAGAGCCCATCTGTCAACCTAAGCAGTCAGATCCTGTTCAGTGCTGTACAGTGGCAGCTGGTTGGAGTCTTAGGGTGCTTTCACACCAACAGCAGTTGGTGCGCACCCAACGGCCCATTCGGACCAAAAGCTCTTAGTTCGGTTCGTTTTTGTTGGTGTGAAAGCATCAATCACACTCGGGTGCGCACTAAATCAAGTGGATCGAGACCTCCAAAAAGAGGGGGTCTCGCGTACCGAAACAAAACAGGACCAAACGCTATGAATCGCATTATCTGAAGGCATTAAATCATGTGTAGAGTTTATTTCCTTAGAACACCTAAAACATGCTGCATGATGAATCGCGGATAAACATGATGCGTCGAGAAGGTGCAGTGTCTCACAGACATCTGGTCGGATGAATGTGCAAGTGATTTAACATAATAAACACTCACCGTGAGGACGACCCACGTTAACATTCATCGTGTAATTTTCTCCTCTGTCAGCGAAATATACAGCGGTCAATGACACGGGATCTACTTCCTGTATTTACTTTTGTTGTTCCCACGGCAGACACATCTGACCAATAAGGAGAGAGAAAGTTCTCGTGTGATTTAAAGTGACGCATTTTGGTTCGCTTGGATTTTTCCCTGTGTGAAAGGAAACCGAACCAAGAGGAAAATGTTAGTAAGTCAACAACTGATTCAGACCAAAGCAAACAACCTAAGGTGTGAAAACGCCCTTAAGTTAGCTTGGCATAGAATCAACAAGTGTTTTTTCGGGTTCTTTGTTGTTAGCATTTTCCTGTGCCAGGTGCAATAGTAGATCAACTAGAAGACAACTCAAGAGTAATTCCTTTACTTATTAAGTGATTGATTCTCAACATGGGGTGATGGTGTTAAACCCTAAGAGGGATCTGGGTCAGACATCTGAAATGTATTTATTGTATCATAGTGCAAGTGAGTTTATGCAAGGAATGCCAGAGCAAGATGACCTTCCTGTTTATTAAAGATGTATCTGAGTTTCTGACACCAAACAGCAGTCTGCTATGATCTTTGTTTAATTGTAAAACCAATTTAAGTCTATATTTGTGCCTTAAAATAGTGAAATTCTATAGGTTCTTATCTAACCTTTAGCGAACTCTGTTGGCTTAATTATGTTCATTGTTATTGTGTGTTTAGTTGCAGCTTTCCTTTAACATACCTTCGTGCCTGCCGTCATTTCATCTTCAGTCTCGTTAGTTGTACGTGGGTGGATCCTGTGTGTTCTCGCTTTGGCTTCTGTTTATGGCTCTATTTTGCTCAGCGACACAGTCAAGTGCAAACATATGAGCTCAGAAACTTTGATCATGGGAAAATCTATGTTAAACAAAGACAATAAGAAAGTTTTGTAAAAAGAATAATTCAACATTTTGTGAAATACGCTACTTTCTGGAGAAGAGGTCACTGAAAAGACTAAAACCATTCTAATGCAATATTGGTCCATTTTATAATGGATCACTTATCTTAGCAAAAAGACAGCAAAGGTAACAAAAAAAAACAACTCACCAGATCCTCTAAAACTCATGGATTGTCAATTATTTTAATTAGTGTAAAAATTTAAATTTGCTATTGAATATTATATGTCATAGTATTTCTTCTTCCTCAATTACTGCTAACAGCCAAGATAATCTCTTTCACAACATGTCTAACTATCCCTTTAATACTTCAGTCAAAAATCATTAATGACTTCTTGGACATGGATTCTTGCGTCTTGACAGATCTTAGATGACCTCATTATGATATGGTTGCACCTGACTTTCCAGACAATGCCGTGTGTGTGTATGTGTTGTGTATTTCA
>JAUBNQ010000027.1:14929205-14952925 GCA_032353495.1 Ctenopoma kingsleyae
AGGTGAGGGCAAGAATCAGCCAATCACAGACAGAGTAGGGCGGGTCTTCACTGAACAGAGACGCGGAAAGTAAACAGCAGCAGCAACAAAGAATATGAAGTAGAAAGAAGACAAGAGAGAGAAAAGCAACGACATTGTGAGTCAGTGTGACATGACTTGTGCTAAACAGTGGAAGGTTGATACTGAAATGCAGACTTTTAATCCCAAATGGACCGAGGTGTTTATCTCTATCCTTCATACTTCAACCACTAAATTAGGCAGTTAGGTTACAGAAAATAAGCGATCTTAAAGTCAACGACGATCAGTCAACAAGGATTTTAACACATACTTTTACTGGCCAACAACAAGCTAATGACTGCTCCCCCACAGAAAAACATCCAGTGATAGAGTCAAAAGTTTGTAAATGCAGGAGCTCATACACTTTGAGGGAAAACAAAAAGTAGAAAATAAAACAAATCCCTGTTTAAATAAAGAAGAGTGAGGTATAAACCAGAGATGTTAGATCAGCTGCATGAAGACATGTATAAGTCTCCACAGATACATATTCCAAGTAATTTCATGTTCACTACAAGAGTGTACGCTACTCATATTCACTAAAGCTCTCATCTTGGGTGGGAGCTGTCTCCCGGGAAAGAGAGGTGGACATACCATGTGTCTTAATACCACCACCACACAGAGTTATTCCATGTTCATTACATGGACTTTCATTGTCAAGACCCCAACAGCCATCATTTGAAAAAAATGAATTTGAATAATTTGGTGTATGATATTTGCCAGGAAATCATTTTGTCAATTAATCAAATGTCAGTATGGGAAAATAGCAGGATGATAAGAAAGGACTGCTTATGGTAAGAAATGCTGGATTCCAGGGGGATCAGGAAGAGAGGGAAGAAGAGAGGGAAGAAGAGAGGGATCAGGACTAGGGAAGAACACCGTGCTGTAGTTTTATCACAAAGTACTGTGCTAGTTATATGTCAGCAAAACAGGCAGCAATGGTTTGAGCTGTACTGCATGAGTCATTTTCACCTGACAATTCTTCTAATCCGACACACCCCACAGATAGCACTAGTTTGAGTGTTTGTGCAGTTGGTTTTTTTTTTGGGGGGGGGGGGGGGGGTTGGGGGTGGCAGAAAAATTAATTTTTCCAGTCTTTCCCCAAATAAAAAAGTATTTAAAAAAAATATTTTTTTTTTTTTTTTTTACAACTTTCTCCAGTATGCAGCACAAAACTGGGCACATTCCATCCCACTGGAAGACTGGAAGAAAATGGCCAATCTGAACAGAGTGGGATGGGGGGGAATGGGGCCCTTAAAAACTAGCTCAAACGAGCCTTTTTAGTTTCAAGGCCATAGAAGCTGTTGCATAAAAAGGCATTACATTTGCACTTAACATGAAAATCATATAATTTTATATCAGTAGAGGCCCAGAAAAAAAATGAACCCCAAATTAACCACATGGGTATTTTGAAGTTTATTTTACTGCTCAATTCACATCGTTTAATAGTATTCACTTTTTCCCACCCCTCTGCCTCTCCCTCCTCTCTCAGGTGGTTTTGCAGTTCCCACTGATGACAGCATCTCCATCCATTTTCACTAAAGCTCCTATTTTGGGTGGGGGCTGTGTCCCAGGAGAGAGAAGAGGGTGATGCAATGCCCCAGATGACAGCTGGATGTGGCTCCTTATTCAGACAGGGCTGTGTCTCATTGGTTTTACCAGAAACAGATAAAAACACTCCAGCAGTGTATAAAGTTAATTTGTTAATTTACACATATACTGGATACAGGAATTCTTTCTAAGCAGATGTTTCACTGACAAATGAAAACTTTGGCATAAAGTATTTTAAGTTCTATAATATTGTACTATAAAACATAAATAAAGTATAAGGAAAGCACAAATGTGTGTATGTTGTGAAGTGTAATTTAATATTTTCTTTAGCCACTTTCGGAGGTTACAAATGAATCATCTCTCTCTGCTAGGTTGTGCCAAAAGCTGTGAGCACCCTCTAGTGTTTCAAACACTGACATTTTTGTTTCTAACCATGAAAAACATAATGGTAACTGGAACACAGATGCCACCTTTAGCATCACACACACTGTGGATAATAGTCCTAATTGCTCTGATTTCATGGATGAAGTATTTATTTTCTGTACACCTGCCATCTGCTAGGTATACCCCTTTTTCAATCCCAGGAGACAAATTCAAATTTGATATGAAAATTACAAAAGGACTGCAGCATATATAACATAATTGTTCAAACACAAAGAAACCCTCGCTGTGAGACATTTTTCTAATTTATTTACTATTTATAAGTACTGCAGAATTATCTGTGTATGTGAGTAAGAAAGCCATAGAGAGTCAATAGAGAATGAATTTGTTTAGTTAAAAAATGGTGTAAAAGCAACTTCCTCTACCTTCTGCTAACCTTTTAAAAATTCTATTCTGGTACTTTTTTTATTCCTCTCACTTCTGAACACCTGTGTAAAAGGCAACACACTTATGAATACCTAATGAAACAATCACACCAATTTATTCCTGTTATAGTCACCCTACCAGACCTATTAGCACAAAGTTAAATAACACTGAATCTAATCTGTGAGCAGGAATGATTTCCTCCAGTTATAATACAGCCTGCCAATTGACATATCTCACTTTTCAATTTCTAATTCATTTTGGCTTGCCATGCAGGTGAGGAGGATAAAAAACAGTTACAGTTACAGTCTATATGGCGCTGACAAAACATGCACGTTTTTGCTACTTTCAGTTGAAAGAATAAAGACAAAAAACACTGGCTTAGAAAGGTTAAAGAATGTTGTAGTTGGTTATATAGGTAATCACATTTTCTTAAGTCCAGCTACATTATATTGAAATTTCAATTTTATGTAAATATGCAAATTAGTAAGGCTTCTGCATTTTTGGGCTCCTGTGTGACATCCCTCTCCAGTCTAGTCACTTAGCTCCAGGCACACATAAATAGGGATAAAACTAGGGATGTCTGATATTATCAGCCTACTGATATTATCGGCTAATATTGGCATTAAAATATAATAGCGGAAATTATCAGTATCGGTTTTTACTCTTTTAATGACACAACTTTTACAAACCATGCACATATTATACATCAAACTCTTCAGCTCTTCTCCTCTCTCTCAAAACGTCAAAATATGACAAATCTGAGGCATAGTTTTTGAGATATTTTTGTTTGTTTGGCACACCTTGCAATAATGTTTAAAGTTTAAGTATGCATGACAGGAGATATGTGATGTTAGTTACCTAAAATGATTTAGTTTTTCCTTTTTTTCCCTGAGGGGGGACCCCACATATATTGGTATCGGTTCATATCGGCATCGGAAAGAGTTAGACAATATCAGTATATCGGATATCGGTAAAAAAGCCAATATCAAACATCCCTAAATAAAACAAAATTATTCTAGAGATTCCAAATGATACTGGACCAAATGAATCAGATACTGATAATAAAAAGCCAATTTGTGTGGTTTGTGATGCTTATAAAAAAAAAAAAAAACGTATTCACCATTTTATAGATGCTCCTTATCTATCCAGTGACTTTATATGGGGAAAACACTATTTAGCCCAGTGTATGTCATGTCATCACTGCAGACATTTTAGTATCACAGTTTGGCCACAACAACAAAATTGCTTCACAGCGAAGCACAGATCCTGAGGCTTGGTGCATTCCAATTAACAGCGATAACTTCATTTTTCAATTGCTATTTGCAATTACAGCTACTACAGTTTTTGCTGGGCTTGCTTCAGCAATTACATTTTAATGTGTTCTAAACTGATTCTAAAGCAACGTTTTTCACACTGAAGGAGTTTAATTCAGTGTAAAACAGAAAAAAGTTAATTTAAGGTAACTTGATCACTGGAAATTAAAGTAAGGTGGGTCAAATCACCAATTATCAGTTGGTTTATGTGGGTGACTGGGTGTGTATGTGCTTTGATAACCAAGATGTTCACATAGGTAGGTAATTTGTGTTTTTGACAGCCACAGAGTGTGAGCAGCAGTACTTTAATTACCGTCCAGACTTCTAACTTAGAGGGCTGCTGGGAAGAGAAAATGGGGTATTTACATTTGATTTTTTTTTTTTTATTAGAAATTTTCTGTGTACTTGATACTTGGAATAAAAAATGTAACCAACCTATTTAGATTTGTTTTTTTTGCAACAGCACTGTTTATTTGCCTGTAACAATGCAATAAATGCTGACTTACACTGCATATTATATATACACTGTAGAACAGTGGTTCTCAAACTTCTTACACTTTTACACTGGGTACCACCTCAAAAAATATTTGGCTCTCCAAGTAGCAAACAATATGAGTAACGAGTTACATTTACTCCTTTACATTTACTTAAGTAAATTTTGAAAAAAATTTACCTCTTAGAGTAGTTTTACTGCACCATACATTTTACTTTTAATTGGAGTAGTTTTGTGAAGAAGAAAAGTTTCTTACTGCGCGGCATTCAGACACTCAACTCATTACTTTTATTTTTTACTATTTATTCTAGACATTAGTTTCACCAATCAGACATAGCAACAATGCTCACATGACTCCGGTAATAAGGTCGCTACACTGATTGAAGTTGCTTCTCGCTGACGTGCAGAAGGCAGACAGTTGTACAGCTGTGCGCAAATGCGCACACTTCACCCGTGAGATCACCTGTTAGCTCACTCTGGATTCAGAAAGAGGTGACTTCAGTGACTAGACTTCAGCAATTTATGTGAATAAGACTCTCTGTCCATGTGACCATATGTACAAACAACCTGAGAGATCAAACGGGTGAAGCTGTACGACTGTCTGCTTTCTGCGTTTCAGCGAGAACCAACTTCAATCAGTGTAGCGACGTTATTACCGACCTGTGTTATATCTGCTCATGTGTCTTAATTAAACGTCCCCAATAAAACTGGACATGGTTCTAAATTATGACAGACATCCAGATACCAGATTTTGTCTACAACAACATGTGAATGAAAACACTGTGTAGTCAGTTTGGGCTAAGACTTGTAATTCGGGATGTGGTGTTGTGACTCTAATGCTGTTAATAATTTTTATGGAGATGTAACATGTATAAAAGTCTGATGGTCAGACGTTGTCCAGTGAGTGGAAACAGTTCACTTGTAAACTAGGATGATTTTGTTTTGTTTTGTAGGATGAAATATGTGCACACATATTGTCAAAAACTTCCATTTCCATACTAAACACATATCTTGGTAAGTGATAATTCTTACCTATTCAGAGCACACGAAATAAGAAATTTTATCATCTACTTTCCACCTGTCTGAATCGAATCACTTCCCATATTACCAGTAATAGGACATTGTGCAGATCAGCTAACCTTTCCATCAAATCCCTCCTTCAGGAGTATCAGAAAACAACCTGTGAAGACCGGACAGAAATACAGCAATAAACAAATAAATGAGCATGTGTGTGGGGACCCAGATAGTCACAATGTAGCACTACGACCACTTTTGTGGTTACAAGTTTGGTTAATAATCATTGTCCTGCTATTATTATCATGAAAAATCATAAATTCATTCTGATGTAGGGCCCTATGATTTCCGCGATGGGGAAAACGTGGATGGAATCGCAGAATTCAACAAATAAAATGGAATCCGTTATTAAACGCAGCATGTCGTAGAATACGGTGATATTGGTGTGCGGATAAAGCAAAACAATAGTTTCTAATGGGTTTCGGCTGCTGCAGCCCCCTGTGCGTGTTACCTGTTTAGACAGGACTCAGCTTTTCACACACACAAACGCACAGACAGAGGAAAAAAGTCAGCGGTCAGCTATGACGAAGAAGCTCACTGAAACACCCAAGTCATTCAATGTTTAGTGCTAACTTTAGAGCAGAACAATACAAACAATTGTTGTTGTTTTTTTTGTTTGTTTTTTTTGTTGTTGTTTTTTTAAATCGGGAAAACAATTCTTTGTAAGTTTTTACCAGCGATAGCCTGGACCTGCAAGAATACGTGACGACCACTTACAGTCAAAGACTCACATCACAAACAGAGACAAAAAGCAAACTAGTGCGAGCTGCTCACTCCAGCAAAGTCTTGGTCATACAACACCTAGAATACAAATCAGCTGTTCCCTCTGTATATTTATTTGATAAATTTTTTATGTTGATTTCAAATGTGAAGCACTTTTTTACAGGTAAATATTGAAATGCATTAGCAAAGCAGTAAGTGTTCTGCTGAACCCCAGCACTGTGTTGAAGTTGAATAACTGATTTTTTCCTATTGCCTGGTGCTTTATTCCCCATCCACTACATAATTAGACACTTTTTAGGTGAATAACTATTATTATAACGTAAAACACAGAATTCAGAAAAATAAAAATGGAAAAAGCGGAATTTAGGAAAAAATAAAACAGATTTCATAGGGCCCTACTGATCACTGCAATTATTGTCCATTTGTCTATGTAACACAAGTTCATTGTCCAAAAATGATGCAACATACCCTTTTGGGTGATATTTTCCTTCATGATAATAGACAGATCTTATGTCATATGACTTTTGATCGCAATGTATCTACAAAGACTCATAAAATGGAAAATTTGTGCATTTCAATGTTTCATTTTCAGCATAAAGGAAGTTGAACTGTTGAACTGAACGTAGCAACACCTTTTCATTCTGCTTCACACAATTAAAGAGTTCCCACCCACGTTCTCCTTTGTCTGGCTGTTTGTCCTCTCACAAAACAGCCCAGACAGGCCTCGTCAGTTTAGGTAATAAGAGGTGATCTGCAGTGCTTGATCCAATTACAATAGTCTGGACAGTATAAAGCAGATGACAGAGCATCTGCAAGTAAGGAAGGAAGAAGCACACAGCTAAGAAAATTACGCATTTCTGCCTCTCAGTTTGCCTTTTATGTGTATGGATCACCCATCGTGCTTGGACATGCATGTAGTTGCCATTGTGAGAAACCATGTAGTTTCTGTCCATTCTGAAAACTTCATAACTAGCACCTATTTAAGCCCTCCAGTTGTGGAGTGCTCTGGGGTCTATGGCCTCTGCATCCACAGCCTATTAGCTCAGGCAGGCCCCATTGCCCAGTTCACCCAAGCATGAGATGGACCCTCTGTAATACAAATTGTCTGCACCACTTACGGCAGCTCCACCAGAGAGCAAACATGACAGCCATTAATTGGAGAGGCCCTCAGCATGAGAAAGGCTTGAGGGGAGTCCACTGCTCAGACGGGTAGGTGAGGGGGAACGAGGGAGAAGACAGGACTTAAAAAGGGTGGGGAGATGAGAAGGAAGGAACAAAGTAATTGGGGACAAAAAAAAAGAGAGAGCACATGAAGTGGAGAAAAGATGGACGAAAGAAAAAAAAGGTGATACAGGAGCCAAGGAAGATGGGCAGCATGAAGCTGTTACAAGCTCATTTCCCACTGAATCCTGTTAACATTTTTTACAGACAGAATAAAGGACTTTAAATAATAAACTTGAAGCTGTTAACATTAACGTGCAAGTCTATTTACCAATGTTTTAATGTGTTAACATCACTAATGTTTGAACGGGAAGCCAATTAGCCCAAGTGTAATCATCATAATATAATCGTCATTCATTTGTTGATGCATCTTCAAATTACTAGTAAATAGAAGGGGAGTAGTAGTGGAGTAAAAATTATAATATGTCCCTCTCCACTGTAGAAATTTGAAATACTAGTAATTCGGTAAATGTACTTTGTTTCTTTTCACCAATGACAACAATCAAATTCAGTAACTAATGAGCATATGTAAGATGTGATCGTCATAGCTTTGTGCATAACTGAGTCTACCTGGTTAGGCAGTGGGCTCTCTGGGCATGGAACCTGCTGGACTTATGTAGGCAATGTAGGCATAGTGTTTGTTGCCATCTATGCTCAACAGGAAGAGACCTGAAAATCCTAAGATTCTACAGCAGGGGTCACTGCAGGCCTAAAATATTCTCCATTTCCTGTGACTTTTCATTTTTAAACTTGAAGATTCATTATTTTTAAGAGTGCGTGACTTCAGAGGGTTAATAAAAAAAAAGATGCATAAAAGAACTCATCTTCACATCTGATACAAACAGCTTTCAGTGGAGCTTTGTCATTTCTTGTGCCCTTGAGCATCTGTGATATTTTCTCTTTAAGCTGAAGTTCTGTTTGACATGTCCTTCTGTTTTGACGTCATCACCCATCTCTGGCCGTCACCAGTGTTAAGTTTATGAACACCAGGTACACTCAGAAACATTTATGAAAGATGTGATCTGTTCTGTGGAACAAACTGAGATGATTCAAAATTAGAAACATATGGTAGATACCTCTGTGAATTTTAGAGAAATGCTTTTAGTTTTTATTACCCCAATTAAAGACTTATAATTTTGGGTCATTTTCTAAATATGCACTATGAAAAAACACATCACAAGAAAACCAAAATAATTTTTTTTTTATTAGAAAAGTTCATAAAAACAGTCTCAACAGAGCAAATATATATGTGGCTTCCCAAGGGCAATTTATAAACACAATAAGTACTGTGGACATATAAAGATGCAAACAGAAAAAAGTATACACAGATTTTTGCATAATATAAAAACACTACAGCATCAAATTATATATCTAATTATGTAAAAGTTGTCCTTGGGTTGAAAAGACCAGCTATCACTACTCCACAAACACTATAGATCTAGACAAAGACAGCATTACAGTATGTGGAGCAAAACACACAAACTGATAACTGAAGTCAATGTTTTAAACAGGTTCACCGCAAAAGCACTATTACACACAAGCAGAGAAACAGAAACGAACACACACACGCACACACAACACAGATGGAGGCAGTGCTGTAATCTCTTAATCTCTCCAGTAAGAATCAAACTGGTTGTGTCGCGCAGACGAGAAAGCAGAGCTGTTTGAGTCCAGGTGTGTGTGTTTCTATGTGGCTATGTGGGCTGAAAGGGCTTCAGACAAAACTGAACATCGTGAGTAACGTTAAAGAAAATGTACAGGGCAGCTGGAGGGTAACAATGTAAAACCGAACAAAGAGCTAAAACCTTACTAACTTCTGCTCGTTATTCTATACGTCATTCACAGCCAGCTGGCCTTGCAATCTGATAGTCTTTACAACTATCACTGCTACTGCTTAGTGGAAGTTTAAATTCAAGGACTCAGTAAGCACAAATAAAGTCAGATGGGAGTCTAGAAAGTTACTATCCGCTATTCACTGTATAGTTTTTTTGTATCACAAATCCCATAACGTGCTTATGTGACTGATCAATTACCACTGTCAACAATGCAACTACTCCGTAGCTGCAGAAGTAGCTATGACTAAATTATCATCTCCATAACACTATTTCAGTTTATTACACTGCATGGTAACTGGTGTCGATTTTATTCAGACCTGATGAAACATCTGTACATGACTAGCATCCTAGATGTATTAATGATTGACATATACAGTGTCTAATGCCCTAATATGTGGGAAGACAGAGTACTTGATGTCCATTTCAGAGTTCACTCATTTCCATCTGGGCGCCACATGCTTGAATAATGTAGAGCATCTTATTAGTTCATTAAGCATTTCATTGCCTGGTCTCACAGGGCACAGACATATTTAGCTTTTTATTATTCAGCATGCACAATCTGTAAGCAGATATTGCTCCGAGTGCCCTCCCTTGTCTCCATGTGACTGAGAGTTTGGCAGAGATGTGGTGAGACCTCACCCAAATCTTAGCTAGGGGCAATAAGATGCTGCAATAATAATGCCTTTTTCTTGTCTTGCTTGTGCACTAAATCATTTCACTTAAGAGGATGCTTTATTTATGAAATGAGGGAACCTTACACCGTGGGTGGACAGTTCTGTGTACCAGTCTACAGGGCAATTTGAGGAAAGATAAAAAGGGATCATGGCATCTTTCTTTATAAGAAAAAATGAATTAAAATGTGTCCCTCAACTCAAATGTCTCCAAAAAGAACTGCTAACCTCCACACAATCCTACTTAGATTTTAATAAATTTTGCTGGTATGAATGTGTGAGGGAGGACAAATTTACAGATGATCACTTAAAACTCAACTTGCCCACGTTCCCCCAAATATCCCAAGTAATTACATCTAATCAGTTGTGTAACGCCATGTAAATCTGTTTAAACTCATTCTCTGAATTCAAATGAGGAAGACAATGTTTGCCTTTGAGTTGTTAGAAATTAAGTCAAGTGTTTATTGCAAAAGCAAGAATGTGATTAAACTGATTTACAATATAAAAATTTCATGACACAATATTAAAATGCACACAAAATAAGAGGTGTGTATGTTTGTGTGCATGTCTGTGCTGCTCTGTGTACACAAAAATCAAAGCGTCTTTGAGGCAGTGGAACTGCGTCTGCGCCGAGGCCTTCGGTTCTTTTAGCCAGAGACTGTTGTGTTGCCATGGAAACGCCTGTTGAATGAGGGTTCTATGAATCTTTCAGCAACCCCCTTTTTTTCCCAACCACTTGGGATCTTTTCATAACCCACACAACATACAAAACTTTCCACGTTGGGGAGGACAGACAGTTGCCATTAAATTGGTCAAAGCGTCTTTACAGTTCATCGACACAGGGGCTCCGTGCTGTTTCAACAAAACACAGAAAGGTATCAGATGGAATAAGTCTGATGTCTGAAGAAAAGAAAAACACCTTAGCAATGCATGCATAAATATAGAGCGTCTACACAAATGCAAGCAAACATCATGCATGCTAAAAAGATATTTGTTCACAGCTGGGGAAGCAGAGGCGAGCAAAGCAGCAACCTTCTCTTTCTTTCTCTCAGTCTCTTTCAGGAGACCGTGAGCACTGGGTTAATAACAAGATTGTCAACAAATGTGCTTTCCTTTATCTTGTGTCCTTGTAGTGAGACAAATAAAAAATACAAAGCAAAGAGCTGTAGTAATAATTTCCAAAAACTTATTTTCCTCTTATTCTATTCTAATTTTGCCAATATAGTGAGCTTGTTTGAATATGAGACACTCTAGTCCATGAAAAGATTACATTTATTCCATATGGACAAATGAAATTTTATGAGGGGTTTGAGAAGCGATTTACTGGTTAGTGGTATGATTGTGATGGGAATACAGACCCGAATGCTAATCAATATTTTAGCTCTGTGTAAAGACAAGGAATAGTGATGGGAGAATTTCAAACCAACACTAGAGATCCCAAGATTGTCCAACATACACACAAGACCCTGCCATTGCTGTCTGATACTTCAGGCTGTTGCACCTTTAATGAATGATTAATCCACTTCAGCTTTTATGCGTCTTGAAGGGGAGACAAAGCGTTCTGGCTCATCAGGATTACATCCAAGCATCCTTTAATAATGACGGTGTCGCATTGCTAGATTTAAAGAGCAGCCTTTATCCTAATCATGTCTCTGAATCAGTCTCTCTCTTTCTGCTTCCACCAACATATGTATCAATTAAGCCAAAGTAGTTTCATGTACTGTAGCTATAAGCAGGGCCGTTTTAGACGCATAGGCTACATAGGCTGCAGTCTCTAACCCCACCAGCAGGGAGTCTCAGTAAGTTACATGGATTGATAGTTCAGTTTTGTATTTGTTTTAAATTGTATTTAAATTATTTGTACGTATATTTCATGTTCCCTCTATTTTTGTAATCATTGTGAGACTACAAAAATGTAGCTTTCAGTTAGGGGTGGGCGATATATCGAATATACTCGATGTATCTCGACTTGTTCCACGTGCGATATAGTAAATGACTATATCGTGACTATCAAGTATAAATTGTAATGTTAAATAGACAGCATGTACTTCGCTTCGAGTTTCACTTCTGTGCCGTCTCACAGCAAACAGCTCACTCCCCCGCCCATTCAGAAAACTTTCCTAGCAAATGCTCGTTTTGTACTGGAATAACAGTGGAGGGAAGTGAACTCGCGGACAGAGGCGTGAAAGCCCAAGCGAAACCTCTAAAAACCTCCATTTGGTACCAGCCCGCAGAGAAAGAAAATAATTATTTTATTTCCGTTTTCACACAACACCACAGTCTTTTATTTTAAAACAATCACAGGCATGTTCACAAACGGAGCACAGACCGGAATCTTCCGGGGGGGGGTTTTCAAAATAAAAGAATCTTCTGTTTTTTCAAAATAAAAGACTAGCAGAGTCTGCCGTCTGCGCTCCATTTGTAAACATGCCTGGTGCATTGAGCACGTCTGTGCGGCAAGAGGGTCAATTCCTGACGACTGCAAATGATGGTAGCCTTTAAAGTAAGTTTGAGACAATCACTGTATAACACACCAGCATTTGAATCGCCACAATAGTGATCAGCTTTTCAATCGAGTCAACCCTCAACCCGGCCCTGCCTACAAGCACTTACTGCTTTGGACTGGATCTCTTTTCTTTTCTACACTGTGTGGTGGTGTGTACTAGTTATTCTACAGACAAATCCAACCACTTTGACACACAATGACACAGTTTGCTCAGTCTGGAGAGATCAATTGCACACCTTATCCACATGAACAAAATCAGAGACAACTAGACTCTCAGACTTGTCTTGGACAAACTGTCAAAAGCAAAGCAAAACAGGGCAAATGGAAAAAATCATCACAGAAACCCGTTAACCACAATTTTAGAAGTTTAAATGATGAGAAATGAAATGTTTACCAAAGTGACAGCTTAGCTGGTTTTCTGCCTTGCCCATCAGGCAGGGGATTCTGGGAAATTCAATTTCCCTTTTATCAAAAAATAAATAAATAAAAAAAAAAAAAAATCAAGATTTCATTTTGTGGGATGACTGTGCTCAGTAGAGGAGACACTTGAAGATCAAACACTTCTAACTGTCTTTTGCCTTTACTTTTGTGGGTTTTCATATGGCACAGCCTCAAGTGTTGTGGCATTTCAAAGGTAGACATCTGCACCAGTCTTTGGGTTTAACAGTAACTCTGCTTTTAACTCTGGATTGCTGCACTTTTGAAGTGGTAAAATTAGCATTTACTATTCCACTAGATAATTCCTTGAAGTATATTAGTGTAAGTAAAAAGCACCAAAATAATGTTATGGGATTAGACACCTTTTCCAAAAAAAGGGGTATCTGATCAGAGGGATATTCAAAGGGTTGGGGAGATGTCTTTGTTTCTAAAAAAGCGTGTTACAAACCATCATTAGTGTCAAATTATGTGGAACATTTTGCTGTCGCTGTAAGCACAAATAATATTGAGATGTCAGAAAAATGTGACCTATTTTGGATGATGCCAGTTTAATTGCCAAAATAATTGGAATATTTATGTCAAGTATTATTTATTAAATTAACAATATATTAAAGTTTTTTTATTTAGACTACATGGTGCTCAGTATTTTGCACATACTATTCAGCATCCATATTTACATTTATACTTTATTTTTTTTTATTATTATTGACCAAGGTTTTACAATACAGTTAGAACAACTAAATAGAGTAAAAATTCTGACCTCCTGTTATTGCAGTACTGGTGTAAATGTCAAAGTAGATCACAGTATTATATGAATAGGTCAGTTAATAATTACAAAACTTCCCTAATCAAGCTGGAAAAAAGCTGTATTTTCCTTTGATTAAGAGTGCTGAAAATTCATTGTTTTGTAGTGTTATCAAGCTTTACAGCTATGAAGGAATAGAAATTACTGTTTTCTGTTAAAGTGTTGTCACCAAAAAGCCAGAAAATAAAAGGCTTCCAGAAGAACAAGAGATGTGCTTTTGTCTGTCAAGTCAAAATGACTTCAAACAACAGATGCAGCCAGATGTGTCACATTGTCACGAGAATACACATTTTGAGAAAATGTGTTGAAATTGTGGCCGTTTATAATGGTAAAATCTGCTGTTGGCAGGATAAGACAGGCCTCCGGGCCTGCATTTTAATTTTAGCACAATGTCTCATTTGAATTATCACCAAAGCTTAAAGCTCTGCTGCATCCTGGATGTTTAAATATGACAAGATGTAAACTCAGCATTGATGTATTTACATACACTTAACTAACCAGTTTACAGTTTCCCCCCAGGTAGGGGGATTAGGGAAACCTGATTTCCTCAACTAGATTTCTCACTGAGAACGCCAATTTCTGTCATGTATACACGTAACATGGTTTCTAATCAGCTTCTTACAAGAGCACATATGCATGACAAAAGGCTGAAGAAAAGGAAAGAAGCAGCATAGAGTGGCAATGAAATGAAAGATTAGGTTGCAGCATTTCTAAATCAAGTCCAAAATTCAACACAAACTGTAACTAACACTGTAGAAGTCTAAATTTGAGTAAAATTTCTCTTTTAGAGGAAAATATCTGTGCACTGCTGCCAGGCTTTTCTGAGTGTCTGACTTCACGAGAGGCGTTGACAGCACCTCTCCACAGTTAGTTTGGAGGCATAGAGAAACGTTAGGGATTACTTAGATTCAGATTTTACATCATCTACATAGATTGTAATTCCCTATTCACCCTTCATTTTGGTCTCAAAGTGTTGAAGTAGTTAGATACTAAATGCTATACTCACTGAGCTAATTGCAGACTTTCTCCGTAAGGTTAAGAGCTATAAAACCAAAACAAAACAGCTCAAAGATGCTAAAACATAAGCCACCGAAATAAGGTGTTCTTTCCTCTGTGGGTTAATCAGCATTAACATAACTTTTCCACTGATAGAATAAAAATAGTGATAACTGCACATGAACCTCAGCTGGACATGCTAAACAAGCGGGACATCAATTATGAGAAAGGTTGCTTTTGACTTAGTTAATTAACAGGTGTTCACATCTAAGGCTAAAGGTAGTAATAAATTAAAAACTGGAGAAGAATTAAGTAGATATTGTACTGTAACTGTCCAATTTAACAGCTCACTGGGTCAGTGAGACCAGCAGCTGGGTTAATCACATTTAAAAGTCACTCAAGCTTAAAGTTTATAGGATACTCTAAACATTGCAAAGAAATTAATCAATCTCTTAAGTGAACTGACCCACAGAGAAGTCAAGACCTCAAGGTCAACAACACATCTGTCAACTAAAGAGGCAGATTTCTAACTCAAGGTCAGGAGCTGCCACAGGGTGTTAATCTACCTAGCAGGGAAAAGAAGGTCTTCCTAATTATTATGCCATTCCCATGCCACTAATACTTGGCTCTTTTAATACTAAGAAGTGTATTACTGAGAAGTGTATTACAATGTGCACTTCTTCTCTTACATCGTCTTACAACAGATAGAAGAGGCAGGCGAGAGGAATTAAGAGAGTGGGAGAATCCCCAAAGAGAATCCAGTGAGCAGAGAACACAGCAGAAGATGAATGCATTTTCTCTAATTAAAGCGAATGATGGCTTATCACGATCACTACAAGCTATCATTCACAGACTGTAGGCCTAATGAGCTATTATCCCTGCACGTGCTGAACATCAAGAGACTGAAGCAGCTATATTTGTTTGCTCATCGCTCATCTTCGTGCTCTTCAGTAGTGAGAAAGACATTTTTCAATTCCCGCCCCCAAGAGTAAGAGCCGCTCTGAGCATAATTGAAAACAAATATATAAACTGAATAGAAAAAAACGTTAGAAAGAATACATCCAGTGATTAAGCTCCGTCAGCCACTTTGATTAGCTTCAAATGCAGAAAAGGAATAGCTAATAAGTTTATTGAGCAGCCATGAAAAGATGAACGCTGCAGACATCGATACTTGTGTTCATTAGTAACATCCTGGTATTTCTCTATCCAGACCTTCACATAAAAAAGGAGATGTTGGGGCCTTGAAGATGGCTTTAGTAAGTTTTATCTCCCAGAGAGCTGGCCTGGTAAGTATATCACAGGGGGACCAGAGTATGATGTGATAGAATGTAGACTGACTTTCATTTAAAATATTACAAGTTTGATAATATTTATACTCTGACCTTGATGCCAAAGCCTTTGCAGATGAATGACTTCCCATATTTTTTAAAACTAAAAAGGGAGGTGATTTACATTAATCTAATGCCTAATCTAATCTAAAACATGTCACAACAACCATGTATGATCGTTTAAACCTCATGCGACCTATTACTTAGCAAAGTAGATGTTCTTGCTAAGTAACAGGTCAAATGATACTTCAGTGTTTCCCTTAGGTTTGCTTTGTTGGGGGTCTGGAAGGGGGGGTGAACCGGGGGGGGGCACTCGTCGGCTGCCGTACATTCACTATTTTTTCTACTACTCCACTACTCTGTTATGATTCAGTTTTTGGAGTTTTGCAGTAGTTATTGTGTATTTTAAATATGCAGACTTTCCTGATGTAGCACCTGAGCACAGAATGCGGAAAACTGTCATGCTCTGACCGATCATGAATCTGTGTTGGGGACAATTAATAATCATGAATAATTAATAAAGTTAGCGCTCTCAATGTCTGCAGAAATGCACACAGAACTTCTAACTGTGGAAATGTTCATATGTCTCCAAAAGCACAAACAATTTTGCATATAGCTGAAAGGTTCCTGACTGTAGAAATATGTTATTTAATGCTAGGGGAAACACTGTACTTAGCAAAGTTCTAACTGCATGTCAAAAGCTTTTTAAGGACATGGGATATGTAACATTGTTAGCTCCATAAATCTGTTAAAAGAGACAGCTTACAGTCATTCAGACACGAATCACTAATATTAACGTTTGTCACAGCTTCATTCAGACATACCCTGGACTGTGGTAGAAAAGGCCATGGTATGTGTGTGACATTTTCAATTAACACATAATATTTTAGTTTCAGGCCACTTTATATACAGGCATCTATCCTATGTGTTTAACTAAAAACATTAATACAACATAATAATAGACTGATGAGTGAATTTTATGTTTTTTGCACTAACTGTAGCTGGACTTCCTCCTCTGATCTTTTCAGTATGTTAGGGTCTGCTGCTGCTTAATGTTGACACTTGATGCAATACATGTGTTCACTTGGGTATTTTAATGTCTTGTAAGATAAACGACAATTGCTTAGAAACAACTTGCATATCAAACACACTGCCGTTTTCTCCAGAAAAATTATACATCCATGTAGGCTGCAGGGAATCATTAAACACTGCATGCTGAATGAAATAAGTATCAAATGTATGTACACATAAATATGTCAGTTTGCATAATATACAGAAAATACCCCAGGCAGGGCTGCAGCAGATAATGTAACAGACAATAATAGGGCACAACAACTTCTCTGCCAGCCTTTGTTTTCAGGAAATCACGAAAACCATTTAGTTAATTGGGTTTAACAATTTTGTTTGGACATTTACATACACTTAACTTTTAACATTCAAACTGGAGTGTTCGTGACACAAGCAGCATCCTATTTATTTGCAGCAAAATCCTCTTGAGGTTTTTATTACACACTCAAGGATGCAGTTACAGCAGGGGGAGCTCAAATATTGATGACAGCAATCAATGGTTTAATACTAAACATGTAAACTTGCATGTGATCATTCTCCCTCTCCATTTTGCAAATAATCTCTTGTTTATACTTGTGTTGTGAGTGGTGCTGCCTCCTCTTCTTCTTGCAGCTGCTGTTCATGACTTACATTTTTTTTAAAATGCCATGCAACTCTGAACCATTATTCAGTGTGGCAAAGTTATGTCAAACTGTTAAGCAGTGATGATTATGCACTTAGTAATTTTCTTCACACCATGTAACAGTCCTCTACAGACATCTCCCACACACACACACACACTCTTCCTCTTTCTAACCTGACACTCATGCGGAATTCACAACACACCTCTTCATTACTGAAACCAAAGCTGGAGTTCAATAACTGAGACAAAACAAGTGTTCAAATTCATTTGGACGCAGATACGTCATTCTTTCATTTGTATATTTGACATAATCAGTCTTCATTTCTTTATGAAAACTGTATTCTACTGAATTTACGCTATAGAAAATTAGCGGGTATTGACATCTCTAAATGCATAAAGGCTAACATGTCATCTCACTTGATTATTTTAGATTATTAGTAGATTATTTTTAGTAGATTATTTTTTAATAGTAGTTTATTTTTGTTTTTTTACATAGTGCACCTGCCTGATCAATCAGCATCAACCAACAGAGACACTGCATGAAAAATAAATTAGACTCATCCAGCAAGGCAGCAAGAGCGCCAACAGAGAGATCCAACAAAAAAGATGAATCAGGCTCAACTTTTGCAGCAAAGCAGCAGAACATCCTGTAGCATGGTTCTGCATTGCCCAATGAAGTATATGGCAGTCCACAATCCCAGTACATTATAGCATTAACATCTACGTATATTTATATAGTTTAAGTCACAATTTTAATTGCAATTATGACATTTGACCACACAGTTGACACCATTTTACAGATATATCATTAACTAATTATATTAACCAACTGCCATCTGCATTGATCAGTGCTCAATAATCAGTTCAAAGATTTTGTTTTAAATTTTAATTTAAAGACTTTACAAAGCAATTCATCACACAAAAGTTATTCATGGGTCTCCAATGAACATTTATCACTTTCTTTACGCCAAACATGCCATCAAGATGACTAATGGCATCTTGAATTAACTGCTAAATTCAAAATATAACAAAAAATCTGAAATGTTGTCTTTGTCACTGAACTTCAATGCCATAAATAAAAGCGTCAGATCATCCATCACTCTCCTTTGTGAGACTTGTAAAAATAGCTCTTTATTTTACAACGAAGAAGTTGATTTGGTGCCTTTAGAAAGTGGTTTGATAACCTCCCCTAGAGCACACTGCAAAAACACATTCATTTTTCATGGTTTTGCCAAAGCTGGCTTACAGATTCCTCATACCACTGTGAGCCTTCCTCTAGACAGCATTTGAATCTGACACCAGCAGAGAGAAGGTTGGATAGCAGGGTGGATGTGCTGAGGGATGGACGGATGTGTGTGATATAGAGTGAAAAGTATTTCCCCTGAACCCACAAGACAGCTGGAGCTCGCAGTCAGCCTACAGCAGTAGGGCGAGCAAGAGGTGAAACTCTAACAAGTCTTGATAAAAATCACGTTATATAACTTTTTCTTTGTTTTCAAAGTAGAGAACAAAAATGTTGCCCTCACTTGTGACTAATACAGCAAATAACAGAGATATCCACTGAGTAAAACACAACTTTATAAAGCTGCACTGCTGCTTTAGTATTCCCATTGTGTTTTGTTCAAGTTAGAGTTTTGAACACCCACATACTGTAAGATGTGGTGGGATGACAGTTTGTGATGCACAGCAGCAGTAAGAATTACAATGTCACTGCAAACCAATACGGAGTAATGACACTGACAACATGAGGAGAAATAAGAGTGAATGAACATAGCTTGAAGGTTCAACACATTTGTTTTGATTGAGGAAACTAAATCATTTTATTGAAAACCAGACTCAAAACTATACTCAAGGGAAATAAAGAAGAACAAGCTTCAAGAGCTATTGTTTGCGCCCTGTGTGGATAAAGGATTATGGACCAGAGGGATGGTGCCCCTCAGGTGATTCTAGAGGTGGGACACTGAGCGGATGGAGAGGGAAGTAAACTGGGTCAGAGAACAAAGGAAAAGGAGGTGTTGGGGTATTATGAAAGTTGCAAATGTAGCTCCTCTGCTGCGAGTGTTAAGATATTGAAGACCTGGCATTTCTAAAGTCGCTCTTATTAATAAAGAGAAAAACATTTAGGACATAACTGGTTTGGAGAGATTTCACCAGAAAACAATCCAGTTCCCATTGCATAACATTTTCCACCATGTGAATCATGTTCACTGTAATAAATCAATGGAGCTTACACTGTATCTCAGCCTGTGTCCTATATTTCAGTCTTCCACCTCAAGCCTGATTCAATTTCTTAAGTATCTAGATTGGAGATAACTACGGACAACTCTCATCTGCACAGCTCCAGCCTACTCTATTACTACTATTAATCTCACTTGATCCTGCTCAAGTCTTCTTTGTTTCTGATCTGCTCATCTGGAACAAGTATGTGTGCAAGAAGAAAAAGACAGACAGAAGGAAAGAGAAGGAGATTTAGAACTACCACAAAAAAAAACAAAAAAACACAGGGACCAGATATAAAAAGTTCAGGTACAATCGGTTTTAGAGTTTGTTCACCACACTGCTGAGGTTTCTGAATAATTTACTGGGTGCTTAAATAGCTCCTTGCTTCAGGTACTGAGAGTTTGGGTGGCACAGACGGCAAGGCTTGCTGATCGGGCACAGACAGTAACACGCAAAGAGAGTTGAGAGTTGGTTTAATTGGTTGAGTGAGCTCAAATGAGAATAATCTACTTTTTGCCCCCTCTCACTCTCTTCTCTTAACTTATTTTGTTTTCATTCTGCAATCTTTCTTGCATGCATGCTATTGTTAATATTTATTGCTTTCTACCTTTTATTTTCACATCTCTCCACTGATTCTAAATTAGCATTTTCCTGCTGTTTGTCTTGTTTTTTCATTTCCCCATCTTTCTTCTTCTCTTGCTTGCGCCTTTTTCTTGCATTTCCTCCACCTTTCTTCCTTGGCACTATCCTTATTTGGTCTCTGTGCAACCATTAATAATGCAACAAAGCTTGGGTTCTTTGGAGCTCATTTTTAAAGTGTTTGTTTTTGCATTGACGTCCAAATTACGACCCATCCTTGGAAGCCATCTTATAATAATGTGCTGCTGTTGATAGTATGTAGTTACAAAGACAGCTTACCTTGAACTCACCTTTAGATCTGGGCTCTCCTTGTTACAACAGTACTTACAGTATTTTGTACTGTATTTTTTCCCCCTTTAATGGCATATGTATTTGAAAAAAGGCATGAAGAGCTTTGGGGTCTACCAGCTGCAGGCGCTTACTAAACAACCATTTCTTTACACAGAAAGAAGGAGAATTTGCATATTTGCATTTTAGAACATTGAACATTATGTCTAGACTGGGACCTTGTTACTGAAGCTGATATAATCCAATACATGTTTCTTTCTGCAAGTTTCTTTTCAGTGAAATACCTGATTGAAAACCATGCTCTCTTCTAGCTCATGGCATTGTAATGCGTCATATTTAATAATAAGTACAACCTGACCATTATATTTGCTACAATAACCAATAACCAACTGATATTCTTTTATAGAAGTCCACCAGTGCTGCTACGCACTGTACTTACTAATCTGAGCAGATCCCAAATATTCTTTCTTGGCTGTGTTTGTACTGCAGGGTTTGACATAAGCACTGGCCAGATGGCCTGGGGCCAATAAAGAAAAACTTTGTCGGCCAAGCTGACTGGCCAGTCACTGGCCCGTTCGGATAAGAGACGGCAACACAACAAACACAGTCTATTCGCCTGTGATGCTAACTGGTTAATGCTAAACCTCTATTCCCTGACAAGTGTTTTTCTTGCCATCAGTATTTTCCACAGAGCAAACAGTGTTTCCCCACACACTGATTAAATTTGTTTTAGAGGTGCGCAGAGTGCATTTAATCTGAGGCTTTTCATTGCTGACGTTCACCTCTTCTCAGTTCATTTTAATGTTAATATTGTCCTATTAATGCAAGCACTACATCGGCTTTCTGGACATTCCTGTCTCTTTAAACAACTTTTACAAACAGGCTACAACCTGAAGGTCAAATTTATTTTGACCAATTACCTATTTTGTTTATAGAGCAGTTTTTCATCATTTAGCGCTAATCATTGCTGTTTCCAGTTAAAATGTCAAACAGCAGTTCAGGTCAGCTGTCGGTAACTAACCGACATTCCATTATTTAAACTGATGACGTGATTGACATGATTTATGAGAAATGTTTAAAGATGAGTTATTGCTTTAGTTAGTTAATGACATAAACACTAAATATTAACAGTAATTAAAATAAAAATAGCCATTTAGCAGGATAACAACATATAATTTAGTAGAGTGAAGATGTTGCACAGCAGTAGCTCTGTCAATCATTCGGGGAAGCCCATCAAATTTAATCACCATCTTTCAATAGCAGTTAAAGTTTGGGGACTACCTCCAGCCACACTGTAAACCCGAATTTCATAACAAATTAAACAATCAATTACAATGTACACAAATAATGAAGTTTGATGCCATTACTACGAAACGTAAGTATATTGTAGTAATTTGTAGTAGGTTATACTTGAAGTTGATAAAATTGCAATGTAAGCATAATTTTAAGTTGAATCGCTTTAAAATAAGAAGTTTTAGTTATGACCACACCCTTTTGTCTCCATAGAGACCAAATTAGAAGCTTGTGATTGGCTGTTTCAATCCATGATGGGAGCGTGAACGATATTAACGTTACTTTGCCCGCTGGCTTCACCGAGTCTGAAGAAATGGACATTTTCAGCCTATCCTTCTTTTATTGTTGTTTTTCTTACTAGAGAGGCTGTTTTTGAGACGTGGAAACATCAGTTAAACGGGTCATTTTCACCTCTTAGCTATGCGATAGCTACTTTTGTTGAACGGGGCCGACGGGCCCTGTCGGCGGACACAGCCCCGCATTGAACCTACCGCCAGGTGAAGGACGAGGCTCCCTGGACGAGGGAGGACAGAGGAGGGTGGCGGTGATGAGAAACTTTACCGTTTTCATTGTCATTCATTTCGTTGTGTAACTTTTTTTGTAATGTTAACATAACCTCTGTGACGGACATTTTTCATGTCTTATGTTAGCTTAGCTACATTATTCTGTGGGACTCTGTGGGCTGTTTGTGAGCAGTGAAAAACGCAGTTTTAAGTCATTTGTCAGGATAGATTTCACCTTTTACCTTTTGTTTTCATCCAAGTTGTTTGTTTAATATTTGAAAATCATATAGTAAAATAGACACAAGCTGTTTATATAAAGTAATTAATAATTTGTGTCACCCTGGATAATTATGTTAAGTCTTTTGAAGAACATTAGACACCCATGTTGACCATAAACAGAAGAAGTAGCTGAAAAATGGTTAATGCTAGCTAAGACCTCTGGGATTGGTTAAACTAAGTGGTCCAAACTGTGTAGTGTTGAGGATCATAGATTTTGATCATGAGACCATTGGTTTATACATGATTAACTATGTTTTATTTTTTCAGGGTTTAACAGGATGGTGGGGAAAATCTTTGAGAGGACTTCTATGATGCCCCCTGATGCCTGATTGACCTGTTTAGGAGAAAGAGAGGTCTCACTCACTCGTTAATGTCACACACAGGTGGACTGACTCGTCTTTATCATTCTCCTCATTCTTCCTCCATCTCTTTTCCTCTCCTTTCATTTTTCTTTCTGTCTTCTTATGTCTTACTTTGCTATCTTCTGTCCTTTCCTCTCATTTGTTAATCTATTTTTTCAGTCGCAGGTCTTCTTTTCTTTTGTCTTCTATTCTTTGCTCTTCATTCCTCTTTTCTATACTCTATTCTTCTGCCTTCCCACTTACATCTTCTCTCTCCTGTCCATTCATGTCATCTGTATTTTTGCATGTCATAAAATTTGTGGGGAAATTCTGGAATGTATTCAATAAAAACATGTAAATATCCTTAAACCTATGTCCAATATGTTTCAGACCACTGAGCCAACAAACATCATCCGCCTTCAAGGACTGCCAGTCAGCTGGGGGATGACACTTCTGCCTTCTTGAAGATCTGCACTGTAAGAAACTTAATTTTCTGTATATGTTGCAGGTGCATGTTTACTACCCTTTTTTCTAATTGAATTTATTATTGAGAACTCTTCATCATAAATAGTCAAAACACCATTATCTGACTGCTATAATAATCATCTCATTGTCATTTTCTCTTTTGTCTGTTAGGATGTAACTGACAAGG
>JAUBNQ010000027.1:14964917-14978504 GCA_032353495.1 Ctenopoma kingsleyae
GTTTCATGGTCATGAAAATAAAGAAAACACATTGAATTGGGGAGGTGTGTCCAAACTTTTGGCCTGTACTGTATATAGATATATACACATTATATTCTGTTGCTTTGGACTGAAGAGAGACAGTAGGAAATTGATTGAGTAAACTGCATGCCTGGTTAGTACTGTGCACATATCAACAGTACATAGACACAGATAAACATTTCCAGAGTTAATTATCCTTGTGTTGGGATACTCAAACCTCATCCAGAAAGTGAAAACCACCGGATGCTGTAGCAGAGGCATAGCTGTTGCCTTTCTGTGGGTGAGTGCCTGCTGGAGTAGGTGGCTTTACATTTGGTCCAGGCAACATCTGGCAGTCTTACACATCCAGAAGGGTCTGTCTTAATCCCTGATGTCCCCTGGGTGCAGATGCCGCCTGGCCACTAGCTCCACCCAGCATCCACCTCTTCCACATCATGAGCCAAGCGATGACCTGCTGCAGCTGGACCTTGGTGCGCTCTGTCCCCTGGGGCCTGCTTCTAATCAAAAACACCACAGTTGGCAGATAGCACCCGCAGTTATGATATTATGAGGCAGCAGCAGACCTTTTGACATCCCATTGAGCAGTCAGTTATTTGGGGTGGGTCCTGGGGAAACGTGCAAAAAAATTTAAAGGCTGTTATTCTGACTGTTTCCACAGAATAAACTAATATTGTTCATAGGTGATTGATGAACTGGTTATTGCCCTGACAAATGGTTAGTTGGATATTAACTGACAAATCTATATAAATTAATGAGTGATACCTTATAAGGTATGTAGATTTAATTATGTTATTGTGGTTATGGTGTTTAAAGATACAGTACACATGTGTGAAACTCAATGTTACACAAGGAACACAATTTTTTCATGTGCTTTTTTTCTAGCATATTTTAATTGCTTCAGTAGTGATAAATGACAGAAATTAAAGCATTGTTATGAAGTATGCTTCTCAGCTCATCAGAAAAGCAAAACAGACAATTAGTTTGATATAATTTTGTACCTCACCCAAACCATTAATCACTCGATGTAACTACTAGTGTTAATTACTAGTTGAGCAATTAGCATTCTTCAACCAGGCCAACCACAGACACATCAATAATGTACACTCTACAGAGCTATAACCAGTGTCTTAAGTGAAACTGCAAAATTGTAGCCTCAAATAAGCTGTTAAATAATAAAAAAAAAGAGTAGTCAGTAATCAATTACTAATCATACATGTAGCTAATCAATAATTTTTCATCTTCTCATTCATTCAAATCATTCAATCTTTTTTATATCTATCAATTGTGAGCATGTACATATATCAAACAATCAAATCTCACATCCAAGAAGGAATTCTGAAAGTACCATACTGACCAGCATATAACAAGATACGGTAACTAAAACTGAGCTTCCCTTCAATAATGGAGCATAACACATCTTTAAAACACCACACAGACACAAAACAGACAAGATCACCCATCATTTTATAGTAACTGACTGATTTTTAATCATACCAAAGAGAACCACTTAATCTGTTCTTCCTGCTGATGTAAATGGTCACCTTAGATTGACCTAGCAGGAAGTTAAGATGTTCACATTTTTCATAAACCCTTCTAGAATATTTGTGCCTCTAGGATAAAGGTCTGCTTCGAAAAGGATTCACCAAATTCCTTAAAAAGCTTCTGTTAAAATAGAGAACAAAGGAGATAACCTTACACAGTCCATGAAACACAGTCTGTCTCTAAGGACAGAACAGGCAGGACTCAGACATGTTTGGATTTAAAACATAAATAAAAGCATTTACAGGAAGAACACAATGTAAAAACCTCCTTTTTGATAACGGTGGATTGCACAGTGCTCTCCATTGAGAACTCACCTCGACACCCAAAGCCATATGAGCCCTTTATGGTTTATCCACACAACTGTTCAGTTTGACCTGTCAATAATTTTTACAAGCAGCTGATACATCAGCTTCCCCTGTAAACCATTCAGGGTGACACCTTCATCTATATTACCAGGCAAAAACACACCTGAGTCTTTAAAGCCAGGAAACGAAAACACCACAGGAAAACTGTCAGAGAGCACAGGTAATATGAAGCCTTGACAATATGCAATCAAAAGATTTTGTTCAGTCTGTTGAAATTGTTTGACCCGGTCAAAATCCTTGATCTATGGAAATCAGACTAAGCTCTATACCGAATGAACTGGAGAGGTCCAAAACATCCTGAATTAGAGCTATATTATCTATTGTCAACCTGCCAGGTATACAGTAGGTCTGATCAACATGGATGACCTGCTCCATCACCATCCTTACTCAGGAATGACAGAAGTTTGTAATCATTGCAGACGAGAGAGACGAGCTGCCAGTTCCTAATATCATGTAGCTCTCTATTTGAGGTTGAGGACAGCTCTTCTGCAGCGCTGAGGCAGGACACCCTTCCTCAGACTGTCATCAAGGACCATCAGGTGGTCCCCAACTATCACAGGCCAGAAGGCCTTACAAAAGTCCACAGGCAGCTCTACACTCTATAACTCGTGAGTTTCAACTATAGCTTCAAAGCTGGATGCGGATTAGGATGGTTTCTGTCCATTTTGGGGTTTTCTGTACAGTTAAAATCTCCTAAAAGGAACAAATACTCATCAGAATTTCAATTGCTAATTACATCACTTGAAACATTAAAAGCCTAATCCTTTTTCTGTCTACAGTTGGTGCATAAAGACCCTGGGATTAAAGCTCTGAGAAAACCAAATCCCAACTCCTCCACTCATGCTGTTTTTGTGACTGGAGAAGACCTCACCCGACCAGAGCATTTTCTTCAGTGCTGTGAGTTTCCTAGACAAAACTAACGTTAATGTTCTTCAATTTAGACAAAGTAAACACAGAAGCGTTCTTTAAACTGGCCCTGTACCCATTAAGATTCAAGGAACCAATATTTAAAGTGCACATGTGTAAGACAGACAACACATGGGATACAAACAATAATACAAAGTACATGAAGGTCAAAAACAAACTAACCTTCAGAACAATTTTCTTCATTCCAAAGATTTTCTGGTCAGAGAAACATGGTTGTCCTGTGTCTCCTGTGTTTCTCATATAGATTTTCACTAGTCTAAAAAAAGTTTGGACGTCTTGGAATTGATCCTCCACTTTGACCAGTTTTTGCCTCTTTATATCTTGTAAAAACTTTCTTATTTGAGTGAAGGAATGTGCACTCTCCAAAGTATGTTCAGTTTCACAATCATTTTTTCAATATTTCCTCTGGTTGAAAGGATGAACAGGATGACTATTTTCAATCGGCGTCGGGTCAGCTGCAGAAGATGCCCAGCTCAGGCCTCGCAATGGCTGCTACAGTCAGCAGTCGCCCCTTACTCGCCCCCAAACCTGCAGCCAGGTTCCCCCGCTCACTCCGTTCACGGCTCGAAGATGAACCCAAATGCAGACTACAAAGCAGGCAAGTAGAAACGCTTCAGTGATTTTAATAGACCAAATGATAACAATACCAAAGGCTTACAGATGGGCAGGCAGACAGGCACAGATAACAGACAAATTGGTCAGATTAAGATGCACAGTGACAATCTGGGAAGTAGTGAGTGAACTGGGCCAATATAAGCAATGGGTAATGGAGAAGGAAGATGTAGGGAATGAGGTGATTTGGACCGGATGGAGAGGGCATCTGGACAGGTGAAGAATAGGAATTTAAATTTAGGAATTTATTCATAAGCCAGAGAGAAGTGACAAGTGGCTGATGGAGGCTGAGAAGCCGAATGAGCAACATAAACAGGGCTGAGGCAGAAATCAGGGTTAATTCAATTCAGCAGTTTCTGACGGCTTGTGTAATAATGTGTTTTGCAGAAATAAATGTATCTGTATATTCCAAAACTATGTCAGTGAAAAAACACCAGGGACACGCACCATCATATGACTTCCCCATCTGTGAAAACTGAGTACACATCCCTAGTTTCTATGGTAAGCAGCACCTACAACTTTGAGATCATAACTTAAGCTCTTTAAAACAAGCCTTTCTCTAAAGATGCTGTCCAAAAGCTGAGTAAAATCAGGCCTGGTGTGTCATCTTGTTTGAACAAGAAAAAAGCAACATGACTGTGACAGGGGCCACATCAAAAGTTATTATGCAGCTGGTTTCTCCGCTCATCATCTCTCTATGAAACAAGCAAGTCATAATATCTGATATTATTCATGTGATGTATTAAAGTACATGACACACCAGAAACACATAAACAACTGCAACAGTACCTACACCCAATCACCTTCAGTCATACTGTCATACTACATCATTTTGCAAAAACCTTGCAAAAAGCTTCAATACCCCTGGGATGGACTGCTCTTACGTTGGAGGTTAACTGAATTTCATTTGCTTAATTTATAGTGGGAGTTTGTCTTTATGATCACAAAGCAGAGAGACGAGACAAGCAGTTTCTCTTGGGGCTGTGCTGTGCATTCCTCATATAACCCTCCGAACACTGGCCAGTTATTAAAATACAGAAAGAGATAAAACTCAGTAAGTTCCATCACCGTACTAAGGGGCCTGTGTGTGAGCTGAGTGTATCTTACATTGCTCAGCAGTTGAGGTGAAAGAGGAGGGTCACTGGAATACAAACTACAATCTAAACAATCACAGATGTTTTTTAAACAGATTTTTGCTGTTATCTATAAGGACCTTTGTAGAAAAACATACACACACACACACACACACACACACATAATACGCAAACACTGACTCACTCTCAGTTTTACGGCCAGGCCCTGATGGCGGACCATGTGGTGTTTGTAGGCGGTCATTCCCTATGGCAGCATGTGAATTACATAATGGCAACCTGTGAGCCACCCTGTTTGTTTTCATTTACGGACAAGTCATTAAGATCTGTGTGCTAGGCCACAGACTGTGAATCGGACCTTATTGCCCTTTCCCATAATGCAACAGTGACAACCTTGAGAGCAATGTAGCATATTGTTGTTATAAGGAATAACCCTACTGACTAACGCTGCAAACCTTCGAATTTGATAAAAGCTCACCTGATAATAGATAATCAACAAAACTCCACAGAGGCACAGAAGCTCTGTTTGAATGAATGAAAAAAAGGTTCCCAAAATGCATAGAAATGCACCTGACTAAAAAAGTAAATATTCCAAATCATTCTGTCAGTTCACAGAACATCTCAAGACGCTGATGTGTGTCATGTGGTTTCATGTCAAGGCTCAAGTGCACAAAGCTGCACATCTCCAGTAACCTTTGCTTCTCATGTTCCTACCCACTTCTTCCAAGGTGAGCACTTCAAGAGTCTGTTAACAGTCCCAAGACAGACAGAGATTAAGTTCCTTTCAATTTGAACTGGATGATTCTCTTGACTGCCTCTGCTCAATTCCACACTCGGCATCAAAGGAATTGGCAGGCTTTTGAACAAAGTCAATCAGTCCTTTTTATTTTTTTGGAATGGAGCTGTCCTACATTCACCGTGATAGCTGTATAAAAAGCCAATAATGATGCGCATGTGGAGAAATAATTATCTAATTTCACTTGGATGTGTCAACCAGCACTGCAATTGGAGGAAGCAAAGACTACTGTGTTTGGTTTCTATTTTATATCCTCCTCCACAAACTCATTTCAAAAGAAATATGAATTCGGCAAATATCTGTGTTACAAAACCCCTACTTCAATAAGAGCAAAAGAGTCTGTGAGTCAACATCTGCTTCTTTAGAGGAGATCTGAAGTCGCAATGATCTCTCCACTCATTATTATTAGATAGCCAGCAATTATGTACATTTTTTGCATTCTGGGCACCAGCCACCAAACCCCAAAACATCTTCAAGCAAGTAAGACTAAATAACTTAAATGACACTGAAAAAATACTACTAAAAACAAACTACAAACTACTACTGAATCAAAATACACTGAAGCAGCTTCTCTCTGATGTTTAAATACAGTGCTGTGCAATAAATTCAGGACATTACACTTATACAAAAATTATAACTCACATTGCCAAACAACAATCAACAAGAAAAACAAAAAAACTAGAAAACGCTCAGCCACAAGTAATTAATTCACAATTAAAACCAATATGAAAGTAGACAGCAGCAGCATAAGCATAGAGATTAGCACCTAGCAGATGCCAAGACATTGCCTACAAGCAGATCAGCAGCAGACCAATAAACCAGCCAGCAGCATATTGCCAAGCACACAAACATCGACTGAACAAAGCCAAGACATCAGCTCACAATATTCTCCTGGCTTGAAGTGGTTTGGAGGCCAACAGCTGACATAAGGAACGAATGAAGTCCTTGAATAGTGGCAGCAGCAGCTGGGAGTGTGTTGCAAACATGATTATTCCCCTGCAAAGTCTTCCTGAAGCGATGTTACTACAGGCAGGCGAGCTTGCTTTTGACATGCTACATGAGCAGCAAAGTTAAGTGCATTGGTACAGTAGAGTTACTACAGCAGTGCAAAGTGAGTGAGCAAGAAAGTCGCTGTTTAAAGTAACTGCCTTACTGCACAAGTGCATCAGATATACAGTACTCTGTGTTTCACCAAACAGAGTGTGGAATGTGTGAATGCTGAAGCGTCTGTCTTCTTTAATGTCAAGGTTCCTAGTTTTTTATCCTTTTATGCCTGTATTTACATTATGTTTTCTGCATAGTGGTACTTCCATATAGTATACATACTTTTTTTAAAAATACAATGTGTGAATGAGCCTTGTTTCCATTTGTTATGTGCTTCTGAGCACTCCATATGAACATACACAATATTTTGTTGGTCAAATACTCATATTCACCATAGCTGCTGAGAGAAATTTGAAATCATCAAAGAACCATTTTCCAGTTTCCTAATCTATTGTTATTCAAAGTTTTGGTCTATGAGAAAATACTTTCCTTTTTCTCCTGATTCATAATGTCCTTCACTGTTATAAAGATTTAACTCCAGAAGTGCCACATCATTAAAACCTGTTATGATGGGCTTTTAGTTCCATTTCAAAGACTTTGAATAACACAATGTCTGACACTTTTTACATTTATTTCACTCATTCAGTGTGCGTTGTGTGTTACTGCATTTGTCAAAGTGAATACGTTTTGTACTATTTGTGGTTATGTATGTGTGGTTCTGCTGTGACTTAGTTTGACATTTTGTTCTTTTACTGTGTGTTTCTGCGCCTGCATTCATACACATTATCCAAAAATGAGACTGGATAATGTGTGTGATTGCCTGTATTACAAAATCTGATCTTATCTGTTTTCACTTTTATTATACGCTTTGGTTTCTTCTGTTTCAGTCTTGCTTGCTTTCACTTGCATGGTGTCCATGTGTACTGTATGTGGAAATGTGTTAAATGGGTTTGTATTGTTCTTGCTTGTGTGGGAGTCATTTAGACCACTGGCAGCTCTGCTGAACTCTGATTCATGGGAGCACAGGACACGAGCTTCCTGCTGAGCAGGTAGCCAGCTGCAGGTGGCATGAATGGAGCGATAGAGATGCAGGGATTGTGAGAACAAAGGAAGAGATGCTCAGCATTTTGGACGTTGGTGACTAGATGAGTGATCAAGCGGCTATGGCACTGTGTCATGCAGGGAGAGCGTGGCTCCAGTCAGAGGCTCTGAGTGTTCGTCACTGTGGTGCATCTGGTGGACACACATCACACTCAACAGGTGGAACTCCCAAGTAATGAAATACACAGTGGTGAGCAAGAATGTGTTTGCAGATTCGTGTAGGGAGTGAATCATGCTCCTTAAGGTGCCTAACTTGCCCAAATGCATTAATGTGAGTAACAGCTAACAATGAGAGCTACTATGGTCCCGAGAGTGCTGTTACATCACTCATAACCTTTAAATCTTTCTAGATTTGCGGTTTGTGCTCTCAAACACATTACATATTATGTCTACGCTACAATATATATAGAAGGGGCACAGATTAATGACAGGAAAACAACAGTCTTGTAATCAATGTTCATTTGTAGTTTATATTTTCAGAGATTTAGGGTCTGGTAATTTTAGTGGTTTGGTGTTTGGGATGTTGTTGTATTATATTTAGCAGGCAGTGATTTAATTATGATTTCAGCACAATCCGTGCCCCTGTTTATGTGAACAAAAATTCTGATTATCTTGTGCCAAGGCAACCTACTTCTGAAATGTATCAGTTTGGATGGGAAACTCAGCTAAAGATAAGAGTTCAATCCCTCCTGACTTCTTAACCCTCACTGAAGGCGCTTAAAAAAGAAACGTTACTTCACCCCAGCGCTCACCAGTTGCAACATGAAAGGGAAATAACTTTATCCCATCAACTTTGAAGTGAAAGTTGTCATCTCTGCTCACTCTTCAGCACTCCCACTTCACCTCTGCCAGATCCTTGCTCACCAAGGTGGGGGTAGGGGGTCAGGGGGGGAGATAAGGTTGCCATGGTGACTGTCTGTCCCCCCCAACTCCTCTGGGACCTGTCATATTAGAAACTGCCTTCCGTAGAGGTGACTTCACCGGCGGGTCCCTGTCAGTCGAGGCACTGTGTGCCCATCATACGCTGACTGTGCATTAATGCCAGGTGACATTTAGCTCTCAGGCCCTGTGAACAGATAGGAGATGACGGCCGTGATTGGTAGTATCATTGTAATACTGCACGCCATGTTAAGAGAGCATTTCACATGAGCTATCGTCACCCTACTGCTTCACATTTTAAGAGGAACATATTGAGGAAACGAGGATTGATGGAGGTGGTTTTGGAAAAAAAGATGTCTCAGTGCTTGATAAGAATCATGCAGAGCTTGATTCATAACCTGAGTCAACGGCTTTGAAGTTTTTCATATTCTACAACTCGTAGCAGGTATCTGACAGATGCCTGCTCTCTTGTCTTAGTTTGACAAAACATGAAGGGAGCTCCAAACAAAACCTGCCGCTACTCTTCACTGTCTGTCATTGTGAAAGAGGCTAATGGCTTCATCTGCCACCGACACACGTTTGCCTACAGATTTCTCTCTATATATAGTGATAACATCAAATCATGATGTAGCACATGCAACAGCATAGCACTGATGTGTACTTGGCTGCAGAAAGAATTCTCTCTTTGTTTCCAAATAGTCCTCTCTCTCCTTCTTTTTGTTATTTTGAGAAGGGATCATTCTCTGAATCCACTGAGATCATAGTTTTCTTCGAAGGTTTGACATCTTTCCACATGACATGTTGGGGTGAGATTTATCTCAGAAGCGTTTGGAATTGAACATTAGAAAATGTTTGACATATGGTCTGGGGTTTTTACATGTTGTGTTTACCTCTTTGAATTCATACATTTGCCTTACTAGGACTACTCTAACAAGAAATGGACATTGCATTTTTTTCACTTTTTGTTTCATACTGTACGTGAAATTATTATCTAATGGCTAGAATAACCTCCCACCAGTCAGATTAAAGCAAACACCAAGGAATATTTTATCTGACCCTAGCCTCAAATATTATATTTTCCAGAAGAAAAAGAAAGGTACTGTCGTTAAATGAGGGGAACCTGGGCCAAAGAGAGTCAACAGTCCAGACTGCACTGAATGAAGAATTAACTCATATTATGTATTATATTCTTTATCAGAATAAAATGTTAACGTCAGACTATAGAGCAAAGCTTTGACACGATTCAGTGTGGCCTTGATGTTGTTCAGCATTAAATCTTATTTCCACAGCAAAACGTGGATTTAGCATGTCACCCATTTGAATTATGTCTTGAATACAGTAATCCTCACAGCAACATGGTCAAAGTCTTATTTTATCGAAGCCAATGAAGTGAATGAATGAATGCCATGATTTCAAGAGTCAAAAGCGAAATTTCACCAATTCCACAAGGCATGCTGTGTAGAAAATTAAACTCACTTCTTAAGCCTAGATCAGTGTAAGGAGAAAAGGTTTTAATTCAAGTCACATTAAACTTTTCACATATGGATTTGTTAATCCGTAAAGAATGACATCAGACCAAGAGTGTGAAAAAAATGATAGTTCAAACTTATTCACGCTGTGGGTCATAGAGAGTTTTTCCTCATTCAGGATCCAGACAGAAGTTATTAATCTGTATAGTTACATGGTTGATTATATGACGCGTATTCTGTTTAGAAAAAAAAAAAACACCGAAGAGGCTGCAGGCGTATCAGCATCCGCATCAACACAGGCAACTACTGAAAAACCTTTTGGAGCACTCACTGTATATGTTTTTGCTTGACATGTTTGAGACGCATTGTATTTAAACAGGTCATAAAAAAGTCAATGAAACATACGCAGCATGAGTCGGATCCACTGGGACTCGGCGATGACGTGGGCTGAAGATGAATAAAGCGCGCAGATGATGAGCGGAAGCGCCAGTGCGCACCTCCCCATAATAATCTGTCTGAGCAGCGTCGCTGTCTTTTCAGCACCACTCACTGACAATCTAACCAAGCGGAGAGGCAAGACAGGCGAAACTGAGTTCTCTGCAACCTGCTGTGGATTTTTCCCCCCTAAAGATAACAAATGAATATAACTTTTTTTTTTTCCACGCAAGGAGATAACACAACCTCATTTAAGACACCTGCAGAAAATAAGAACTTAGATTTGTTTATTTTTCTCAAACAAGACTGACCATGTGTTTGGTGGATGTATGATTTTATAATTTTTCACTGCGGATTCAGATTAGATTTTTCCACGGTTATACAATAACATTAGTTTGGTCTTTTTATTGCACTGTGGAAGTCCAGAAAAATGCCATTTGAATTAATAAGTTGCTGTTTCAATAAGTTTATTTGATTATTTTGTGGGAGTTAAACCATTAATTTACGCGCAGTCTGTTTTGCTTTAAAACGTGGAATTTATATGTATCTAGTCGGGATGCTGACTTTAGTAGTGGGACTGTTGTACCTGGTCAGTGGACGCACCGTGGAAAGCCAGGATGTTACAGGTAGCCGCTTTGTTTGTAACGCCATTCCTCCAGGCGCAGAGCCGGGCTGCGGCTACGGTCCTGCGGGGAACCGTGTACAGAGCAGCAGCCCCGTGGAGGACGAGCTGCGAAACACGATCATCCAACTCCGGGAGACCATCCTGCAGCAGAAAGAGACCATCATAAGCCAGCAGGGAACCATCAAAGAGCTCAACTCCAAGCTGGCGCGCTGCGAGGCGGCAGCCGACGAGTCGTCGCAGGGCAAGTCCCGGGGTCAGGGCTCCAGACGAAAGGAGTATGGCAAGAACACCATGGGGGATCTGCCCCGGGACCCCAGCGAGACCATAGACCAGCTGGGCAAGACCATGCAGAGTCTGAAGGGTCGGCTGGAGAACTTGGAGGTAAGATGGAACAAACATTCAGCACCAAATGATCAGAAATCACCTTTCTTTTATTCTCCACTCAAATCAACATGTTAATATTAATCATCAGTGTAACAAACTGCACGTTTTTGTTACCAAAGCTCCAAGCACGTCAGCTGTGTCTTTCAGCTTTCACGATCGAGAATTAAATACGTGTGTGATTACACTCCTGCGCCGCAGGAGACCTCTCACGGGATTCGCGAGATCAAAGGGTCACGTAATAGACATGTCACATCAATACCTATTTAATCATTAAACGTAACTCTGGTGGTGAAATCCACTGCACAAGAGCTATCAATAAGAAATGAGCAACAAAAAAGCTTGTCAATGCTATAATCATGCATGTGGTGCAGAGATTTGCAATGCATCACTGAATTACTTATGAGTGTGTGTGCGCGCGCGCGCGTTCCACGTAATATTTTATTTGTAGTCATGTGACTGATTATTCATGGCAGCTGATGGAATTCTTTTCATGTGATTTCACCTGCATCAGAGCATTGACACATTAAATTGAATCAAGTGCTCAGCGGTTTAGTTCATCATGTTAGCGTTGACCTGAAGACTGTCTCACTCAGGCCTTTGTTAGGACCCTGGAGTCTCCACTCCTCTCCGCTCTCTGCTTTAAGGCTCAGAGGCTCACAGGGATCACATTCAACAGACACGGAGGTCACTTATAGTGAAGTGTTTTACATAAGGTAGAAGGTTGAAGAAGCTTTTGCTTGATCTATTATGTGATATCACCAGTCTAGTACGTTTTTTTTTTTTTACTATCTGACAGCCCTGGTATCAGAAACAATCAAAAGATTATAAATTTAAATTCAAGGTTATTTCTATATACAGTACACGATGCTGCATTGCCAATCCTTCCATATGTCTATTCCCTTCCCTCTCTTTCTCTCTCCTTGATTGGATGTTTTAATACCCTGATCAAATTAAGGATATACTGCAACTGTGCAGAATATATAATATATGTATTTTAATCACATCTATTGATCTACATCTGTTTACCATAATGATTATTGCAATTACGGTGTTGCTGGAGCAGGACCACTTGCACTAATCAAAGCCATCTGTGTATGTCAACAGTTGCATTCAGCCCTTTCCAGTTGTTTCAACCCTCAGTGCAAGATTACCAGGGAATCTCTCACTGGAGCCATTCAGATGATTCCATTGTGTCAGGAAAAATTAATTAAACTCTCTGATTGTGTTACTAACTGTCTGAAACCCATAGTGAATCATCAACACAGCTTTGGAAATGAACATCTAAGGGCATTTTGCAATTTCTCTGTCTACCACATAGAAGCATGGGCCTGTCCAGTTGCTGTTGCATGAACTGTGGGTGACGTCATGCATGGCGCCTACCTTTAATACCCAGTGCAGCCATGGGGGTTTGGCAGGTCACCAATCAAAGTCTGCCACAGCAACACACTGTTTTCATTTTGATATTGCTGTTTCAAAAATCAATGGTGCTAAAAGGATATCAGACCTAAAGGGTAGATAAAATCATCCACTGCAAATCCAGGTCTTTATGTGGACTGAATGGCTGTTTGAGTGCAGAGGATTAAATGGATTAAATGTCTGTGTCATTGTTTTCTATGTGCCTTTCCCCTCTATCCCCTTACCATCTATCCGACTATCTGTCTGCTATTTCTGCTGCCTAATGCTAACTTCCCCTCTTTGCTTCCCAGCAGCAGAGTTTGCGCCTCCCAACCACAAATGTGTCAGCTGGAGGTGTCTCATCCCTGACTCCCCTGCCACCAGAGCTGCGGGAGCTTCTGCGGCAGCGTCTGGGGGCACTGGAGACCCAGCTCCTTCGGAAGGTGGCCGAGCTTGAGGAGGAGAAGAGCCAGCTCTACAATGAAACAGCGGCTCACCGCCAACGCACTGAGAGCGTTCTCAATTCCCTCCTGGAGAGGATAGTTGAGCTTGAGAAAAGTAAGTGATACAATGGGTGCTGTGAAATGTTGGCCAGATTCAGTGGCAGACTTTTTTTTTTCTTGACTCCCAGATTTAGCACTAATTAGTCAATCCCTGTGCAGATTTCTGATGATGCAAGGAAGAATCTCACGACACAGATTTTTCTGTGAGCCATTATCGGAGCAGTTCCTGGTCTTGAAAATAAGACTTGGAAAGCAACAGTGAATGCTATATTAGTTAAATAAGTACTGGAGAGATGTCCCTACTCTGGGTTATCACTTTGGTGATAGACACAAAAATAAACCAAAATATCTCTGCCTAAAGATTTAGTCAGCACTCACTGGACATTTTCTGTAGGTTC
>JAUBNQ010000027.1:14978604-14990805 GCA_032353495.1 Ctenopoma kingsleyae
TGATAGACACAAAAATAAACCAAAATATCTCTGCCTAAAGATTTAGTCAGCACTCACTGGACATTTTCTGTAGGTTCCTCAGAGGCTCAGTTGATTGAGTCAGTGGCTTTTTAAGTATACAAGGTTTAGTTTACAGAAACCAAAGTTAATTGCACATATCCATACTTGTGCAACCACCTGTACAGTACAATGTACACAACAGTCTTGTAAAAAAAACGCCACCTTTGTGTGTGAGCATTATTATGTTCAATTTACGTCAAGATGGTGGTGTCAGCATGCTGGAAAGTTTTTCCCCACAAGGATATCCCTACAGTAACATGTCTTGTCATACAGAACTGTATTCTTTAGTCCAGCACCCCATGATCCCGAGAAATTTGAACTTGAACTTGTGGAAGAACAGTATGAACAAGAAGATTGGAGGCAGTGACAGGGGGTTATTATTATTGTTCTGCATGGAGGAATCCTGGATCCAACAAAAGCCTGTATTGTAAATCTTTCATTCAGTGTTACTGCTGCACCATATAGTCAGAGAAATTGTAGATTTACAGTAGCTAAGCCCCAAATACTCTGCTCAATGCAGATAAAACTGTGGTTCAATCATATTAAAATATGCAGCATGTTTCCTTGGTGCAAACCCACTGTGAAACAGTGCTTGTCTTGTTTTTGCAACTCATTTTCTTCAGTTTTATGTTAATTTTCTATTTTAACTTTCAGTGAGCTTCTCTCCTATCTGTCTTTTATCTTGCATCATGGATATCTAGAACCCATGTTTACTCCATTTCCTGTTCATTTCTTTGTTCAGTGTCTTTTAAAAATAAAAATCTCTCACATAATTTTTTATATGTGATCCATTTGGTCACAACTGACCCAATAATATAAAACCTGTGAGTGAACTAATGAACTAAAGCAGAAACATTAAAACCTGATAATAACAGTAAGGCCTGTATTTTCCTTTGGTGCCTTGTTTTCTCTCTTGCAGCTGGAAGAATGGTTGATAGAATGACTTACATTAGTCCACAGCTAAATGAGGATGTACTTCCCGGTTTAGAATCATACACTCTAACTTGTGTAATTAGTACTAAATGCAACCTAGAGCTCAAGATAGTGGATATGTCATTAGCAGCAGATCTCGGCTCATAAATCAAAGTTTTGAACAAATTGAAAGTTTTATTTGATGCTGCAAAGTGGGGAGGTTTCCAATTTATTTTTATCTTGAAGGTAGCATGAAGTTAGTAGGATTCATCCTCTGGTGACATGTGACGTCAGTCTTTCCTATCACTATTGTGATCATTGTTGGACAATGTTCAGGTTTTGGAGGAGGATGTCAAGAGCTTACCATAAAAATATAACTGTGTGCAATCATTATCCATTAACAGGTAATAATGCCTTCAAGTCACCAGAGGACTTCAAGGTATCGCTCCCTCTTCGTACTAACTACCTTTACGGCCGGATTAAGAAGAGCCTCCCAGAAATGTACGCCTTCACTGTGTGCATGTGGCTTAAGTCCAGCGCCAGTCCCGGCATAGGAACCCCGTTCTCTTATGGTGTGCCAGGACAAGCCAATGAGATAGTCCTCATTGAATGGGGGAACAACCCCATTGAGCTGCTTGTTAATGATAAGGTAGGTTCATAATGAAACTGCTGCAAAGCTCAACACTCTTATTTCAGCAACTGTAATTGTTTCATTCTGTTCAGATTTGCTGAAATGAGAAGACGTACTTGAGTCAGAGGCTTAGCATCATTTATTATGTTCTAGGCAACAGTACTGGCATCATGGTAGTAAACATCAGCAATGATATTAATAAACACAAAGAACATATGAATATGTTCATGTTAGTTTGCTATGTGTGAGAGACAAGTGGATCGGTACAGTATGTGCTGTACATATGAGCACAGTAATTACAATTACACACATGAGAAGCTATTCACTGACCATCAGCTCTGAATATTTAATTTAGCACCTTATAAACATTTAATACCATTGACCCACATTCCACACATACCCAAGAATAACAGTAATTCATTAGAGAACTTATGCCGCCCTGTGTGCTCATTTAGAAGCCTCATCCTCTCTGCTTTCTGTAGACACTATACAAAAGTCAACAGTCAACTTAGGGGATTTCAAGTTAACAGAAACATATGTGAATATTTTATGGCATTTTGTCTAAAAAGAAAAAGAATTGTAATTGCTTTGTTGATGTAAGCACAGCTGCTTCTGCAGCAGTGCAACATTAGAGGTTTGGGATTTCTGGGGAGAATTTCTCTGCACTGGAGGGTTTTTTTCCCCACTGTGTTGTTTACATTGGGAATTATTGGCACAGGCAGGTCTCTTCACAGTTTTCCTTTCACCATGCATTATACATGTGTTCGAGTCAGACAGATGAGAGAAAGATGGTGGGAGAAAAGGATGAGAGTACGAGAGAAAAAAAGCAGGGAAGGGGTAGCTTCAGAGCTTCAGAGGTGATACAGTGCTGAGAAGAGAGAGTCGGGGAAAGAGTGAAACATCAGAAGATGCAAGAAAAGTGTATAATATTCTAGAAACTGAAAAGAAAGAATCAGAGAGAGAGAGGGAGATGGAGGAGAGTGAGACAAGTCCAGTCGATATGACTACCTTATGTGCAGCAGCACATCCATGTGTTGAACTTGCTTACAGTGATAACAGGGTCCACTGGGGCACATTGTTTATGCTGTTCGTTTGGCTGCATATTGAGAAGGAAGCAGAAAGCTGCCTCAACAGTATTAAAAAGTGCAACGTTGTCTGTATTTTGTATTTGTGGGTGGGAGTGCAGAGAGTAAATCTTTATTGTTCTAAAGCTACGTCTTCATCAGGATTCAGTTTCTTTGTTTGAGAAAATAGTTGATATGTTTTTTTTTCGGCAATGTTCAAATGTGACTGCCAGCACTTTAATATGTAATGGATTCAACTGGTCTTGTTCAACATTAGCATTGAGCTCTTTTGGCAAGCATGCATCTGTAACCTGATGCTCACAGCTTCATGAATCTGCTGTTATCTGGCTTTGCATTTTCCAAATTTTTGAGAAAAAAAAAACTGCATAGAAAAAGCAATTATATGCAGATTATTCTGGATTTTCCTAAATACCCTTCATTCATGTAGCTGAAATGTTTTCTTTGACACCATCCATATGAGCTCTTTTTTTTTTTTTACACCAGACTTTAACAATATCTTCTATCCTTACATGATCTTATAAAAACATTTCACTCTTAGATGCATAACCTTATCTGCAGCCTTTTAAATGTGCGGATCAAAATGTCCTTTTTTTTTTTAACCGTAAGTAAAATACATCATGGGCCTTTTTCACAGCATTTTGACATGTCACAGCATCAGAAGCAGAGATGTAGCTACCAACACATGCATTCTTTTTAGTTACCAGCAATATCAGGTCCCTGACATTATAATGTTGACTTACTGGGACCAAAGTTCCTTATGTGACATGTCAAAATGTCTATGTTAAAAAGTTTCCCCCCTCAGGTCAAATTCAATTACTTAATATCAGCAACTCTTCACATCTTTTCAGGTTTATTTGTATCTGAAACTACATTACATATGTGCATGTGAGCATGTGAAGTGATTCCGTAGCCTCAGAAGAGAAAGGCTAATGAGTTACACACTCACAATCTCATGTGTTGCGCTATATCCTCACAGGACTATGATGTCATTGGTTGGTAAAATAACCAGTTGTTTTTCTTTGATCTGTGAACAAAGCACAGAAGCATAGAGGATACTGTTTTGCTGTTAGCTACCCGACTGCTTTGAAGGAGGTTCTATCCATTGATGTCACCTGGGTAATCTAAATTTTATATGTCACACTGGCTCATCTGGAGAGTTGTGTGCAGAGGGTTGTCTCTTTGAAGCCCTAACCCTTCTAATTGATGTCCTTGTTTCTAACGTGCTACAATTAATCTCAAACCTCCCTTGACTGTTCATGCACCCTCATATCTCCCTGGTTCCTGCTCCTTACATGTTGACCTTGTTACCGGCCCTCATGTCACTCACCATTTGCCTTTACCACCTGACCAGGTGGCCCAGCTCCCTCTGTCAGTGAGCGACGGGCGCTGGCACCACATCTGCATCACCTGGACAACCAGGGATGGTTTCTGGGAGGCATACCAGGATGGCGAGCGTCTAGGCACTGGGGACAATCTGGCCCCCTGGCACCCAATTAAACCTGGAGGGGTGATCATCCTGGGCCAGGAGCAGGTTAGAGCAGCAGAGAAGCTTAAGTGGTAGATAACAGGTGTATGTGCATGTGCGTGTGTGTGTTTTCCTTGTGTCAGTAATATCTGTGTGTATTCTCCCCTGAGTTCAGAGCCTGAGGCACAGAGCAGGGAGCAGGAGAGAGGAGACAGAGAGGCTCTTCTCACGCTACCGTGCCCCCTTCAGTATTAACTTGTTCATCTGCCTCTAAACTGCACCATTTTACCCTTGAGAGCCACATTCATTACTTATTCTAGTGGTTATCTCCATGACAACAGCATTTATACATTTCACAAATGTATACATGCAACGTGTCATGTATGAATACACTTCACAAATAGGTATTCACTCAAGCTGCATTAGTTTGGAGGACGGCTATGTTGCTTTAAGTTTCAGTCATAGACACAAGGTGAGGTTGCTGGAGATTGCACAATATTGGAGATTGCACAACACATATTTTAAAGTGGTAGCACACTAAGAAATATCCAGCATCATATGGCAGTTTGATAAAAATCAAACAGAATTGATTCAGTTTAATTTAAGTCTGTTTACATTTCCTTCACAAGTTATTTTGGCTAAACTTTGATCTTCTGTTTCTCTGTAAAGGACATAGTCGGAGGACGTTTTGACGCCACCCAGGCCTTTGTGGGTGAGCTGAGTCAGTTCAACATGTGGGACCGAGTACTGCGGCCTGTGGACATCATGGGTCTGGCCAACTGCTCAGCTTACATGCCTGGCAATGTGGTTCCTTGGATTGACGCTAATGTGGAAGTGTTTGGTGGTGCAACTAAAGCTGCTCTGGAGATCTGTGAAGATCGTGCTTTTGATTCCTAAAGGATCTGATGTAAGGAATCCAGTACAGTCCACCGAGACTGAGAAGCTAAGTATTTTGACTGTTTGTTGCTTCTGTCAAATCCCCAAAAAAGGGTACCAGTGCAACATTTTTACATATTTATATGGTCTTATAGTCTCAAAGACTCAAAGTTACTGGGCTCATATGTTATAATGTTCATTTGAGTTGAACCCTAAAGACAGTACGGGAGAGATCAGATCAGTCTGCTCATTTGAAGAAGATATGTTTCTGCATCAGTCTACTGTAATGATGTGACCTACTGTCATTCTGTGTTCTCTCTTCAGTAGATCAGCTTTCATTTGACTTTTCTTTGAAGACAGCTCATTTTTGGTTGCATTCCTTATGTTGACAATGCTGCACTGTATTTGTAGTGAATGTGAGCTCAAACTGTCTTTGATGTGCTGTGAAACTCCATTCCTGATGGTAGAGCACTACATGCTGTGAGGTTCCTCGCTTTTTGAAGAGCAACAAGACAACAAACCAGAAGTGAAATGAGGTGGATGCTCACGCATTCAAAGTGGACAAGAACAACCCTCGCTCATGATTATTTTCCAGCATCTTCAACAATGCAGATTGTCTAAATGTTATGCACGAGCTCAAGCGGTGGATGGAAGTCAGTTCACATGTGACAGTGCATGCTTTCTGTCAATACACGGTGTGTGTGGTGCCTGCAAACAAGCCAATGCAGCGTGCTGATTACATTACGCAACAATGTGTATGTGTGTGGCTTGTCTTGCGTGTAAAAAGACCAGAGATTATGAGGGAGGGAGGACATTTTCATTCTTGTAAATCTATGCTTAATACCTCTCTGCCCCTTGAGCAGCTGCCATATCCCAAACAGCTTTATGGATGGGCTGGCTCTGGTCAGGTTAATAGTGATATCGGACAGCTGCCCAGGACTGGTGTATCAGCAGAGCTGTGGACACCAGCCGAGTGCCCAGTGAGGGCAGGGACTTGACCTTCAAGGACAATCCTTAATTCCTCATCTGGGTAGTAACTATCTTGTTTATGAATTAGTTTGGCATTGAGCTGCAACTGATTTCATATCTGCTGTCATAATCGATAAAATATTTAAATGTAGAGACGATGTCAAATGAGACCAGCACTCTAAGCACTCTATGGACATTACGAATGTTGTTATTTTGTGGACTGTGGTCTTAATTGCCTCTCACTGAACAAGAACAGCTTTGATCCATGCACATAGCATTTTTTTTTTTAAATGTAGGGAATCAATTAATTCTGGCACCACATGGTGAAAAGAATGACACATTTTGCAGCTTAATTTAGGTCAGTCATTAATGTTGTGAACATTTGTTTCAACACTGTTTGTATTTGATAAACTGTTAAATATTGAAAACAATGCCTGGTGCTGAAGCCCCATAAGGGAACACATGTAAAAGAGGCAGCAAAGACATGAGCTTTGGTGTAACCTCTTGAGTTTCTTCTTTCCTCTGTATGGACTTTCCTTACTGAGTAGACACTAGTATAAAAAGCCATTACAAAGCTTCTATCCACACGTTTAAAAAGCTACAATGCAGTAGGTCACTGGACAGTGCAGAATGTTATAAAAGTGAGGGTGCACGCTCACCACTATAAGGACTTGTTGAATGTCACCAAAATGTCATGATTGCTGCTGTTTTGCGTGTCTTTGTTGACAAAGTTTCAATGTAAAAGCAGGATTTTCTTTCCAGTAGAAAGTGTATTTTTCTTGCTTTTTTCTGCTCTTAGTTTTTGTCCATTAGCAGCACAATATGTAAAAAAGCAGAAGTACAAAAATGCTGTGTTTTAATAGAGAATGGCCTTTTGTGAGAACCACATGTGCTTTTGCTTGTGAACAATTCAAATTTCGTGGTCAGCTTTTACAGCACTAAGAGCTCACTAGCAGCACAGACAATAAGGGACACAAGGAAAAGAACAATGTGTTTACTACTACTAATAATAATAATAATTAATACTTTTTTTGATTTATTGGGAAATTGTTGTTTGGACAGCTGTACTGTCACTGTTTTCAAAATTCATATGCAATGTAGGCAACTTGTTTAGCTATCATTAAGTCACCTTCCTGTGCAGCACCCAGACACGTTTCACACCTCTGTCACGTGGCTGGATGTCCTTTTGCATCCAATAAAAGAGAGAACAAGTTTCAGAGGTGTGACAATTAAAGTAGCAAGTCAATCATATGACAAAATAACTGAGCAGCTGTTTGTTGACAGTTGAAGCATGTTTTATTAAAATATCATTGCACAGCATCAGTGATGAAGTCAGAGCAAAGTGCAACCCTGGAATGGTCATACACCATCCTTCACTGATGTTTCTTAATACGGTAAGGACATACTGTTTGATGTAATGTTTGATGGATAAAGCACACTGTCTTACTGTATCATCGTTGGTCAAATTAATTCTAATTGAGATGCAGGTGTTTGTCTAGTTGGCAGTCATATCATTTGTAGGACTCACCGTAATACACACGGAAAGATACATCCTCTCATTTGGGCAATGTAATGTTGTCAACAGTGGAGAAATCCTCTGGACTGGCAGACATCCAGGTGCAAATGAAAAAATCTGCCCATGCAGATTATGGGAGCTGCCACAATGTAGGACACTGTGAGTCGTCTTCATTCTCCTCGACGCTATGTGTGATGCTGCTGTGTGTGTTTTGGTGTGACAAAAAAGGGGCCCCCTGTTTTTAATATGGCAACAACCTGAGGCCTCCAACAGACAACAAACCAACAACGTGAAATATGCGTGATTTTTTTTTTTTTTTTTGGATATTCTGTATGTCTAATTTTCATTGCACTGCTATTGTATCCTTGCAATCCTGATGTTCTGAATTTAATTATTAAAGAAAATATTTCAACTTGAGTTTGAATAAATGATAAATACATTATTTTTGTGAAAAGTGCACAGTGTAGAATCAGTCATGTCACAGGCTTGAACAAAAAGACAGCTACTATGAGTGATGTGTGGCTCCTTATGAAATATTTTTATGCTTAGGTGTAAGAACAATAAACTTACACATCCGAAGACAAATTTAAGCCGAAGACGAATTCACCCTGCATCAAGTTGTTAATGCAGAAGAGCAAGCTTGTGTGATGAGTTTGTGCTTGGACTTATGACAAACTGATTGCTGGTGTCACATCATACCTTCAGCTTTAATTGCACCCATTGTCCCTCAGCTTTGTTGAATATTACGTGTAAGACAAATTGTCTTTCAGAAAGTGTTGCACAGCACTAATGAAATCCAACTGAGAGGGAAATTGAACTGAAAAGCATCATCTTTGAGTGTTACAGGTATCATCTGTCTCTCTGACAGTTGTATGGTTGGACAGGGTATAAAGAATGTGTGTGTTTGTCTGTCAGTGTGTGTGGGTGTGTGACAGAAAGCCACACTTTGTTGGTGTGCTGGGTCTGAAGAGTAGATTTGTTCCAGTTATTGAGTTTTTCTTCCCACTGTGGTACAGTTTGAAAGGGAGATTTCCAACCAGCACATTTCTGGAGGGTTTTTCAAGAAACAGTCTCGGCATCTGCTGTAATGACAACGGTACATCACTAAAAACAAATTACCTATTCAGTGGTGTTGCCAACTTGTCCATTTATCCCTTCCACATGAGTGGATAGGGCGACAGTGAATAATTATTTGGCACATTCTTATTAATGGTTTCTCTCACATCCATATGCTCTTCTCTCAGCACGCTGGAATCATCAAACTTCTCCCACCATCCCCCAAGGTTAGTTTATTGTGTGTGAAAAGCCCATAATTAAAAATTACACTGAGTGTATTTGATTGTCAGTGGATACATTCACAGATCTGCTGGGGGTGCAGGAGTTGGGTGTGGAGAATGGGGTAGAGTTAAAGTGCCATTCTGCTCCCAGCACCCTTTCTCTCGTACACCAAGTCCCCACGGATTCCCAAAGAACAAGAGCTGTAAAGATTGTGAGAAAAACAAGTTTTAGAATTGAGACTAGAGAAGTCCTTTGGCTTAGTAATTAAAGACTGATGGAAGAAAAGTCCGTGCAGAAGGCGAGGATCTCCGAGGCATCTGAAAAGTGCTGTTTTCTTGGATGTCACAGACTATTAGTGAGATCCACAAGCTCCCCTCAGCTTGTATCACTGCCTTTATAAAATAATGCATCAAAAATGCTTTATTCTGTTCCCATCTTTGGTTCTGTCTGGCAGCTAGTTTGAAATTAGCAACAGGAGTACTCTCACTTTTTGTCTCTTTGTGGTTGTGCAAGACAATATGTAGTCCTATAAATTAATTATGATTAGATCGCCATTCATATTATTCACCCCTTTCCAAAGGATGGTTACCACATAGTTTATTTTCAAAGGAAGAGTTTAAATATCTCTGCTTTACCCTTTCACACCATTTTATTCCTTTATGTTCAGTAGGCGGAGGAGAGCAAGTTAGATGTTGTTTTGGAGGAATGAGAATAAAAAGAGTGAAGGCAGAGATGACACGAGGGAGGGATGAACAAATTAATCAGCGCAGAAGAGGAACCAGCTGCAATATGACAGTTTTTAATGCCACCTCTCTAAAGATCAAAAAATCTGTGGATGCTGAATGAAGATATTCATTCATTTTTATTCTGTTAAACAAGCCGAGGTATTTTGAAGCATAGCAAAAAAATGTAAATCAGACACTCCTTCATGCTCAGATTACTATTTTCTATTTTTAATGTCTTGCCTAATCTCACATTTCGTTCACATTTTTGTTCTCTCTTTCTGGGGATGACTACATGAAATGTAGTCCTATAGTGACTAATTACATTTATAACAATATCTAGGATTTCTGCAAATTAAATTTTAATAATAAATGTGAAAGATAAGCTGTATTGTATAATTTTCTAGCTGCAAAGACAAGAGCTTAAATCTCTCCCACAATCTCTTTAAATCATGCTTTTCAGTACCTGTGTGGACTGCAAATTTAAAAATACAGACCTTGTCTGTTTGTCTTGCAACAAGCAGTCAAGTGCTGCTGCTACAAATCTCTCATTGTGCTTCACTGAAGGGTCTCAAAGAAAATCAGTTTTCTTCTGCAACAAAATAACATATTGTAATTTTTTCTCACTTTTAAGGTCATCCATGGTTCGTAAACATATTACTTAACAGGCTTTAAGCTGATTTTGGTACATTTGAACAGAGCAAAGCTACCTGATGACTTATTTTCTGTCTAGTGCCAAGCTAAATTAGACAGATACTAGCATGTGGTATCATTTTTTTGTTTTTGAAAGAAAGCTAATATGCATGCATGTCTCCTAAAATGTTGAGCTATTCCTTTAAGCTGAACACAAAATGACATAAGAACAGAATAGTGGTATTTTTAATACAACCACATGGACATTTGAGGTCTATCCTAAATATTCTTCAAAATCATGAACATCAACGAGAATCAGTTGTTTCATATTTGTTATGGTGGAAAAATTAAGAATTGATCTGAGTTGAGCAGGTTTGAAAATAGAACACACCTCATTTCCAGATTTGTCCCTCAAGATAAAATCATACATGTGATAAACAAATCAGTGCGTCTTCACTGGAGATTAACCGCAGTTAGTCATCACTTTATTATCTGCTGTTGATTTATGGGACAAACTTCCAAAGTCACTAAACGAGACATGTGACTCTTCATGATCGTTTTATCTTTGTGGAATCTAATCAGATGTTGGTGGCTCGCCTTCCCCCCGGAGGGGCCATGGATAAGTGTATTATCTGGATCATTCCACTGCTGCTAACAAAATCACCACCAGCCAATGTTTCCTACCCAAAAGATGAACCCACCCCCCCTTAAACCACCTGACTCTTGCTGGTGTGATTAAGCTCTGCTCTTCACTGACATTAGCAGATCATGTGACTTTCATCAGGAAAGGGATCTGTGGACATAAAACCATTTTCGTGTGTGTGTGTGTGTGTATGGACGTAAATCCGTGCAGGGTCTATTTATAGAGCATTGCTACTGACTATTTATGAATATGAACTTCCTGTTCCCACTGGCTGAAAGTAAGCCCATCCTGCTTTGGATCAAGCAACAAAGCATAGTTTATTATTTTACAGACACACTGGACAGACAAGAAGCTACAGGTGATGAAACAGATGAGGGAAAATGGAGAATGTTTCGGTGAATGGTTAGTCATTTCAGCTGGATGTCTGAGCTTTTGACACGGAGGGTGAGGATGGGATCAACAGAGTACCTGAGAGCATGAAAAATAAGCATCTGTGTGCCTGTGAATTGTGAATGCTGTGAGAGGAATGGTTATGACACGATACGAGACAGGCAACCTCACTGCCTGCATGGTCATGTTACCCATTTGTCCCTTTATGCAGACTCCGTGTGACTGAGAGGAAGCTTCGTAAAGTTTTAGCAGATACGCTGTGTCTTCTTATACTCTTGACAGAGGAAAAGTGGATAGTTTCTCATGTAAATGTGCATGTGTGCAGACTTAGACACATGGTTGATTAGTCTGTGATATGTTTCTTGAAGTATTTGTGTGAGAGTTTCAAACTCTCCAATTGTGCAAATAATCTTTGAGGCATTCACAGATGTACAGGTAATGAGAACTTTCTGCAAACAAGCATGCATTGCAAAATAAGACGTGCTGTATGTCCATGAGGCAATATACTGCTTCAAAGGAGAGGAATTGCATAATTTGTTAATGTTTCAGCCGTTCTTAAACTAAATATTAAAATGCATCATGAATAGCAGACGGCACCATTAAAAATAATCAAGCAGTCATATATTCTATAAGGAAGACATTCCCATTCATATGCACAGTTAAAGGAGATTTAGAGGCAGACGCCTGTCTGGAGCAGGCTTGGTATGTGCCAAGAAGCCCATCGTTCACCTGAGTTACAGTGGCCATGATTGATTGCAACAAGGGTTTAGACTGACTGATTGTGCCAAAGCACTGCAAGAGTTTCAAGGTTGTTCCTATTAACAGCAGTCATTTTAGCATAATTGAGAGAAGGCATGTAATATACAAGTCATTCCTTACAAAGCTGCAGACAACTAAAGCCATCCGTTTCCTCACTAATAGCATTTTCAGCTCAGAATGTAATTCAGCTAAATATATATATGTGTTTATAGACATCATGTGGTTGTTTTTTTGGCATCTGATATAGCTAGAATGAGAGTTG
>JAUBNQ010000027.1:14991968-15003338 GCA_032353495.1 Ctenopoma kingsleyae
TGTGTGTGTGTGTGTGTGTGTGTGTGTGTTTGTGTGCACACTGGATCAAGGTCTGTGAGCACAGAGCTTTGTAGCTAAAAATGACAGCTCTTGTCTCATTCAGACAAGATTCGTGGGCGAGATGTCTCAGTGCAGCATTACAAGGTTTTGCAGCTTTGAGATGTTTGGTGTGATGAAAATTGTCTGGATTCCATGAGGAGTTTTGCATAAACACAATGATCATGGGATCAATGTTCATGTAAATGCCTGCTGCCACCAGGCATGGAGGTGATTTTTAAAATAGAAACTGTTTACAACTTTAAATGAAAATGTGAGCCCTGCTGGAGGCTCCAGGCAACTGTGCAGGGCATTAAACTCAGACATGTGTCTTTGTGTGTAAAGAAGTTAATTTGTGATCTGTGGCATTTTCAGAATTACACTGATTAGCCAGAGAAGGTCAAGAAAAGGTAATAAATGTGTCCCTGACTCGAAGCGGGCTGCCACATTCATGGCTGCAGTGGATATTTTCTCATCAGCGTAGCTGCTCCATGACATTTACTGATTACATTCATATAGACAAATACACTGCGCCCAGATTATTCCAATGATAAAAGTCACATATGTCCAGAGGTGTTCAGTGATCTCTAACAAAAGCATATAAAACCATAATGGATCAAAAGGCCAGTTATTATTGAGACAGGGATCATGGACGCGTTGTTTACTGTTTGTAACTGTTCTGTGGTGTCAGTGAAGCAGAGCTCATACATGGCAGGGGACCTGTGTTTTACCCAGTACGACTGATCAAGTAAGATATGGCTCCCGACTTCAACTTTGTTATTAAATTTTCACACGCTGCTGACCGCAATATCGTCAGGAGCAAACACTCTCTGCTGCGTACCCTCGGGTGCCCGGGCTTGTTTACTTGTGTGAGTGAGCTGCTGAGTGTTTGCATGATTCTGAGCTGTGAGATACAGTGAAGTCGTTTGAAGTCCAGTGAAACTGTTTCCACCTCCAACACCGGAGGTACTTTACTGATTTATTTAACCTGTTTTACAAGGTCAACACAGACCCGGCTCATGGTCCTACAAGATTAGTTTTTGAATCAGTCTAGCTCATGTTTAAAAGAGTTGCTGTTGCACATGAGAGGAAAATATAATGGCAGAAGTATGGTGTGTGATTTGCAACTGTTAGAGAATCTTCCTGCTACTTATGCACTTGGTGTAAGCATGCCACACATCAAATCAGCTCCTGCCTTTCTCACTATAATGTCAAAGAATACCTGAACAGATGACTCAGCTGTTTAGTGAAGCAGAAGTTTCGCCACTGTAAGAATAAAAATTCAAACCTATGTTCATATCACCTTAGAATAAGAATGAGTTTAGAAATCTGCATCCACCTTTAAAAACATAGCTTAGATTCAGGGTGAAATAGGATTGACCCTCATAGGTGTGTTCGTTTACATATCTATTTCATCCATACATTTCTTGTTTTCCATTCTCCACCAGGCTCCATTGTGTATTCAAGTTTTACTCAAATATCTGCCTCAACGTGGAAAATGTTTATGGGAATAATTAGGTGAAATGACACCAAAAGTCTGCTGAGGCCCCGTTTTCTGTGTTCATTTGGACGAGACTGTCAAAGCTCACTACATGGTGTTTACTGGTTATTTGAAAGCTTTTCAGTATATGTTTGTTTTGTGCTAAATATTCTGTAGCATTCACTGTCAGTCTTACTCCATGTGAGGTTGTTCTCTTAAACTGCAGCTTTACACAAGAGCCCGTTTCTGGTTTTTTTTATTTCATGGTTAAGCTGTTACTTACAAAATAATGTTGTGTGCAACAATTAGTTGTTTGGCTTTAGGTCCTCGGTTAGCCCACTAGATTAAGGTAGATTTATGATCGCGCTTGGTGAAAGTAATGAGCTCTAACATTGCAGCTCAGTCAGAGAAAAATAGTCTTCCTGCACTCTAGGCCCTGGTGTTGCTTCAACTGTATGAATTTAATGAGGAGTTTTGTATCTTTATTTTCCTTGGTTTTATTCCATCCTATTTTAGAAACTGACTGACATCAATAAAACGTTTCTGAGAATGAGGGTTAAAAAACATATTTTCACATTATTCTTTCATGCAGCTACTGTGTGTATTAGACTTGCTAGGTTGTAAACAGCAAAATCGTGTACCACCTTTAAGGACGAAAAGCTAATTCTTAAGCCATGTCCATTGTCAGCCCACAGATTCAGCGAAGAATTGCTGGGAAAAAAAAAATATGGCATGCCTGAAAAGGAGATGGCCTTGCTGGCACAGCATAAGCATAAGCAGACTGTCTTTTGAATGCCTTGTAGCACTTAGCTATTCTGTCACAATTGATGGGGAGATGTTCTTGACAGAACATGCACAACATGACCTGAATGAGAGGACATAAACAGTTTGGACAACAGTAGCATATCGAGGCAGAATTGGACATAGATAATGTTTTGTAGTTATGTTGAACATGGTGGTAGCATTTAACAAAGTGTGTTTCTCAAAGGCATAGCAACATATTGTGCAGTGCTTTTATTTTGCACTTCAACATGTGAGATTTTTCTTTTCAAGCCTTCTCTCACGGTCTTTTTTCAGACTTAATGATGTGTTTGTTCAATCAGTTATGAAGTAAAAGTGAAAGGATATAAAATATACTGACTGAGTTTCAGGTATGAATATCCATACACAGAAAGTACATAAAAAACACGTTATTACCTTTTATCTGTTACTGAAAACATTACTTCCATCCTTCAGATGTGATATCAGAGAGACGTGTTATACAGTAATTGACCCTCATAGTCCTTTAATCAGCATTATTTTCCTTGTACCAGCATAACTCAGTGGGAGGTTGTCAGAGCGGCCATGATGCAAGAGGGACAAAAATAAAATACCACTCTCATAGTGGTTTTGGGGACTAATTACTTTGTATGTGTCACCTAACAGCAATTTGAGAGGTATAAGCAGTGGTATGTGTTCAGAGCCTGAGGGCACAATCTAATTTTACATTCAGCTTCTTCTGTAGCTCCCCGTAGCTGCAGGGAGCTATTCAAAGTTTTAACATCAAATGACATTTACAAAGCAAAGAAACATCGTATTTGATTTCATGATTGAGGCTTGTGATATTTGCCATCGCTTTGTTTGAATTGTTGGCAAGATGTGTTATAAGAAGTAAGAACCCATGTGAGTCCATGCATTTGTATTGCTTATGCCCACTTGTCATAAAGTATTAAAATAAATATTCAAAAGGAACAGTGAAACTAAAAAAACAGCAAAGCACGCTGGGGATTTATATTTTTAGATATATAATGCATATGTATGTACAGTATATGTCGATTTTGTGTCTCAAAGCTTCTCTCAGCTTGAAAGAAATTCAGCTGACTGTGAGAGACATCTAGTGGTAAACTATCATACGTCCCCTGATGCACTTATCACTTCTTGTGTCATTATGGATTTTCTACATCCCATAAATTAATTTGATCCTAAAAAAAAAAAACTTATTTAAGCAATTAAGCAGCACTAGAATTTCTTCAGTAATGAAAAAGAGTAACCTATGGGCCATGTCCTCCGCTAGATATGACAATAACGTATTATTATTATGGTTATTATTATTATTATTATTATTATTATTATTATTATTATTATCAAATGATCTTTACAAAGCATCATTCAGTGTAGGAGAGTGGTTGCATTTTCAACCACATTCCCTAAGCGTTGTCTTTGCACTGCACAGGTGTGTACAGCTGTGCACGGTGACGTGTTTTTTTTTTAAATGTGTTATGGTTTAGTTGCCTCCAGGGAGCGCACGTCTCCAGTATTTAATCTATTATCCACCTTTTCCACCTGCCTGCAGCAAGTGTTAAGCTGCTCGGGAATATCCAGAACAGAATAGTGGATCAAGTCCTTCAAAATAAAAGCACTACTTAGAGAGATTTTAGGTTTAATTGTGAAAGTATAGCCAACCGGAAGAGTGGTTTATTCTTTCATTCCGGTTTACTTGACACCTGTCCACCTTTTCCTACCTCCCTACCTCCACAGGCCTCCTCCCCTCCTATGAACTAACCACCCACAACAAGTTTGACAGTTCAGCTTTGTTGTGCTCACACGCAGAGCTGCAGCAGCAGCCACACACGGCTGGACTCACCTCAGCTGCGCTTCCTCCTCTCCTCTTCTCTTCTTTAACCTCGCTCACTTTGATCATTTCTCTTGGTATGTGTGCGTCTCACGTCTCCTGGGGGCTATGAGGAATTTCATGTGCCAATAGGTTCGGACACTTTTTTTTGGACCTTTTTGGTTGGCGCTGGTGTAGTTTTTTGTTTTTTTTTTAACATATAAATATATATATCTATATATTTCTTCGCTGTCGGTCGTCGCAAGGGATTTAAGTTAAACATGTCGAAGACCGTGGAGGAGGTGAACAAGCTAACTGAAAGTACATACAAGGTGAGTACTGGTGTGAACACAACAGGTGCGACCACCACACGAGAAAAGAAACACACTGTACATCCATGTGTAAGCTGTAGAAACAACTACACCCGCTGTATTTCAGCTTTTTAGTGACCATTTTACCAGACTGTGGACGTCTGACAGGTGTTTTTAATTACCTGCAGTTTATTCTAGTAGTTTAGTTTCATATCAGAGAAGAGAAGAGAAAATTCCACCTTGATCCAGTTTCTTTTTGCTGCTAATATGACTATACAGGCTGATATAAGTCACAATATTATATGAATAAGTAAACACGTGGTTTCTGACATTTCATTTTATGGATCCCTGAGCTGAGTTGTTATTATTATTATTATTATTATTATTAGGATAACTTGTTCATTTACCTCCTCACCAGTGTAGAAACAGATTAGTGCAGTTTACATGCGGTTGAGATTCTGTTAAGTGAGTTTGGATCACAGCTTTGGAAGAAAAATCGCCCCACCCTAGAGGGCCATTTCCTTATCAAAGTGCTGCCTAAGTTGATCAGCATCATTTGAAGTGTTCTTTAGTGCGCCCTGGCATCTATGCCAACCAGCAATTAGCTCTCGTTTATTTACTAAAGACATGTGAGTGCTTTTAACGTGAATTGCCATCACATTAAAAGTGTTCTTCAGAGCCATTTTCATGAATACTCAACTGCTTCAAATTGCTTGCAGTGCAGTTTCATTGGGGTTAAAAGAGAAATTTAACCAATTTAACTAACCATCACATTCAGGCTCTCCACAGCTAAACAAGAGGTGTTATGTGTCACACTCCACAGGTGGCACGGTTAAGGAAACTGTGTCTGAAGAGGCTGGGGAACAAGGAAAAGACTTTTTCTCAGAACCATTTAGCCCTGTTGAATAACTTTTATCCGCTGGGCTCCTCTCGGGACAGCCCCCACAGTTCTTTGGTGCGATGAAATGCCAGAAAAAGACTCCAGGTTTAATAATTTAGCTGGCTGTGAGTGTTGTGTGGTAAGATTATACAGCAGGCTCCTCAGTAGCCGTCACCCCTGACTTGCAGCTATAATCAACGGCAGCTCCAGCCTCTTACAGTGCTGTGTTTACATGAGTAGTGCAGAAAATTAGGGGGGTTGCTGTGTTGTTTTTGTTGCCCAAAGGTTTTTAGGTAAATAATTGTTCCTTTTATATATTTCATTCAAGATGCAAGGTGTGATTTCTTTTAAATGTTTTGTGACAGAACAGACAGTGAATGTAGGGATTTCTGTCACTTATTGACAAAGGTGTTACTCAGAAGTGGGTCATTTCTCCAAAACTTGTTGAACATTGTTTTACCATGTGAATCTTTAGTAGTTTACAGACATTTTACTCTTTCATTTGTTGCGTTCTGGTCTTGGGTGTGAACCTAAACTACTGTAAGAGTTAATCCTCCTAGGACAGACATGACACATGGGGAAAAATGTCTCAATAATTACAGAGATGAATGTTCAGTGTAAGGCAGAAGTATGACTAATAGTGCTACTCTGTGACATTGATCAACCAAATTGGTTTTTGTCAATGTAATGAAACGGTGAAATGTTTTTCTTCTCTTCTTCCTTGTTTGGTTTCCTGTAATTATCTATATATATAATAGTGAGTAAGGTTTAACATCACAGGTCAAACAAAAAGAAAGGAAAACTTCTTCAAACTTAAAACTGTCTTGATGTGTCTCCACTCAACCAGAATGTGATGGATCAGTTCAACCCAGGACTGAGGAACCTGATCAACTTAGGCAAGAACTATGAGAAATCAGTGGCCGGTGAGTATTTGTATTACATTAATAAACATTCACAGTAATTTAGAGGCTAAAAAAAACTAGATGATTGACGAGAGGCTGGGTGAGTAAGCATCTTCCTCATTTGTACAGTGTCATAACAAAGGAGATTTTTGAAGCACTTCTTACACCTAAACTCTTTTTACAGGGAGTCCAGGTCAACCATGCAAACTCTTAGACATTTACGGTGTTGTTCACCGGTCTTCAACAGGCATTAAGACGCCTATATTACCCCCAGACTATTCCTCAAACATTAATGGTCATTTTATTATTTTCCCAGCAATGACCCTGGCAGGAAAATTGTATTTTGATGCAATGACTAAGATTGGGGAGAATGCTGCATCGTCTCCTGTCTCCAGAGAATTAGGTAAGTTTCCATGTTGTCCTGTCCTCTGGCTCTCTCCTGGGATAAATTAGAGGAGGTCTACAGACTGTAGAGACGGTTCCTGCTTTTCTGAAGTAGTTGTATATCTCTCTTCGGTCTCAGAAGCATTTATTATTTATTTCATCATGCTGAATACTACGTACTGTAGTATAGGTCAGAGGTGTTTCAGTGACCTGCTGCTTTTAAAATTCACTTCATGATTCTAGCATTATTTTATTTTTATCACATATATATTTAATAAAAAGAAGAAATTAGGTCAATTAATAAATGCAAGGTCTCCTAAATAACACCAGTAAATCATCTAAAAACCTAAAAGCTCTGATTGCAAAAATCGGTGACACCTTTATTCTTCAGCCTGGACTGATGAACAGTTGCCTGGTGGATGGAGTCTGCTTCAAAGCCTTAAAAATCATTTACTAAAATATGAGTTTTGATGAAAGAGGGTAAACAAGAGGAAGTTAAAACGCACACTGTTAGATCCACAAGCCAGGGAGTACTGTGGCTTGAACACACCACTACTACTTCTACTGTTACTGTGCATGTGGTGAACTTAGAAATACACTGTGCCATAGGGTTTGTTTGGTTTTCTGTTTGTTTCTAGCCAGCTCCCCAGGCTTCACAAGCTAATTTGCTGTCCAAAGATGTCTGGCACCCTAACTCAGTGTCACTAGTGGCACACTTTGATTTAACCACTGTATGTCTCTCAACTCCCCTGCCGATTAGTAGCAAAAGTGCTAATTAAATTCAGTAGCACAGTGGGAAGTGCCACCTGGTGCTTTACTGGTATAATATATGGTCTCTTGGCACCCTTAAAGTGATACTACACCTGAAAAATGAAACATATACCCTGTGCAGACTTGAAAGTCTATAAAAGTTTGTAATTTGCTCTTCAATGAAAGAACGTGCGTGAGCCACAATAGATTCTAATGATGTTTTTATTGTGGAAAATAGTCTGATTATAAATCCAGATCTCTGCTCTCCATCTCTCCATCAGTCCATCTGTTCAGCATTTTGGATAGGAGTGGCTTAGGCTGAATGAATGAGATGCTGGATGTTGGTAGTTTCAGCTACAGTTGAAACTTGTCATTTCTCTGCAGATGTACAACAGCCTGCTTTGGTAATCGTCAGAAAATCACTATATTAATATAAAGTTGGGTCACTGCTTTAACAGACAGTGGTATGTACTGTTGTTGGTTGCTGCTTTAAGAAGATAGTAATCAGAACTGTGTACAGCAAGTCCTACAATGAGCTTCTTGTCCATATTACTAGTGTCTCATTGTAGTATTTTTTTAACCTTGTTACACAGATTACTTCACATTAAAAATAAAAACTAGAATTGATAAATCTGGAAGACAATATAAACATACCATTAGCATTACAAATCTGTTGTTTTATGCTGGGTGAAGCCATGCTGGCCAGGCTGAGTCACACTCACCTCTAACCTATGGATTTACTCCAGTACCCAGTAATCCCTGTATGAGAGAGACAAACAGAGTCACTTTGGTGTCATGACAGATCACTTTAGTATGAGTCATTATGGGGGATTATGTAGAGCAGGGGATGATTAAATACACACCACAAACAGTCTTCTAATCTAAAACGGGAACAGGCCTGTAAACTCGAATGCATTGTCGCTGGACTCTGTGCTACACATCCCTGGTACGAGTCAGGGTGTTCCACGTGTGACTAGCTGCTGTCAGCATATCAAGATTATGTTTTAGTCTCAGCTTCTTGTTTCTGAGCTTGCTCGTGGACGTAGAAAAGCTTCCCTGTCAGAAACCCGAGCTCCAGTTACACGTAGCCTGCCAGAAACCAGATACACTTGAGAAGCATTGGAGGACCGGTGCACCTTGTCCTCCTACCTTCTTCCTTTAATTCCTTTAGTCTTTCTCCTCCAGAGTTCAAATGTCAACTGTTCCTTCATTCAGGCACTTGGGTTTCTGACTGGTTTTGTTATCTGGTCAAGCAAGGAACAAGAATTTAGATCTTAAAGGTCCAGGGTGTAGAGTCACATCTAGTTATCATCCTCTGTCTTCTAACTTTTTACTGCTTTAACTTTTACTGCTGCTGGAAACTATTAATAATATATATCTATTTGGACAACACTGACGAGGACCCCATATTGTTGCCAAAAAAACAGAAGAGTATTTAAGAGCCTGTGAGACACCATGACCATGCAGCATTGTGTTAACCACAGGGAATTTATTCTTCTACAGTACAAAGTGATTTATGGCTTTTTAGACACACACACACACACATACGATGTCCTTTCATGGTCCTGGCCCCTTCAAATGGCCTCAGGCCCACTTTACATAATCCAAACATATTTGCATGTTGTGTCAGGTGGCTCTTGCCGATGCCAGGATTATTTTTCCCACATTCAAAAGCAGTGGAAGGACCGTGGGCCCGCTTTGCATGCTACCAGCAAAATGTTTTCAAAATCAGCCCAAAGAGGGCCTTTTTTAAAAAAATTTTATTTAAACTTTTTATGCATGTTCATTCTCATTTTCTTCACTGTCTTTTACACTTTATCTCCACTCCAGAGCGGAGCTTGATAACATTTCTTATTGGTATATCTGTGGCAATCAAGCGATCATTGTTCATAGAATCCATCCACAATGACAAGGCTGAGTCTTCCTACAGACACACGCAGATGAGCAGGCACTGCAGAGATTTTACATCCCACTCGAGCTTTCTGAATTGCCAGATGTTGTTTTGTGTTTGAGTAACCATTCTCACTCCTGTAATAATGAATGTAAAACTGCGCCACAGAGCTCACTGTGTCCAACCATAACTCCAGCTTGTCTGTATTATGGGTTTTTTTCTTGGTTTGGTTTTGTTAGCTAATGGCGGAGGATCGCCTTTGTTATTATCTACATCATGACACACTTTTGCCCTCACACCTTGCTTGATCAAGCACACCTGTTGCCCAGCAACGTGTTGTACAGACTGACAACAATCAATAAATGAGTGTGAGCTACACTACAGGAAATCGTTGATTCCTATGACGTTACCGTAGCTCTTTTTATGCAATCCATAACGTACTTATTGGCATTGATTTAGTTTTTTAGACATAGTGAGGTGTTGATGACTCATCTTTTTTGTGCCTTCAAAATAAACCGGTCTGTCAGGCGTTTGACTCAGTACCACACCTGTTGATGTTATGTTGTTCTTATTGAAAGATAAGCAGACTTGGTCCTGGGAAGTTAGTCTTGCCATGTTAGTGTCTGGTTTACTTTTAACTTAGGTCCCTTTGCAATGTGGTGAATGATTGTGTGCCTCTACACTTCTCAGTGTCTTATTTTTGTCTTTTTCTTTATCACGCTCTCACACACTTAATTCCTTTTCTTCAGTACCCTTTTCAGCTTCACGATACACCTCCTTTACACCCTATCTCTTATCTTTTGCTCCTCTGTTAATCTCATTTCTCTTTCTTTGTCAAAGGGCAGAGATACTGGGATGATCTTTTGGCCTTTAACTACCAAGCTGCTTGAACTTTGCTGAGTGAAAGATCCTCGCTATAAAGCAAGGTGTGGAAAGACAGAGTGGGGAAGGGCAGTGTTTACATACTGATGAATGTGCAGGTCATAATGATGCATCAGAATGGCAGCCTATTGAATGGCTGTCAGAGATGTGCAATTTCTACACATCAGCGCTGTTGAGAAAAGGAAATGTATTTTTTTTTTCCACTGGAGTCACACCACTGAATAAAAATATTAATAATTACCGTAAAGGGACAAGGTTGGATTTCTTTTTGTTTGTCTTTAGTAAGCTTCATTTCACATTTCGCTTTCTCTAGAAACGGCAAAGAGTTGTTTATTCACCCAGCCAACACCTTCTCAGGGCTTTCATTTGTAACAGACAAATCCACTGTGTCTATACAGACAAAATGTCCCAAGATTACATCCATGTCTTTAGCTTTTTCTTATTGGCTACTGAAGAATGTTTGTGTCATGACATTCACTCGCTGTACATGATAGATAAATGCCTATGGGAAAGCCTCAGCATGTGTGTGTGTGGGGGGGAGTCCTAATTTCATTTGAAACCTGCTGTTATATCTAAAATGACACTAGTTTCACTTGTAGACAGACAAATCTGTCACACGTGCTTCATCTGTAGTGTACAGGCAGCACACGTAGACATTTTCTTTATTGTTAATTACAGTAGGAATAGCAGGGTATTGAAAGGACAGTCTTCTAAATGACAATAAGACTGAAAACAGAATAAACATTTTTACTTTTTGGCCATTCTCCATCATTGTTTCTCTTTTACTTCCTCCAATAAAGTGAGCCCTCCATCTGTGCTAAGACAAATGACCAGAATTGTTGGCCCACATACATTTTGTGGAGGCGCACACATGTATGCACACATTGTTCGTCCTTGTCTACCAGTCATCTGAATGGTGTTAAAAATTGTGTTTGTCAAACGACCAGACCAGCCAGGAGTGTAAATACAGATACACAAACACTTGCAGAAGCCTTTACAATCTGTGAACAGCACTGTCCAGGCCACAGGCAATATGTTAGAAAAAAAACACAAGTCAGCTTGAAGGCCATCTGGCTCAGAGTAGAGTTTCTGCCTTTAGTCTTGCATAATGTTGCACAGCCATGAAGCATGAGTTCACTGTGTTAGAAAGGTGTCAGGCTCCTGTCGGTATGTTTCGTTATACATGCAACAAAACATACACTTTCCAAAAATACTTTAAATTCAAACATGATCTTTTTGGTGTTTTTTGGTGCCCTGTAGTGCA
>JAUBNQ010000027.1:15014036-15028826 GCA_032353495.1 Ctenopoma kingsleyae
GTGTGTGTGTGTGTGTGTGTGTGTGTGTGTGTGTGTGTGTGTGTGTGTGTGTGTGTGTGTGTGTGTGTGTGTGTGGGCAGGAACAACGGGCTGTATGATTTCTCTTATTTTGGCCTCTAGAAACTTCATAGGTCTGTGACGTCTTACTGAGATATTGACTCATTTATTAGACCAACACTGATTAAATGAACACACAGAAACTGTGTATGAGCTCAGCAGGTTTGAGATAAAACCTTGACCACAAGACCATGATTCACATTCAATTCATTGATTTGCCTTGTGCCTTAGAAAGGATGGAGAAAAACAGGCTCCAATCGAGAGAGGTTTGTTGTTTAGAAAGTAAAAATGCATCAAAATAACAGGAATAACGCGTTTGAAATAAATGGCGATCTCTGCTGACAAATCAGAGGCATCCGTTCAGCAGGAAGTCTTTTCTATACTGAATTCCAGCTTTTTGTTACCATAGTTACAACAGGCATACATCCACGCAGTATATACAACAATAGAGAGAACTAGAAAATCTCTGTAATCTCTCAACAGATTAAAAGAAGCCTGTCTGCCTCTGTAACAGTTTCTATATCCCGTCTGCGTGTCTGTGCTTCTTCTCGTTTTTCCAGATGGATCTTCACCAATCATTTAGAGAGATTTTCAGATGTCTCACAGGGACACTGACAGTACAATATACCACAGACTCAATCCCTAACTTTTCTTCTCTCTTTTGTCTCTGTCTGGCAGGAGGGGCTGGTTCCCTTCATCTTACTGCCGTGCACTCTCTGAGCCGCTTATGAATAACAACAGGTAAGGAGACTCCATTTTACAGCTAACACACACACACACACACACACACACACCACCCGGTTTCATGTTGCAGCCAGCTGTATTGTTGGCACTGTTTCCTCTCGTTACTCCTAGAGTTAGAGTGATAACCTTTCTAATCCTGTGGGGGACTCTCTTCTTCCTACTCTCCTCTTTCCTGAACCTTTGATTCCTATTGTACCCAAGTCACATTCAACTTTGAGTCCCTTCAGTCATTTAGACATATAAAACCTTTTCTGTTCCATTTCTTTAAACACTGTATTTTGTTACATTACTTAACACAATGTGACGAATAAGACTGATGAAACCGGTCACACTGCGTATGTTTTAGCATTTATTGACCTTAATAAAAACTATTAAGTGTATTTTGCTCATATATAGATTCTGTAACCGTCAAATCTGTTTAATTCAGATAAATCTAAATTTGGACTTTTCACACAAGCCGAGCAAAACATCAGGAAACAGGATGTTGAGTGCTGATGAATAGAATTAGCTGCTGATGAGAGAGAAGGTTCAGAGTGTTGACTCCAGGCCTTTCTTCAAAGAGACTAATCCCTGTCGGATTAATTTATTAGATCTTAATGTGAGGCACCTTCCACAGAGAGGCTGCCAGCCTATTGCTGTCGGTCATGGAAGCTGAAAATTGAAACTGTAACCAACCCTGGGGGGCAAAACAACACGCATATATACATCCTCGTCCTTTTGTCCTCATGATGAACTTCGACTGACCATATTTAATCTGCATCCTGTGGTCTTAATCTTAACATTATGTTCATAAGCCTAACACCAGCTTTAAGATGAACCCAACACCCAAGATACAGCTCTTGAAAATAGAAATGCACAAGTCCTGTAATTAGTGTGATTAAGTGGCCTTTTCCCCCGTTGCTGTCTTCTCCCTTCACCACTCTCCTTCCACTCCATCTTATCTTTCATTCTTTCTTGTCCTACAAGGGTCTGTGCTGCATTTCTATTTGTACCTCATCCCTCCTGTTTTTCCTCCTTTACAGTGTGTCTTCTGCACCGTACCGCAGCAAGAGCGTGGTCAACCTTCACCATCAGGACACGGAGACAGACGAGGCAACCATGGTGCTCCCCCCGGCAGACTACTGCGACACCCCGCATCACAATGCCGTCAAGAACAACATCTCATCCACCAGCAGCGTCACTACAAACAGAAACCACCAGCACTCCCCCACGCCCTCTGCAGCCTCATCCTCCTCATCTGATCACAACACGGTCAGTTAGTGGGCTGGGGATTTGGTTTCTGTCTTGCATTTTCACAGTTTTGGCTAAGCTTTCAGACAGCTTAACACTGAGTTTAATTTTAAACATTTTCTATTCCAACATAGCTTTAGTCCTTATACGTGTTCTTCCATTTCCAGACTATGCAAAGTTTTAGTCAAATTTGTGGTTTCCCTCTACAAAAGCCTTTTTAGTTTTCTGTGCTGGTTTAATGTAAATGCGTTGCAGTATGTCAGGGTTAAATGCACTTTCACACACTCTGCACCATCATCTACACACTCTGTGCACTACATTACACTGACACTGCTTTTCTGGATACATTTGGTTAATACACACAGTGGACTGTTGTACACATTTATTTTTATCCATTAGCATATTTATGGTTTCCTATATATAACAAATATTGATTCAGTGTGTGATTTCTTCTACAACTAGTGACCAGTCAAGTGGATACATCAGGTTAATCATACACAGCTACAAGTGCAGCATCATTAACTCTTATTCAACCCTAACAGATAGAAGCATGATTCTACCGTCGGCCAAGTAAAATCAAGTCAATTACTGATTTAAATGTATTTATCTGAAGATGACTTTAATCTTCCTTCTGTATTGATTGGAGTGTTTTATATACTGTTTTACATAGGGAATCCAAAAATAGTGACAAACACACACAGCCACTGTGGCTATTCTGGTAGGCTGTGATGTTTGACCCACATAGAGGTTTGATGGTCACATGGCAATAGGAGATCCTTTTCTCTTTCTCCCTTCCTGCAGTATTCATAATTTACCACTCATTTGGTCCACAGCCACACGCAAACGTCCAGTAGTAGGGCCAGTGATTAGCATGCTTGTGTGTGTGTCCAGTGTCAGGCCTGTCAGTTCACATCCTGCCTACATCTCTTCCCCACTGGCTAAGCATTGTGGTGGAATTCCACAGTGGGTGAACCTGATACCCACTTTTCTTCATTGTCTCTCTCTTCTTTCTTTCAGTTTCTCTCTACAGAGTTTTTCAGTTTTATCTCCACATCTGAATACTTCTCTTTGTCTTTAATGCTTACATTCCTCTTGCAGTCCCTCGCTTTATTTGTAGGATAAATAAAGGTGCTTATCCTCCATTCATTCGTACTGATTCGTAAAAGCCCTGCTTTAACGCTATTCAACGCACAAACATACATACACACTTACCAGAATAGATTTGCGTGTGGGAAAAAAGTTCTCTACGGCTCCAGCAGAATATAATACTGCGGTTTATGTTCATCTCAGTGTATGAGTAGGCGGCTCAGGCTGTGTGTTGGTGTTGCCATGTGTTGGATTAGTTAGCAACTTGTGGCAACAACTTACATGAACATTATTGTCAGTATGATACATATACAGATATGCATCTGTTTATGTGCTTTTCAAGTAGTTAATTCTGAATCAGTAGAAGTGGAAAAGTGTGTTTCGGTTTGACTAAAGCAAAAGCAAAGCCCTTTTCAGTGTTAACAGGTTGGTCCAGAGAAAGAAAGGTGAGAGGAAGAGGAGGGGGGTAGAGCAGAAGGTTACCCTGGAATCTACTGTCACTGTGAGAAAAAAATGCACCCTTACTGGTTTGGTGCTTTGTGTGGAAGAAAAGGTAACGACTCACAGGAATGAATGAATTTAGAAGAGAGAGAAAGCGAGTGACAGATTAAGATCTTCAAAGAGAGGAGCAGACATAGTTTTGACCTCCCTTAATGAGTATCAGTGAAAACAGAAGATGACACATTCAACAGCAGCACACACTACAGCCTTCAAAATAAAAGAATAATATGACAGAATACATTAGGTCTGTTCACATGAGTAAAGAAGCATGTTCTTTATCATACCTGATTATTAATATGTGATATGTAATCCAGGCATCTGTGGCACTGGTTTATGTGGGAAGTAACAGTGTGACATCCAATGGGACTTGGCCAAGGCTCAAACACTTTGATGAGCAGTGTCAGTCACTTTATCCACTGCTGACCTCTTGTGGATTCTCTGCAGTACTGCAGGTTAAAGGCAGGCACAACGCCTGCTGCTAGACAGAGCACCTGACAAACAAGTTACGATTTATGGTATAGTGAGCAGTAAATTGAGATTGTGGCCACTACATTTTGAGTGAGTTGTTGTTTAATTTTGGGGATTTTAAACCTCAAGTTGTAGTAGGGCTCCATCAAGTTGATGGAGAGAAAATGCACCATATTGTAAACAGAGTTGCAGTGTTTCAAACACAGTCCATGTTTACAAGAAGGAAACTATACTGATTTTAAAAGTCACACTGTCATTACTCATGCTTATGCTTATGCTTATTAATGATGCTAATTACCTGTGATGCATCTGAATTAGTGTTCAATCAAAATATGTGAAGCCACTTATTAAAATTACGTTTAAGTGAAAAATGGCGGTGTTGTATTTTGACATTCTCAGTGGCGAACCCTGTTGTCTCTGTTCACATACAGCAGCACTGACCTTTTGCTCGTCCAAAAAATAATAATAACTTGAAGCAGTTGAGTGTAGAACAGACTTGAATTTCCAGAAAGTCCAGATTGCACACACTGTCTCGTGATATGTCACAGCACAGTTTTTCCCCATTCACCCATTCATCCATACTGTGTCCATCACATGTGCAGCCTTAAATATGTGTGTGTGTTATGTGACTCTGTTCATCAGTGCACAAAATGGTGGAAGTGGGGATGATCAAGTGTTCATTTGTCATGGTTATGTTCTATGCAACATGTTGTTACACCACGTGTTGGTCTTCATGACTCAGAGTTGATAGTATCTGTGTTTATTCCACAGGCAGCCCAACCTAATGGCATTGTAAGACCTCCACCCGCTTACCTCGCGTAAGTACCATAGCACAAACAAGACAAGGTGATCTGCTGTTGTTTCACTCAGACATGCGCTCATCATTCGTCATGTGTTTTTGCAGGGGAGGAAACCCATTTTCCACAGTCAGACTACGTCCCACTGTTACCAATGACCGCTCCGCACCGGTCATCTGATCTGTCCACATTTTCAACTCTCGTCAACCTTCCTGTGTCATCTACCCAGGACATGCAGCACAGCCCTGCCTTTAGAGCCCAGCAGCTTCTCCTGGTCTGGATAAGACCAGACAAAACCTGGCACCAAGGGGAAAATACATGCCACTTGAATCTGAGATCCCATTACTGCTGCAAGCTCATATGGAAGTACTTTGGGACCATTTTATTTACAGAACAGATGCTGACATATTTAAGATATATATTTTCTATGCCTATTTTTGTCCTTCTGTTTGTGGTGGTGTTATTTAAATGACCACATTCTCACCTGCACTTGAGAAGTAGATGAATAAAAATGGTCAAAGAAAATGTATTTTTTGCTGTTCATGTTGCTTGTTCGTCAAAATGACTGTTAGGAATCTTTTCTGTTGCCATAGGACAGTAGAAGGAAAGTACTGTAGAGGAGGTCTGTATTTCACCTGTCCTTATGATAAATTTTGCAACTCAGTGTCAATGCTGAAATGATTTTGACTGTTGCTGTGAGAAACAATGATTTAGAAAGAAGCACACAAGTGATCTTTATCCTCAAGTCAAATCAAGTCCCTCTTGTATATATATTTGCACAACTGATGCTATAAATATTGAATTTTGTAGAGCTAGACAATTGTGGAGACAGGACTTTTGCCTTAATGACACATACTATAAAATATGAATGTAAAACATTATTTACCAGTTGCGTTCTTCAGATCGTGGTCATGAGTTGTGACAATCGCCTCATCTTCACATATCCAGTGCAATCACTTCTGATTTTGGCATTTTAAGGCCACATGTACACTTTTTGGTCTACATTCCACTCTTAGCAGAACTTGCGGTATGAAAAATAAAGATTTATTTCTTCAATTTACTGTTTGTCGTCATGCACAAGAAATCCACAGTGTCATTCATGATGTTCTTATTAGGCATTCCTTGTTAATTAGAGTAACAGTATACTTCAACGCATTTACAGGGAGTAATATAAAAAAAAGTGAAATCAAATCAAACAAGTAGTCACAGAATTAAGTAGCATTCATTTTTAATTACATTAACTCATATATAAAAAGTAAGAACCTCAATCATAAGAGCGTGCGTAGTGTCTTTTTTTAAAGATTTATTTTTACTCCCACCCAGTTATGTCTTTTTTTCCTCTGGGACTGTTAAATAACATCTTGTGATGGAAGACGTAGACACGGAGATACTGCAGATACAGGGACAAAGACATTCTTGATTGATTGTCTGGCTGGGAGACATGGGGCTGGGTGACTTGTCACAGAGTAGAGTACTAAGATAAAAATCCAGAGACTATACACATTGAGAGATTTCTTCAGCGTTCGCTCTCAGCATGCTTCCTTTGAAGTGATGCTCCACGTTTAAAGGAGGAGTCCAAAGTCCAACAGTGATTGAGGTTTTAAAGTCGAGGGCATTTCAGATTGTATGTACCTGAGGTCTGCATTGGCCCTGGAGAAGCACAACCCAGCAGAATAATCATCATACAAACGGTCAGTGCAAATATGGCCCCAAGAAATAATGTGAACAAAAACAGACAAAATGCTGCAGGTTTTCTGTCAGTCCATAATTTGAGGACAGTACATGTCCAGATATCGTTACACGTCTATTTTTTCCCCAACATGTTGAATGTGTTATTCCATCTGACACATTCAGCCAAAAAAGAAAACATTTCAATTAAATGTTTGCATTTCCTGAAAAAGCCAATACATCAGTGATCTACATGGAAAATGTTACTAATTTACAGAGCACAGTGTTAACCAAATAGATGTCTGCGGTGTGCTAGAAAATACAAAATAAGAGAAAGAAACCTCAGGCAACAGAAGAAAAAAAACTACAAAAACTGACTTGTTTGATTCTAACTTGACAAAACATGAATGAATCAGATCTTTGAATAACAGAGCTAAATCTGCACTAAAAAAAATCATGACTGATGGAACCTCTGATGATCACTTCATGTTTAGTGAAGGCACTGACAACAGCCGGACACTTACATATGCTAGAATACAGTATATCCTCACCTAGCAAATGTAGTAGTAGTAGTTTTCTACATGAGCCTCTAATAAAATCTCACATCTTGGTAATATCTTGATTGTTTGTTGTACACAACATAGTGGCAACAGCAATGTGCAATATTAAGAAAAGATAACAAAATGAAAGACACGAAGATTCCGTATTATGTGTGTGTGTGTGTGTGTGTGTGTGTGTGTGTGTGTGTGTGTGCGTGTGTGTGCGTGTGTGTGCGTGTGTGTGCGTGTGTGTGCGTGTGTGTGCGCTCTCTGTGGTTTGGTCCGTCTAGCCGAAGGTAGCGCCACAGTTGGGACACCGTCTCTGTCGCAGTGCGAAGCAGAAGAGGATGCCCAGGGGAAAGAAGAAGATGGCGCAGAGGATCCCCAGGCAGGTGAAGTCATCCTCCAGCACACCAACTCTGCAGCAAACGCAAGGAGGAGAAAGCATTTTAATCATAAAACACATTTCTCCCACATTTATCATTAAGGCTTTGTGCCTGATTAGCGATATAAGACCAGGACGTGTCTACTTGTGAGGATCTTCAAAAAAGACTTTACTGTACGCTTATCAGCAATGTGTTCCATCCAACATGAACCATGACCTGACATGTCACGGCAAACAGCCATAAAGAAGGCACATGCCGTTTCAGTCTGACCTCGTTCTAAGAAAAAGAAATGTCTTTACTTAAATGTGTAATGTGTGTTTTCCTGTAGCGGTAGTGGGAAAGAAAGAAAATCTTTAAACTGTAAAGGACAATTTCCTAGTTTTCCCACAGCAAGTAAAATGTATGTTTAAAACAGGGTTTTTCTTTGTGTGACAAATATCTGATAGAAAAACATACTGTAACTCAGTAACATGAGGCGAATTGTTTTGAAGGGGGTTACGGTCTCGTGACTGTACCATGCCGAGCAAATCTGCTAAAGACTCTGAGAAGGAATGAACAAATAGCAGTGCATCAACCCAGGTCCTGAAGAAACGGGGACTGAAAAGCTGCTCTGGAGAGCACTTGTACTGTGCTGTTCCAAAACAGTATCACTACGAACTACGAATTTGTGTGTGGGTTTATTAAATAAAACTTTTCTTGATAAATAAGCCTTAATTGCACCAACAATGTTGCAATGATAAACTCTCTTTAAACCTGTAAATATATTAGCTCCTTAAACATATTTGCAGCCTGGTTCCAGGAACTGTAGCATTCATTGATGCAGGCATCACGGCCGTGACTCAAATTCTGACGGGTATGATCTTGTAGAAATACAGTATAGGGTTGTTACAAAGTTCTTTGTAGAGCAAATAAATACAGGAAATGAACAGTGACATATGATAAGTAAATAATGGATGTCACTATTTTTTTGTAAAGCTTACGGTGTGACAGTAATACTTGTGGCATTTTACAGCAGACTTTTACAGACTATCTGTTTATTATTGAGGTCATAGTGGGTGATGGAGTTGCAACAGAATGAATTATATTATTAGGTGTTTATAATGTTATGGTCAGCCTACTTACATAATTGAGGGGGCCAAAACATTAGAAACACCACTTAGTATAATGCACTGCAGTACGACTGAGTGTACATTATTATCACAGTCATGAAAGCAAAACACATCCCACATTCAGTACAAGTAAATCCAGCAGAGCTTCACTTCAGGTTTTTCATTAATCTTGTGAAAATAAACAATCCTGACGCAGAGCTATGAAACAAAACACGAAACTGCTTTCATCCTGTCATACATATGCAGTATATTTTGTTATTCAAATCCAACCACTGGACAAGAGTGTATCTGATTTCCATTTGGTGTTGCTGCGAGTTATCTTGTAGAAACCTTTGGTCCCGGTGTGGCCTGACCAGGCTGGTCACATGTTTGAGGCTGAAATCATCTGACTGACAGGATGTTGACTCAAGCACAGTGAAAGCAATGTTAAAACCATTTTTTGCAAAACCGAAAGTCATATTTAGTCACACTGTAGGTCAAAGAGGAAGAGTGCAGATAAAGATAGCAAAAATGTATGAAGACAGGCAGGAACTGATGGTTTGAATCTCAAAGGGCACAGTGCTCAGAAACCAGGTTAGTAATACTGAGCCTGGGACACTCATATTTAACCACACTGATCTGGTTTTCAGTGAACAGGTTCTTTCTGATCTGAACTGAACACTGTTCAGTTTCTCCTGCCGCTGATCATTTGTGTATGAACTGTAATGTAGGATAAAGTGTGTGTGTCCTCACCTGCAGGCCGGGCAGCCTCCCACCACCACTACAGACGGCTGGATGATGGTGTAAGTCCCAGTGTAGGGCTGCTGGGATACAGCAGGGCCCATTTGGGCTGATGGGTATCCTGTGGTTGACAGAAGGAGATATTGTGGACTGCTACAATAAATAGTAAGTATAATCAGAGTGTGAGGCTGCACTTCACTGTGAACAGGTTCAGCAACACGGTAAGATAATACTGATGCACAGTAGACAGTAGTAGCACAGTAGTAGTGACAGAACACAGAAGGCAGGATATACAGTAAGGACAAAAGGAAATAACGAGTATTTTGAAGTCAAGATAAATTGATCCAAGTCCAGTATAACATCTGAATGTCTAGAACTGATCTGGTATGAAATCATTTGCGTAAATGTCATGTGGTGCTACAATCGTTTTTGTGTTTTCAGTTCCTGTATAGCCACCATAGTGCGACTGATGTGAGGTAGAGAGACTGGAATGATTCTGGAAGAAATGTTCAACCATCAATCGTGCAACTCAAGGACCCTTACTGTAAGCTGGCTGGAGAAAGTCAAAGACTAGGTGATGACACGTTCTGTCACATGACGAGTGTGAGTGTGTTTGTGAGGTTTGATAGCCTGTATTCATCCACTGTGATATTTAAGTGACACTGAACGTTGACACAGAAATATTTGCCCACAACTTTTATCTGACAAGGACAGGACACCTGTGAGGAGAGCAGAGCTGCAGCTATGCATACGTACACCTATTACTGTTTTGTAATAATTCACTTTTTTTTTTCCAGTTGCAGCACCTGACATTTACAAAGACCAGAAACAGGAAATTACAAATAATGAGATTTCATATGAGCCTGACTTCCTGGACACATCGCATCACTTTAACACAAAGATAGTCAGATGATGTTTGTGTCCCTCACATACAGCACATAGACATAAACAGCACAAAGCCAGAGGCTACAGCAGCATAACTGTGCTGCCAAGCTGCCTGCACACTGCCAAAACTCAGGACTATGGGTCAGGTGATTTGCTGACAGTGAAATTCATCTCATCGTGAACTTTATCGTTTATTTGTGGTTTATTCAACACTCGTCTCGTGGTTCACTACCTTACATGGATGAGTGTTTTCTAATTTATTCTTAAACTCAATATTATTTATAACTTATATCACTGGAGACGTACTGCGCATGTGCGGCACTGAAGCTTAAAAAGAAGACTAATTAACCTTCCACATTATAAATGAAAGTCCCACTGGTTAAAATAAATGTACTTGTATAAAGAAAAACGGCCGTGACGCCCCCACAGGGAGCTAAATCAAAGCGATGTGTCACATTTCCTTTAAACGAAGACGGAAGTGCACAGGAATGAGCGCTCGCTTCCTCCCCTGGGTGCATGACTTTCTGGTAAATGTGTGCGACATAAACGGAGCTGCTTACCTTGGCCATCGGGGTACGGGTACGGCGGCGGGGCCGCAGGGGGGATGGCCCCGTAGCCGGGCTGCTGCGGCCCGTACTCATAAGCCCCGGGGACGGCGTTGTAGGCGGGAGGTCTGTCCTGAAGAAGAGGTTTGCTGTCCACCATCTCACCCGATGTAATGCCCCCTTCACAACTTGTCTCGTTCCCTCCACTCAACTTAATTCTTCGGCCACAGAAATGATGAAAACCGATCTCCGGCTACTTGGCTTTTGTTGTCCGAAAAGCCGTGTGACGCTGGTTTACACGCAGTGGAGACAAAAACAAAGAAAACAACGAAAAGACGCTGCGCAAAAATGAAACTTCGTCCCTATCCATGCGCCAACTTTGTCCCCGGCGGCGCAACAACCCCCCCAAAAAATGTACCACTTTGAAGACAGGAATGATCTGAGTCAGTCTGATAATGGTTAACTTAACTCCATTTCCCTCCTTGGTCCTTTGGTACCAAAACAACAGCAATCTGTCATCGCCGCACCTTATAAGTCAGCTGGAAGTCAGAAACGCTTTTTCTTTCTGTCTGGATTGTCACAAGAGAAGAATCATGTGATGAGCCGCTGTTGCGCCTCTGCGCAGCGAAAGGCTTCTTAAAGCGACAGTTCGCGTAAAAAATAAAAAAATAAAAAAATAAAAAGCTGTAGTGCAGCTGCTGCGTGCTGTGCAATGCAGAGGATCTGTGTGACAACAAGCACGGGAAAACACCTCCAGTGCAGTTTTACTTTAATGACAGACCTGTGGGGTGATGCAGTCATTGGAATTCTTTAATAGCTCATTAATTCACTGCGGCAGAGCCTGAGTAAAGCCCATGTGCGAGATACGAGAGCAGCCTTGTTTACACTGTGACTTACGTAAATGCTGCCCTTATTAGGAGCGACCGCACTTAATGTTGCACAACATTAGACTCGCATCATCAGGTTTAATCAGAGGACGAGGCTTCACGTTTGGTGCCGACGGAGTGAGTGAATGAAACATCCACATGATTCATAAAACAAAACCGGGTTTGCTGGTACTGAGACGTATAAACAGCACCAACATCAGACACGTTAACAGGGAACAGACTCATTTTAGTTTCACTGTGTCAGGATCAGGACACAATTAGATGGGTTTCTGTTCTCTTTAGTTTTTTTCTAGCAGGAGCTTAAGTCTTGTGAATCATAACAAGGTTTCATAACAATCTTAACTAATATAAAATTATAGTTTGTTAATTTTATATATATATATATATATATGTGTGTGTGTGTGTGTGTGTGTGTGTGTGTAAAGTATACATAGTTTGGGATTTATTAGAGAAAATAATCAACTATATTTAATTTAATGATCAAGCTGCATCTCAACCAGCTACATCAGTGTAGGTGTGATTACTTAGTGCTAGTAACACCTGTAGCATGAGTAGCATCACCGAGACCCTTCATTGAAATCACATTACTGAGGTATTAGTTGTATTGATAACCTGATTTATCATCCTCCTGCAGTTCAGGTGGACTAAAGTGCTGTAACTCAGACCCTCAGAGATGTGGATGCTGAATCCAAGGTACTTGATCACCCTCACAGGATGACCAGATGAACCTCCTGCAGAGCATCGAGACAAAACTTCTTTCTGTGTTGTTTATTGATGCAAACAACAAAGACAGTGACCACTGCTCTATAGTTGAAATAAGTAGCTGGGTAATAAATTAGTCAAGTGACAGAAATTAAATTGGAAACAGTTATAAATATTTGCTATAGTTTACCAGTTTACTGTGATAATAAACGTAACAGTTTACTTGATTAAGGTAACATTGAAGGACATTTTCACAGTTTTCTTACATTTAATTAAGTGAACAATCGTTTCATAATTCAGTTCTAATTATACAAATAAATATATTTGCATTTACATCCAGTAATTTGGCAGATAAAATAAAACAATGATTCCTTTTCTGATGACGGAACAAACGAACTGAATTTATTGTGTTGGGTTTATTTTGTTGATGACTTAAAATTGAAGCAGTTTGACAGAGACGTAAGGTGTTTAGATGTCACTTAAGAACACAGAAATGAAACCACAGAAACCCTCAGTCGACTAATATTCCAAACTGTAGCCAAACAGGTAAAACCAACCTCACGCTTCAATTATTAATCTGGCGCTGAATAAATTATTGAAATATTCGCGTCAATCAGCAGCGGTTGTCGGAAAAATACATCAAGAGCTGCAGCGCACGACCAATAGGAGCACGAGGTCCCGCCCACCTGCCGAGTTACAACCAATCACAATCCCCGTTCCTCCATTTCCTGTTGTGGACTGTGAGTTGCACGGAGCGTTCATCTGCTTCATGCAGTGAATTAAAAACCACTGTGGGAATGTGCACGAATGACTAGACTTTTCCTCTGCAGAGGTGTCGCAAATGACAGAGTCTCACACGTGAGTACATGTATTTTAAAGAAAAAAACTCCTGAAAGTTCGCTGACGGCTGCCTGCATCATGAAGATGTAAACAGCTTATAGCCGACTTTGCGGCATACGAGTCCGTATCAGCTGTGTGTGTTGCCGCTCTGCACAGGTTGCAGAACCACCTGATTGTTTCTGCTCTTATTTGATATATATGTGTGTTCGTGTTTTTTTTTTATTTATTTCCCAGCATGGGCCTCGGGAGTGTTTCCACTGCTGCACCTGATGTCATGACGGGTCTGTTGATATTCCCTTGACAACCGCGGATCAGATACCACCAGTGTTCAGGTAGGCTGCTGTTTGAGTCCAGTGTTTTTACATCCTGTGTGTGTAAAGCTCCACTGCAGTCTGCAAGGCATCGTAAACTGCAGTCTCACACAACTATGTAATGTGATGATCAGTTTACTCCAGGTTCCTCTCTCTTGCTTTGGCTCAGTGAATTAATTAGTACAGAATAGTTAAATTAGACAATCGCACGTTACTTATGAAAGCAGGATAAATGTCTGTCTCCAAACGAGGCACAGATAGTCAATACTGTAGCGGATTAGTAGGCTATCAGTCGATAAAGTGTCAAGCCAGCCATAGAGAATAAAATTAAGACTTCCGGTAAGGCATTTCAAAATAAAACTACTATTTCCCTATAGGCAACCAAGAAAAAGTAAGAATTAAAAGTAAAAAATATATTATAAGGAATTTTAAGAATCATACTAGAATCAAAACGCACAAATTGTATTTATATTATGTGTGTTTTTCTGTATTTGTTTTGCAGTGCATCTGTACTGAAAAAAAAATTAAATACAAAAACTCCCATAATCTTTTTTCCCATAGGCCTGTTCAACCTCTAAACCACTTTGTCAGCCTGAACACAAAACCTGGGGATATTTGGCACCCATAACTGGCACCCTATGATTTCACAAACATTCTGATTTTAATTGCAAAATTCACTAAATTGATTTAAGTTTGAATTCTGACCGAATGATGACCAAAACCACATTTGGTTCTCGTGTCATTGCACATACTCTATCTTTTTTCTTATTGCTCTGATGTAGTGGGAATACTATTCATGGATGAGTCCAAATTCAACTGTAGTCTTCACTTTTGGTTATAATTCAGGATGTCAATGCTGAAGTTCCTAGATTCATAAAGTGTAGCTGCATCATACCAGACTTGGCAGCTTTTGAATACAGTCTGGCAGGATGAGTGCTATCTTGCTGTCTCTGTTCAGGGGTCATCATGCCCATCACGTTGCTGTGGGCGGTGGACGTATATGGCAGGGTGTACAGCCTTTCCACAGGTGGCCAGCGCTGGGAGCGTGCAGACGACACGCTACTCGAGCTGAAGCGCGTCACTGCGGGGAAAGGGCGCTGCTGGGGCATTGGCTGTGACCACTATATTTACCTCAACATTATACCCAGTGAGACGTCCATTCGTTATCGGGAGGAGACCTATGAAAACCAGGTCAGCCCAGCCCATTTACTGTTACACTTAAAATGTTGAAAGCTGTATGTCATGAAGTGTCATGAAGTGTTGTTTGTGCGTGTTTTCAGAGGTGGAACCCAGTGGACGGCTTTACTGACACACT
>JAUBNQ010000027.1:15051957-15066574 GCA_032353495.1 Ctenopoma kingsleyae
ATCATTAGATCATTTCCAGAGGGGGGATATGGAGCGGTTAACATTAACCATGAAAATCGTGAAAGCAGTCAGGCGTTGTATCCAACCGATGAAAAAGAAGGAACGTGCCATGGTTCCACTGTACAGATTCATGTCTGTAGCTACCACATGACTGAACTAACTTAAAAAATAATCCTAGCTATTTTAAGTGCTTTACCTTCGTGCTACCCTTGAATATCAGCAGGGTCTACTCTGTTCTTCTGATTTTATTATTGTGCAAAAAGTTAGTCACCAAGCCGAAGAGATCAACCAACCCTATGTGTTGACTTAGCTCAGATTTAAAGAGTGATCTTCACTACAGCAAATACTGAATGGGCTAATTATCCTACTGGTCACTAATGTATTACTTAATAAATGCCTTGACTGTAATGGAAAAAGCACTTCAATCCCACTGTGGGGGCTGTTGCTTTAACAACCGTAATAAATGAAGATCAACGATGTTCGAAAGTCAAACGTCAGCTGGCTCATGGCCGAGACCCTGAACCAGAGAAGGGTCTGACTAATGTCCTGGCGCAGCACCAGGCAGGAGATCCATGCATTAGATGCTGTCATTCACAGTATGGTATGTGACATTCTGTAGCCTCTGCACCAGTTGCTTGATGTATTTTGATGTCCAAAATGCTTTGACTCAGGGTTACCATGCACAGTTGATACGGGACAGCGAAACCACTATCAATCACCCGGCTGACAGAGGGAACGTCACAGTCTATTGACTTTTTGGGATTCACCTTGTCCACTGTGCAGTTGCAGTGTCATATTTCATGTTTCAACAACTACAGGATGATTGACCATGCCTGAAGTAGTAAGAGATGCCACAGACAAGTGGCTGTTACTTATAATTCAACCACAAGTCTGATTAAGTGCTTGTTTCTTAACGTACTAAAATTTATTTATGTGCAGTTAGAGCAACTGGACCTTGCATATACTGAAGGAAAGGAAGCATGCATTGTGTAAGACGAGATCCCACTTGAATGAAGTCCTCAAAACTCTTTATCCAGCGAGGGATAACGAGCATAAACATCACTCAGTTGTGCTACCCTCGCACATTATCACCTTCAACAAACAGGCCCTCCTCTTCATCACACTATCTTTCCTAATGACTTGCACACACTTCAAGTCATTCACCTTGATTCATTTCCATGTCCTGTCAGAGATGTTACTAGAGCTGTCCGAGAGAGACTACAATGCCAGGACACCGGCCAAGCCTGGACAGCTGACAATACCGCAGCACAACAAGGTTACACAATGTTTGGCAAGAGGAGCTGAAGTGGACCCTGCCAGACACGTCACCAGGTCCGGTAAACAGGTGCAAACCTAAGCAGCAGAAATGCATTTCCCCTTTCCTACAAGCAAATAAAATGTGGCTTAACATCCAAGGAGCTACTGTAAACATTTGTACATGGGCAGCTACACTACACAATACTGAAATTTAAATACAACAGATGAATGACATGATTCCCCCTAATACAACTGTGAAGTCAAATTTTATAGCGCTGGTTCTGCCACCTCATTCATGGTTACCATGGAAAGGGCATCCTGTAAGCTGGCATCAAACAGTAGGTGGATGGGTCTGTGGCTGTTATGTGCACCCTGACACACAACACCTACTATCATTTATAGCTACTGGAATATGACAGAAGCACCTGATTCAACAGCAGACTCAGATATAGATCAGAATAAACTATAGTTATTTTTAAGTATGTATCTTAAGGAAGCCCCTTCTTTAATTGAAGAAACTTATCTTCCGTATAAATTTAAACCTTCTCTTCTTGTTAGACTAGTTTCAGCACTGTTACGCTTTATTGCTTTCTTATTACATATTTGAGTATAGAAATTTTGTTGATGTATTAAGTATGCTCACTGACATACATGCACTACAGACTGACATGTATGTCATGCGTAAACAGGGAAAAAAACTCAAAAACTGAGGGAAAAGTATATATGAGGAGGTATAGTAACAAGAAAAATAAAAACACCTGTAAAATCTTAACTTAAGCACCCACCACTGTTTCAGTATAAGCCAAAGTGATTATATGATTTATTATATTTAAACTATTCAGTTTGTTGGGAAATACTACTTAAGTTGAATGTTGACTTAGTTCAGTGATATGTTTTGAATCTTTACTTCAAACCTTCAGATGTACTGTGTTCATATTTATTATTCAATGACTTGCAGAGAGATGTGCAGTGTTTCTATATCCCTGAGCTAAAGCCCATGATGAAAAAAGCTAAATACTGTTTTCTCATTGTAAAGGTTTGTCCTATAAATCAAAGAGACACCAAGATAATTTATATTATTAGTTAACATTTTTGGCTTCTTGCACTCATCACTTAGCATCCCTTAAGGTTCTTTAGGAACAGCTTAGTTTACTTGAGACTGAACTCAAAAGTTTTCAGCATGCAAAGTCTAACCCATAAAAATGCACAAACACAGCAACTGGTGGCGTTGACACCAGAGGAGCGTAAGTGGAGCCTGTTGCTTTACTGGGCTAAGGTGGGAATGTGAGAAGTCCCAGGCTTAAACTAGCAATGTGACTACTGCAGGAGGAGGGGAGGAGAGGAAGGCCCTGCAGTCAGGACCCAGCCTACCCAGAATAGATAAAGACAAATGGAGAATAAATCATCTACTGTGACAAATTCTGAGTGACTTTAATATATTAAAATGAAAAGGAGCCCTAAATTGGAATCATAAACTTTCAATCCAGATGGTCAATATACCCCGTGAGCTATGCAACTCTACTGGACAGTATTTAAAGGGGTCTTGCCCTATGAATATATGATCTTAAAAGACTGGCAAGGGCTAATTGTCAGATTTCTCAATTAATTCAACTTTCTAAGTAAGGAAGTGCTGAAACAGCAACTAGTAAATAGACTCTTAATCACTGGACACTAATACACAAAGACTATATTCAGTGGAGGGCACTGTACAATATTATAAAATAAGAAATGTCACATAGTTTTATAGTAGAACATTAACAGGTTTTTGTATTGTGTACTTTGTATTCACAAATAACATTTAGCAGAGCATGTGGTCACTCACCATTTCACAGTACTCAAAAACAAGCAGGAAGGGAATGGCCTCAACACACTGTCCGAGGCACTGGAGGATGTTTGGGTGCTGCAGCACTCTGTGAAGCCAACATAAAACGATACCAATGTTTATAATGGAATAATGACATAAAATAATATGTGTAGGATTTTAGAGGAGATCAAGTCTGCTGCAGTTTGTAAGAAGAAAGGTAGAGGGTGCTGCTAACATTACAGTAATGCAACAAAGCTATTTTTTCCTCAGTAACTATGTGTGCATGTCATACCACATACTCATATTCAAAACGTAAGTGTTAAGAAATTAGATTCTAAATATTTAAATAATGCATCAGCTGATGAAAAGTCTCTGAGCAATAACACGTCCTCAGGCAAGGTGGTTAGGAAAGAGAAAACATTTACCTGTATGGATCCCCTTGCTGCAGGAAGTCATTCTGCTCCTTGGCACTTGCATTAGCTTTTAACTCCTTCACCACCACTCGAGCTCCACCTGGATCTGTGTAGATTTCACTCAGAAGGACCTGACAACAGATGTTAAAAAGGAAGAGTTAAGAAGCTACAGATATATGCCCATATAGCCGCCTTTCCTATAAAAAAAAAAATCTCTTTGTTTCAAGCTGAAAAACCCCACCCAACATCATCTGGAGGGGTTTTCAGATCAGATTATGTCTTCTGGAGGAACTCTAGGTCAATCTAGACTACAACTTCAGTAGTATGTGCAAACAGATGATATCATCTGAACTGGAAAACTCTGCCAGATGACATCATCAAGAACCAGGGAGATATTTCACCACAGGGAAGGCAGAGGGAAGTTTATTACTATTCATGTAGATATACTCCACAAACTAGAACATGAACATAAAAACCATCCTGTGGCACAGATGATGGAGAAAGCCGCCTTGAGCACTCTCTGCTCTGTACGCCAAATAGAATCAGTTTTATACAATATAAAACTTGTACATCAGAGAAAGCCAATCTTACCTGGCCAAACCAGCCATTGCCGATCTCTTGGATATAACTGAGACTATGACGTGCAACCTGGAAGCCTGTGGATCCCCCTGTGAATCCAAACAAACAAATTAATATTAATGAAGACTAATTAAGGTACAACTTAACTATTTTTTATTTATGTCAAAGTTACATTTGTTCCTAACAGTTTTTTAAAAACTGTGATTTTAAAATGATCTATATTTCTGATTTAAAAAGGTTCATAGATTTTAAATTTTAATCTCAGAATTCTACAAATAAACAATAAAAAAGACAAATTCTAAAAAAAAAAAATTCAACTATTTAAAAATATTGCGTGTAATTTTTATGTATATCTACAGTATGCACTACATAAATGTTTGTTGTTTGTCAATGTTAAAATTATGAGTTTGTGAATGTGCATGTGTCTGACCTGTGATGCGTGCAGGAGGCTGGAGGTGTGGGGGTCCAGGGAGGGCCACGGGGGAAACAGTGAGAGTGTACACCTCGGCTGGAGACTGCATAGAAGGTGTGTCCTCTGCTGGTGGAGTGAAGTCGATCTCATCGTCAAAGTGGTCCTCAAACTCCTAGATAATCAAAAAAAGAAGGGGGTGGGACATTAATGAGAACAAAACAGAGCAGTTGTGATACTACAACAAGATACAGTGCAGATGTTTCACAACTTAAATTCCACTCTGTATTCATTCAATGTAGCCTGCATGGGAGCCTGTTAAGTCTAGGGATATTCCTGCTGTCTTCCAGCGCATATCCTAAGACTCTCACCTTGAAGTTGATCTCTCTTTCCTTGCAGCAGGTCACACAGTTCACTAGCAGCACCACAAAGGCCACAAGTGCCGTTAGTGATACCAGCAGTGACAGGTAGAGAGATACAGACAAAGTGTCCCCCGTGCTTCCACCTGAAATTAGGGAAAAAAAGGGCACAGAAACATTGCTGAGTCATTCGCATTTATAGATAGAAGTATAAGGTATATAGAAGTATAAAAAATAAAGTGTGTTTGACAGTAATACAGCAAGGGTGTACTGGTTCTTTTTCCTATGCACATCCACAACATTGTATTTAAGCTTGACAAAAATACCCTGCACTGTGCTCTTGCATTGAAACGTCTTGAGCTTATTGCACCATTTCAATGGGAGTATATGGTAACATTGTGCAAGACATACTGTACATTAATTCAGATGGTATTCAGGGTCAAAACTGAGATTTCTCTTAAAGTTTACAATTTTTTCATACATGACGTGACAACAATTGTAACTCTTGAGACCAGAAACCCCAACTTCCATCCCTCATCAGCCATCTGGACAGTTGTGGGGGTTTCCACTGGTTGACAAGCAGCTGATTGTGCAGCACTGGTGACAGCAGGTGTGGGTCTGCGCCAGTGAGGATGCTGCTGGCCCAGCAGTTCGAGTGTCAGAGCTGACAGCAGCGTTGCAACACGCCCACTGTGCTGCTCAGCTGCTGCTCTCTCACTACAGTGATGCCAACCAGCATATACACAGCTAGATCTTTCCACTTTAGTGCAAACAACAATTTGATTCAGAGACTGCTTCACATACAATTAATATAGAGGCCAAATTTGTTACAGCTTTTTAAATGTATGGAATGGAGGCAATGTGCTACTACCAGAAAAGGTGACAAAAAAACACATTAATAGCCAAAGGTTTCACAGCAGAATCACTAAGTGTTTGCGACCATGTTTAAAAGATATGATGGCCTGGAGTGTTTAAAAGCTGACTGTCGTGCATCTCGTCATTCTGATATAATCTCCATATTTTGTTGACTGTGAGCCTATGACCATGTTCTTTCACCACATGCCCACCTATTCACCATGTCTCCCAAATGTCAATGCTCATTACTAACAGCTTCTTTGAAAGAAACTACTGGTTACCACATCTCATTAATGCAACTGTGATTGAACAGTCAGAATAACTCAAATTCAGTCCCTCCCTTGCAGCTTGAATTTTCTTTTTAGTGACATCACTTTCTTCTTACTGCTGAATATATCTGCACATTTGTTTGACTTGATCAAGCTACATTTTGTATTAGTAGTAAGCATAAGCCCATTACGTCATATCTCAACATGGCATAACGAAAGAATGTGTACTGAAAGAATAGTGAGAATTTGTGTGACACACTCCTCCCTATTCTCTCTCGTGTTTATTCTATCTCCCACTGATCGTAGCTTGTCAGGTACATCCTGTCTGCTAGAGGGAGAATCAACACCTACTGAGTCTCCTTCTGCTGAACTACAAATTCATGACAGCTGAAAGCAGGTGCTAAATCCATCCAGTCTACAAATCTGCTTCCAGGTATCTCATGTTTTCACATCAGTATATGAATGGATGGTGTAAGACATAGTCTGACATGTGATTGATTGTGACCAGTGAAATCTGATCTCTCATTTTTATGATACAACATATCCAGTAACACAGGTGCCATTATTCAACTGCGTAGTGAGTTCAGCCTTGTTGAGACACTGGGTTGGAGGTGACATAACAGAGCTTTTAACTGCAAGCGGAGAAATTGGGATGTGTTTATCAAACTATTTCCCAAATGATAGCTGTATTTTGTTGTTTGCCTACAAAAAAGGAGAAAAGGGAATACACTTCATCATTTTCCTACTGCTATCTCATTTTAGTATGTGGACATGTTTTCCTTACGTCCTGAAAAGCCATTTGCATGTGTAAACAGTGGTTTCCAGTAGTCAAATGAATAATAACTAATAATAGCTTCAGCCAAATTCTGGCCTCTATCACAAGGACTGTGTGCAAGTGACTTAATTAATCTGGCACTAAGTCCTGCTTTCCCTAAAAATGTTCATGAATAAAATATCCCTTTAAAATAAACCTGTGAATGAACAAGAGCTTGCAAAGGGCAAAGGTAGTCAAGAGGCTGAGCAGCAATCTCACAGCCAGGTCTGGTCAGATAGAGCTGTTGTGTGTGTACACACACAGCCCGTTAGAGAGCAGATGAGATGAACAGCAATCCCTTAGACTCCCTGGGGAGCATTAGATGACGTGAGGCGTCAACCACAATTGAGATTCACTTAATGTCTTGAAACAGAATACCAGGACATCACTGACAAAAATAGACAACAATTGCTTAATCTGCTGTCTTTAGTTATGATCAAAATAACATTCTTCCATACACTCTGCATTTTAATATCACAGTGATTTGACTTTTCCTTACAGCACTGAAAACATACTGATCCAAGACCCTAAAATTGATATACATATGAAAATGCAAATTGTGCTTCCCCTGTTTCTGACATTAGTTTACCCTTATAACTATAGCTCATGCTCAAAGACAGCAGGGGCAATGTGGCCTGTGGGAAAAGTACACAGTGATATACTGTGATATACCTGAAACAGTAAAAACTGGCTGCAGGATTACTACTCCATACTCTTCTCTGTGCTGAAGACTGCAATAGAGAAACTGGTTGGGGTGAAATATTGATGAGAAAAGATATTAAAGATTAAAAAGGTCCACACTCAGGACACTGGCCCGGGGGATGTAGCTCTAAATGGAGATGTGTGCTTACAGCTGTTACATTAAAGTGTTTCCTACCTTGTAATTTATCATTGACATGAGGGGGAGGTGAAGGTATACCTCTGTAAGTCTTATACAGATTTCTCACTGACATAATCTTCTTTCGGTGATGGCTGTACTGTAAGTAGAATGCACAGGAGGACAACTAGCAGCCCGACGTGACTGAATCCACTGAATATGCATCAACTGAAACCACTGAGTATACAAATTTTAATGGATGGAGGAAGACGACAATTATTTTCACCTCATAAAAGACGACCATCTCATATATAATGTTTAACGTTAACAGACACTACAACCATCCATGACATGACGAGGAAAGGGGATGGGAAGAACAATCTAGAGTAGAGACAAATAACTGTTGAAGAATGAGAGACAATGAGCAGACGTTTAATGTCGAGCAATATTTCAAGCGTAAATGTGGCTAATGCAAAAATAAAGCTGCTATTTTGTGCAGTAAATGCCTTCTGGTGAAGATAACTGAACCTCCTAGCTAGACACTTTTATATGATAAGCAAATGTCAGAAGTTGGTCTCCATTTGGACATTAACCACTTTTATGCCACTGGTGCCAGTCAGGGGACTCATGGTTTAGGCAAACATTAAACCTTCATAAAAATGAACAGCAAACATTTACTGCAAGCAGTACTGTAGTGTTCCAGCACACCCTCTCTTACCAAACCTAGGTGGGTGCAACAGCCTCATACTGTGACCCCTGGCTGGGGTCTCCCGCTGCACTGCACTGGTGGGTGATTTAAAAAACAAACAAAAGGACTATCACAACTCTCCCATCCTGATATGAAAAAAACAAAGTTATATAATGTTCAATAGCTTGGCAGGAATTTACAGCATCGTGAAACTGAGAGCAAGCTAATGATAAACCAAACTTAATAGTCCTGTTTCAGTTAACTCTGAAATAGCTCACGAGGGTCTATTTTTCACCAAACAATTCTTCCATCTACAATTTTAAACTTGAAAAGTCATTTAAAAAATAATTAGCAAATTCAGTTGTTCAGAGTATTACAACTGGCTTCGATAAAATAAAAGTTTCAAAACATTTGGCTTGCAGTTTTTTCATACAAACACCCTCTGTCTGGTTCATTGGAACAACGGGGTTGCAGGCAGAGCTGGTCTCCCAGAGAGTCTAGAGCTGCAGTCAGTTAGAAAAAAACAGGAGCTGGTCACGGCAGCTCTACATGGGATCACTTCTCCTGGGTTAGGACTTATCTGAGTCATGAGTTCATGTTATGACTTGGCAGGGTCGACCAAATGACTCAACTGGTTTTTGGGACCAATACGGCAGGGAGCTGCCAGGTCTTATTTCAGTTTCACTGCATATTTTATTAGGCATTCACGCAGAGTAGGAGCTGACCCATTTTTTGCAGATTTCACCCACCAGTGTGCACAAAAGTGGATGTCTATACTTTCAGTCATATACAGGATGGAGAATAGCATTGTCTAGCTGTCATGTTTGGGTTTGACAGGGAAAGCAGGAAGCACTGAGCTTCATCATTCAGTATTTGAAGCAGCCGACACTAATGAATCTATATTTACCACACTGTGTTTTGTCATTTTTAATTACAAATGATCACTGCAAATCAATACAAAACAGCAAAATTTAAACTGGTTTTCATATGTATGGATTTACCTTTGTAACATACTACACCAAGTCAAAACATGTTTGGTGTAAAAGTCACATCAAAACTAGATTGGGGAAAAGACGCTAAGGTTGAAGACTTGCCCATGACAGCAAGACAAAGCTGATTTGTGCCAGCAGCATCCCCTATAGCCTGGGGTGGCAGTCACTGATCACTGAGCAGTGTAGTGGAAGTTTAAGGCCAATATCCACACTAACTAACACACTACACTCAGCTGACTGTTATTACAGTTAAAAGACTGACAATTTAAAGTTTAATGTGTGTAAACAAAGCACGGCCCTTTACAAAACTGGCTTTACAAGTGACTAGCTCAGTTCCTATGCTTTCACACCCACAATCCATAAACTGAATCGAACAAGCACATCTAATCTGAATGCACTAGTAAATCAAGACTGGGGCAAGGGACAGCTTGCTATGTAATTAGGGTATAAAAAGCATTCTCTCATTGCAACATCACTTTCCAGCATACTGCATTATGATCAAGGAAACAAAACTGATGCCAATCATTGACTGGTTCAGATAAGATTGGAATGTGTTACAGATTACCAACCTTCATCACTGAATATTAGCGTCTGCACTTTAGTATTCATTTCTCTTGAGGCAGACAGAGGTCACAGTGACTTAAAATTCACAATTTTGACTGAAAAAACTCAGTTAGAAATAATCAATTTACAAGGGAGTGAAATGACCAACGTTCATTTTCTGTTCATCCACTTACAACTACGAAGCAGTAATCTTACAAGTAACATTGTTGAAATTGAACTGTTTTCATAAAATCAAGTTCATCCTGTTTCGGTAATTTGACAATAAATACTGAAACAGGTTTTACTTGCTGTAATCATTCATTGAGTTGTTCACACATGCTAGAGCCCTGACAATGGAAGTGAAGAGGACAGAATCAACAGTGCTTGTTCTGTGTGAAAAATACATTTAAAGGTGTATCTAATGCTAACAAATTGTGTGAATATCATCAAAAGCTAAAGTCTTTTTAGAATAATATTCTCTTGTTACGTTTCCCAGAGTAGAGCTTCCATAGTAAGTTGGATTTTTCCCCCATCACTTACATAGGAAGCATCTTTTCAAAGGATCTCTTAAAGGCACAGAGGGAATGTTTTCATATCTGCACCCGACTATTGTTTCAAGACACAATTACAAACCCATCCTTTAATCGACACATTAAGTGTTTTTATCATGGTAGGCTATGACAAAAATGGCAAGCTGTTTCCTTCTGCGAATACACTTTAACTCATTTTAAAATAATCAAATGATCACACAGATGACAGAGACACTATAATCAACGTCAAATGTGTTTTTCAGGTCACTTCAGAACAAGAACATTAAGTTCTTCATGCTCTAAGGACAATATTCACCTCTCCCATAAACATGACAAACCTGTTACCTGTTATAACAGGCTGCACTATATTAATCCAGACACACTACTGCTACCAAGAACCTGACCCATTTGTGTTAAGTTACAATCACATTAAGTTGAGTTAATAAGTGTTTTGAACACTGAACACTGTCAGAGGAAAAGTCTAGTGTTTATATCTGCTAGCTTGTTAGTATGAGTCGTGACGATGACATGCTGCTACCTTCCATCGTAATCTGTTTTTTTTTTAAATGAAGTACACAAGAAAATACAATTGCTACTCTTTACTTCGTGACCAAACAAACAACAGCACAGTGTCAAAAAATTCCATTGGTTAGCAGGAAATACAACCTGGCTATGTAGCTAGCTTTTAGCTACTAATTGGCAACAGCTACCCAAGCCTGTAAATATTAGCTAACAGAAATATACAGTAGTGAAGCGGCTGGATGGACAGTTACAGTAGTGTAAGAGCAAACAATCGCTAGGCTCCACGGTCAGCTGTCTCACCTGATTTGTGGGAATACTGAAGAGGGGCACCTTCAGACAGCCAAAACACCGACATAAAAATCCCACTGGCCAGCAACAAAACATACCCATGGCGGCTCTCCATCCTCCTAACTTAGCTAACAGATGGTTAGCTAATTAGAATCGTCGTAAAACAATAATGGCTGATATGATGATAAATCACGCGTTTTAATCATTGAGAATTAGTATCAGTATAAGCTACATACAAGCATATTTTCTGTCTGTTAGCGACTCGCTAATAGCCTGCTAACTAGCATCAGCTAGCATATCAATGCTAACAGTTTTAGCTGACGACAGCAAACAGCGCTACGAATTGTAGTGTTGCGTTGTCCATAGAGACAACAGGAGCGATCGCTGTTCACGACCTAACATATTTGATGTATATACCTTAATGTTTAAATGAACATAACAAAAGGAAAATAATCAATAACCCTGAATATCATGAAACACCGCTCCCCCATAGCGCCATGTTCCTGTACAACGTCACGTCACGGAATAAGGAAACGATTGACAATAAAACTAACCAATCACAGAGAAGAAAATCCTCACGTTAAACAGGAACAGCCAATCAGGTTCGAGCTTTATTATCAGACATGTAAATCCAGTGCTTTGTATCACACCTGAGGAAAGATTTTTACTTCTAGTCACTTGCTAATCATATGAAGCACATATTATTGAAGGCAAACCGTCTATACTGAATGTATGTCTATGGATTTACGGCCAACCGTAAACAGTAGCATTTTACAGGTGGACGTGGTTATTTAATTGATGCATTAACTATGGACAAAGCATCGTGATCGATCTCTTGCGTTTTTTTCTTTTTTCTTTCTGCCAATTTCATATTAATATTGGTCAGTGTTAGACTCCCTGCGGAAACATTTCCCACTCCCCAAATCAAATAGCAGGAAAACAAAAAAACAAAACTATTTGAATCTCAGTTTTATAAATAGGCTATAATAAAGATGCGCGGTTGAGTTATAATAGATTATTGATCCTAATTAAGCACAGCCATACCTCTTTAATGTCACTTTAATAACCATAATTCCATTGCACATAATCATCTAAAAGTGTTAACATAACACAACAGCATATTTAATTATTAAAATTCAGTGTATGTTTGTCAATGAGACAAACCCACATATTGCCTATATTGCCATTTGCCTTTGGAATTCATGGCAAAGTCTTACAATTGCTGCAGATAAATGTGTTAACACAGTATCATTTTTTAAAAAAAATAACAGACATAATAAATACTAAAATTACAGTGCTATACAACCACTTTCTTATTACTTCTTAGTATTTTATACCATTATTAATGGAAACAGAAACAATAGTAATAGCATTAGGAGTAATAGTGGTTGTTGTTGCAGCAATAACATAAAAAACAAGAATACAAGAATACATATTTTATTAAAAATCTGCACTAACAAAAATGCATTTATATCTATTATTATCATATGCTATTATGTTTTTCTGTATTTTTTTCATATGCCTGCAAGTTTGCAAAACAATATGGGTGACAAAATTATCTGCTCTGATTAACTGATGAAGGAGGAGGAGGCATTCTGTGGCGTCGGAGAAATCTCCCTGGGTTTGAGGACAGATAAGTCAGATTGCTTCTTGCACTCTGGATCACAAAGCTGCAAGAGAGTGTTGGTGGCTAAGGCACAAAGCAAGAGAGGCAGTGCATCATAGACAGTGTGCAACTTCACCCGAAGCTCGGTGAGTACCAGGTTTTTGCAAATTCATGTGCATGGCAGTGCTTATGTGATGATAGCCGGCAATTCTCTCTGTTTGTGAGTATCTGAGTTATAAGAGAAGAGGAAATAAAAGCTTAAATGCAGGAGGGAGAAATACGATGTCCAGTCATCGTTGTGTTTGCTTCTTCAAGTTGCAGCAACTTTCTCTTTGGAATAGAAAATTGTTTAAATTTAACTAAGCTTAGATCATCAGACAGCTCTCATTTCATTTAAACCATGGCATTTGATGAAATATGTCTCACACTGGGAAATCAATAGTTTAGTTTATAGTTATGGCTTTTCTAAATGTCGCTGTACCTCACTGTCAAAATGATACAACCCTGTCGGTAAAAGGTACAACTCAGTTCCATGGTTTTTAACAGTGCTGATGTACCTGAAGACTACCCACCAAGGAATGATGAAGAGTAATCTATCCACAAGTTCTGACTGTTTTTATCTGACAGAGACTGTTATCTGACAGCACAAAACACCTGCACCAGTTTCATTTACTGTCACTTTGCATTTCTTCTGTGCAAGTGTGTGTGTATCCCTCAGGCAGCAACATAGGACTATGGCATTTGCAGGGATGCTGAGCGACGAGGACATCAAGGCTGCAGTCCAGGCTTGTCAAGGTGAGTCAGTCAGCACACATATGCACTTGCACGCAGGGAGAGACTTTATAAGCACAGAAGCATCAATACAAAAACACACTTTACAGTGGAATATACATCCACTTAAACAGTGCAATATGAGAGACAAAGGCACTGTTAAACTCACTGCCACAGGGGATACCTGTATAGTGTGTTTTTCACAGTGGGGACAGGGAGGCTGTAGGTAACCAGGCAGCCATGTGGCAGGAGAGCAGTAACCACCCAGAAGTGTTTATGTTGAGCGTTCACACAGAGAACACCAAATCACACAAGCTTTACAACCATCACATCCCAAAGCACTTAATTATTTATCTCTAGCAATTATGTCCACTTGACAAGGCAGACACCGCTCAACCACTCAGATGAAAATCAAATGTCAGTGCTTATATGCTCTTTATTTACGAAAGCCCGCCTGATAGCAATGTTTTAGGCAACATGACATGTAAACTTCACTTTTTGCATGTATCAATAAGGTAATTCTCATATTCTTCTTAAATCAGAGAAAAAGTCAATCTTTTAATACAGTGGATGCGACCCTTCTTCAGCAAATGATTTTACTTGCTGGTAACTCATCATCAGGATTTCCACTTCGAATGCCTTAATAAATAAAGGGCTTTTAACATTTGCATCAGAGCCATAGGCAATATTCAGTATGCTTTGACTATTCCAACGGCATAATGGCATAGCCTTTAATTGTATAAGACAGTGATGCGCTACAGGGTGTATATTGGTAAATGTCATTGGTTGAAGAATGAAAGTCATCTGAGCGAATGAGTAAATGCGACATTTCTATTCAGGCCCTTACCATTTTTGCTTTCTTGTCATTCTGTGATTGACCTCTAACTCCCACATCTGTCTCTCTCTCTTGTTCTCCTTCTCTCTTTGCCTTTGTAGCTCCAGGCACATTTGACTTCAAGTCATTCTTTGCACAAGTGGGATTGACTGGCTCATCTGAAGCTGACGGGAAAAAAGTGTTTACGGTCCTGGATCAAGACAGGAGTGGATACATTGAGGAGGAGGAGCTCAAGTAAGGATTGAGTGTGTGTGTGTGTGTGTGTG
>JAUBNQ010000027.1:15091083-15107865 GCA_032353495.1 Ctenopoma kingsleyae
AAATTACAGATGATGTATACATTTTGACAGTGGAGTTGTGTTTTAGGAGTGCTATTTCTATCCAATTTGACCTTTGCCTTCCTGTTATCAGTAATCTGCATATTGACACGTTCTGGATGCTGGAAGTGCTTGTCTTAATGAGACATGTTTCTCCTCCGCCCTCTCACCAGTGCCCAAACTGCAAATGAAGTTTAGTGTCCAGAACATGTGTCCCATCGAGGGTGAGGCCAACGTGGCACGCTTCCTCTTCAAGCTCCTGGCTCCCTACCCCAGTGACCCTGCTCTCGCCACCTTGGTGGACAGCTGGGTGGACACAGCTTTCTTCCAGTTGGCGGAGTGCAGTGCCAAGGAGAGAGCTGTGGTCCTGCGGGCCCTTAACTCCTCACTGGGCCGCAATCCCTGGCTGGCTGGGCCGGAGTTCTCCCTGGCTGACATTGCCTGTTACTGCTGTGTACTGCAAAGTGGCTCGGCCTCCTCTGCTCCCGCTAATGTCCAGCGCTGGCTCAAGGCCTGTGAAAACCTGGGCCACTTTGGCCCTGCCAAATTACTTCTGCAATGACTGGTGCAGAAACCAGTAGAAGGGATTCTTACCAAGCAGAGTGAAAGGGCATTAGAATATTAAACTATCCCGGCTGTGTCTGGAAGGCCTTCTGATGCTTCCTTCTTTATTGTATTAAATTACTGAACTGACAAAGGCTCAGTAGAAGCAATGGTTGATGGTTAAAGTAACTTAAGTGTATTTGTCTCTGCTATGCTGCTTTTGTATAACAAGAGATTCTGTGCTATTTTTTGCAAGGGAGGAAGCATGAGAGGACTGTAAAATCTGGGTGATGGATTAAATCAAAGGTACTGACACGTTAGTTTAACACACACTTTACACCTTCCACCTACTTTGTGCCTAACATGATCCTGTTCTAAATGTGTGTGTTAATTGGTGACGACGGGTATTACTGGGTGTTTACAAAAGTAATACTTTGTACCATTTGTTTTTCTGAAGTCATTAAAACTACAAGTTTGGATCAAACTTTGAATGAGTTTTTTTTTTTTCACTGGACCATTTGAAAACAGTGTTGCTAAAGCTAAAGCAAAAGCACAGGCTGAACTTACCTGAAGTGTACATCTGTGTCCAACAGGTGGCAGGACCGTCATCTCTATATTAAAGATAATTATTTAACTTAATGCACCAGTTGACGCTTGACACAAAATCTTACAACTAAGAAAAACTTCCACTTCAGTTTGACTTGCATGTCACTTGAGACTTGCAGACACCCTGGGACTTTATAATGGTATCATCACTGAATCTCAATCATTACGTAATATGTTACATTAGGTTTACAATTTCTTGTATGTTGGAGTAAAAACTGAAAAAACCCTACCTGACCTGTATACAGCAACTGTAATTTTTTCTATAGTTTTCCTTTTAATGGGAAAATGTTTAAAATACTACTATTATCATTTTTAATGGATAATAGTAGATCCTTATTTTGATCTCATTGGGGAAATTGTTGTTGGACACTTGCCGGACAGTGCATATAAATACTAGCATGTGGTTTTGGTGTCTTGTCCAATCGAACAGCTTACCCTCGGGTTTGAGGACAACTGCTCTACCCACTGAACTATCATGCTGCCCCAGTTACACAGTTTAAGTGAACTTGAAAATGTGACTTTTCATCTACACATACAGTGTACATAAGTTGCTCTCAAAGGTTTTTAATTTTAGATGTGATTTAGTCATGCAGCAGTGACCTTTTTTTAACATGTAATTACTGTGACTTTAACTGCAGTTCCCACTTTCTCTGCAGTCACCTGTTCAGCACGTTTCCCTTTTTCTTCTAAAATCTCTGCTCTGTTTTGAACTGGTTGCATTACTGTATTGTATTGTAACAGAATGATAATGTAGTTTAACTGGACGTTTCCCAGAAAGAATGATGTAATTTCTAACTAATAATAGTGGAAATAGCTAGTGTCACTTAAAATTCTTTTAGTGCACAGCACATCATCTGAACACATAAACAACTGACCACAGGCAAACTTCAACATAAATCATGATTATTTATGACTGTTTAAATGGAGCATTGATTTCAAGAACATTCCTCTTGGAATCAACGACTGCTTATGAAATTAAAACTGCTAACTAAAATAAATATACACTTTTCACACTTCTTTGGCATAATGTTGAAAAGGGAAATAATTAAAAAAAAAAAAAGAATTCCAGGGATTTTCATACTCTGAGTGGCTTTTGCAACTTCCTGTCATGTTTTCAACAGCTCAAGTCCAAACAGAGCCTGAGTACAACTGTGTGTTTGTGTGTGTGTGGGTTTATATGCTCTAGCAGTCTCCTGTCGGTCTCCAAGCAGCTGTCTGACAAGACGAAAGCTCTTAGCTGACATCTGGGCACATGGCAAGGAATACACTAGGGAATCTGCAGCACTGGAATTTTGGAGTTTCTGCTCTCTGTCTTCATCGCCCACAAACGCAGGCTTCTTTGAAACAGCAATCAGTATCTGCCGATGCAGTCAGGGCTGCATGCAAATGAAGCACTGGATCCCATCCCATCACTAATCTAATTATTTTAAAATTAGTTTTCATGGGGAAAAACAAACAAAGACACAAACAAATCTTTCCTTGTCTCTTTATATATGATATAAAACATACAGACAGGAGATGCAATCTCATTGAACAGCTGTAGAAAAAAAAACTAGCTTAACTGAAAGACAAAAATCACTTCAGTTTAACCCTGTGGCTACTTCGAATCACAACAGCACAGATAGAAAGACGCTCTTGTCAGTATATTCAGTCCATGTTCAGTCTATGATTGTCAATTAGATATTTTGATTAGGCCTTTCTGAAGATACATGATACGCCTGTCAAAACAGGTAAAGGAGGAACATTAGAAACACATCTGGGCTAAGTTGTCTGAAATGACATATTATTCAGGGTTTTATTCTGTAATGATTTTAGCACAATGTGGTTTTATTCTGCATCAATTTAAAGGCTGAGAGAGAGATAGTGACCAGTGAAGGATTCACTCAGTGGCCAAAGAGCACACGTTGCTGTTGTACCTCAAAAGCTGAACGCGTTCGAAGTAGTCATCTGTCAGAAAGTTTCTTTGTGTGGTGACTAGGTTGCCTTTCTGACTGAAGAGACGCTGGACGGGGGCTGTGGATGGCAAAGTGGTGTTGTATTTTAGGAAAAGCTGCTTGACTCTGGGGAAGTCCTGTAGGCACTCAAGGCTCTTCCCTGTACCTTCGACGTACTTTCGGATCTCTTCCATCACTCCCCGTTGCTGGATCTGAGTGGCAGGCTTCACAGGCCCGTAGCTGAAAAAGTCATCTTCGGATTCAATGGTGGACAGATTTCGGCTGGTGTTTGCCTCGGCTACGTTACAGGGATCCATCTGAGACGCCTCTGTAGCCAGCAGGGAGCACATCTCCTCCCTCTCTGAAGCGGCCATCCACCACAAGCGAAACTGAGGAGTAGTTGCTGTTGCAATCCTTGCCTCTGTGCTGGAAAACAGCTCCTGGAACCGCAAGTCTATAGCCATTACAATGGCGTTGATGACATCACTGAAGTAATTTGCAGCATCTTTCTGCTCATTTAACTTGTTCTTCAGACTGAGTACGGTTGGAATGACCAGACCCAGGTAACACTTCTGCTCTGCTTGGAAAAGTTCAAGTGCAAATGCTAGCGGGTGGAACACAGTCACATATTCTTTCAGGAAGGCCATCTCCTCTGGCTGCATGCGTGGGACCTCCAGGCGGGCACACAGTTCTGTCAGCTCCCGCTCACTGAGCGAGACTATCTTCTGCACCGCACAGTACTCCACATTCCAGCGTATAACAGCAGGGACAACAAGTGCCATCTTTCCTATTTCCTCTGCTGCATCCATACCAACTTGGAGATGGTGGCATTTGCTCCATATGGCAAACACTTTGGCCATTGTGCTGTAATGTAGCTGGCACATGGGCCCCTGTGACACAGCCTGCCAAAAGTCCTCAGTGACAATCTGCTCCAGGGTGTGTGATGCACAGCGCTGTACAGTGGGCAGAAACAGGAGCATGTCCTGCTCGGGCTCACCCTCGAGGACAGTAGTCACATTCTCATAGAACCCAATGTCATCGTCGCTTTCTTGGTTGTCCAATGCGAACTCTTTGAACACACTGACAAAGGGGCTACCATTGTCAGTGACTGTGGTCTGAACTTTACTTTCAATGTTGTAAGCCACATGGATGTCATGTATCCGCCCAGCAACAGTGTCATATGTGATCCTCCCCTGCAGCCGTGCAAACCCCAGAGCGGCGGATTTCCTCTCCAGAGAATCTGGATCGATCCAGTGACAGGTCATCCCAAAGAAGCTCCTGCTGTTGGCCGTCCAGACATCAGCTGTGGTGCACACATACTGGATGTTGCTGAGTTTTGCCATCAGCTCCTCTCGCATCCTGGAAAAACCCTGGTCCACTTTTGTAAACAAGGTCACCCTGTCCATGGACTTCAGCCCTTCTGTTAAGCCTGCAATCAGCTTCCTGAAGCCAGGCTGCTCCAGCACATAAAATGACTGACAATCTTCCACAATGAAGTTGAAGATTAGCTCATCAATCTTTGCTTGAGTCAAGCACTTGGAGATGATTTCTGCTTTGAGTTTTTTGAGTTGGCAGTGCCTGCTTTCCTCTCCGTTGCGTTCTTCCTTCTTCCTTCCCCTCTTGGCATCAGGACTGGCTTCACAGCCCAGGTGTGTTCTCTGAAAGGAAAAAAAAAATGGTCAAAGAAGCTTGATGTTAGCTGTTGGAGGTGTGCCATTTGTATCGTCTGAGTTTCCACAAGTTTGCAAACTTCACCTGCAATGATAAAACTCAAGGCAGCATTTGTGTAGAGTAACAGTGTTATTTTTTTTTCCTGCTTAGCTGTTCATAAAGAGCCCCCAGCGTCACGAGTTAGTAATCAGCATGCAGCTCCAATGTAACGTTATTAATCACGAGGGTGGCTATTCATTCATTGACTCCTTCAAACATTAACCTGACGGCTGCAGGAACTCAGCGCAGGGATTTCACTTTGTTAAACTTACGTCTAAATGCTTCTTTAGGTTTGATGTGGACGTTTTCGACGTGGATAGCAGATTAACCCTCGGCAGGCATAGATTACACTGGACGATGATATTTTTTCCTTGATCTGCCTTGTACGTGAAATGGTGGCGATAACGCCAAGTATGCATGGCCGATTTGGTTTCGCCGCTGGATTCTTGGTGATCCACATCCATTTCGGACGCTACCTTTACTGTTATTTACCTCTTGAAATATAATAAAAGTATCGTAATCCGATTTAGTAATCGTGATTACACGTAAAGTAACGATGGCGGTAGAGAAATCCTCGTGAAAAGGGGCAGGCCTTTGTTCAGATGTTGCCCAGGAAACACACAAGGTGTGGACACAGTCGTCACTGTTACTGTGGCACATGCGCGTTGGTAGGCTACTCAATCTATTGAGAGAACGAGCACAGTGGAGCGTTACGCACGCGTTGTACACGTACAGGCGCCTGCACTGCGACGCCACCGTCCGCACCTTGACGTTTTTACTCGCTTTCGTGGGAGATCTTTTTACCAGAATTTCCTTTTCCTCCAGCGTTGCAGCGAGTTGGCGCCACCATCAGAGAGAGGAAGTGAAAATGTCACAATGTTTTCAATTATGCGTTTTATTAAAACACATCTAGTCACTTATGGTTAGTAGAGGAAACATTAAATGATCATCTTGGCATCTAAGATAAGTAAATTAAAACAGCCAAAAATTAAGTATAAGCTCACTATTGCTTCACATAATATATTGCAGATACTAATTATTAGAGCTACTTTTAGTATTTTTAGTTTTAAGTAAATAACTGATTTTTAAACATTGTTTTTGTTGGTTTGTGGGCTGATTCGTTTACCAACCTTGCGCTTGACGCCTTCCTACACTTTTAATTAACTGAAGCAATTATTTTAATGTGATTTAAATCCCCTCCACCGAACACGTGTTGGTAGTTTACACAGATGTTTGAGTTTGCGGAGAGTTTCCTACTTGAAGGCTGTTTTCACATGCATTTGCTGTAAGATGAAATCTGCTATTATTTATTCATTTTTATTATTTTTATTACATATTTTTGTTCTGTAAATTGAGTATTTAGTATTTGTGTTGGTGTTTTCTGGTTATGGTTCTTTCTTTCTCTTTCTATCTGTTTGAACGGAGAGCTGCTGTAACATGCCAAAATAATTTCCCTCTGGGATTAATAAAGTTTTTTGAATCTTGAATTAATAATCCTACATACTTATAATAAATTATAAAAGTGTTTTACAATTTTTAACTGCATAAGTGAACTTTTTTCTGATTATATATATATATTTATATATTAGACACAAGGTATTGCAATAATATAATAATAATAATAATATGCAATGAGAAATAAAGTAGATAAGACCTTAAAAACAAAGAATTGTCCTCATCTCTGATCTCTTATTCCTGCTCAGACTTTGCCATGCAGCCCATATAATATGATATTGTATTAACAGGCCTATAACAAGGTAGAAAACCTGTCGCCATTAACTTTCAATTTACTTTTGCCCTATAGATTATCTCATGTTTTGTGTTTTTAGTAGAAGTAATGAAGACAGTCAAATTGAGTTTAAGTAATGTAATCCAGATACTGTTCCTCTCTTACAGGGTTTTGAAAGTTTTTATCTGTGACTTGATAGTTTCCTAATTTATTGCTCTAATTCGACTGACAAAAGTGGGTACTTATTCTAAACTGAACAGCAGGGTGCAATTAGCCAGTCTAGAGAAACCAGGCTGGCAGTGCCATCAAACAGGAGTCACCTTGCCAGTCAAAGACATCCAATAAGCTCCTAAAATGTTTCCCCACTGGTTTGAAAACCTTCCATCTGGCTCAGAGAAGCATTAAGCTTGTCACTGTCTCTTCCACACTCCCTCATCCCTGCGATGTTCATTCTGAATTCTGATTCTGAATTCAGCAGGGAGTGTCCATATTTCTCACATGAGACAGTTTGTTTAGCTAATTATGATTTCCCCAAAGATTACACGTTTTAAATGCATGCTTGCAAATTGCAATTTGACTTTCATTTTAAATTGACTGCGAGTTTGTTCTGTCTTTCTTCAACCACACATCTCCTCCATTGGTTAGATTTGGTGAGGGTGGGGTCTCACTTAAGAATCATTGACGTAGCCCTCTTTGGCAATGGGTTTTAACAGAGATGCAGTCTGTGTAAGGACAGATAAAAGTGTTTATAGAGAAAGACAAAAAGGGGAAAGCAGAAAAAAGAAGTAGTGAGGAGGTCTGAAGAGTTCTGATGTTGTACACGATGTTGCTGTCGTTTTGTCCTGCAAGCTTCAAACCTGTGTGGATCCTCTGGAGTGGGCACAACTGGTGTCCTCTAATATTCATAGCAGCAACCGGTTGGTTTTGAGCATCAGGTGAGCGTTGCAGAAAATATTCCTACTTCTACTTCTTCCTCTGGTTCTACACACTCCACTTTTAGCAGATGAGCAGAGAGAGTGGACACACCTAAACAAGTATGACCAAAAGATCCGCGCCCTGACGCGCCCTGGTGTGTTCATGTTGGACCGGTGAGAGTGTGGACTAGTATGAAGCGCCATGGCTTGGTGTGACCGCGGGGTTCAAACGCTGCTGGCCACTGTGGGGGCTTTTGCTGCCTTCAGCCTGATGACCATCGCCATCGGCACGGACTACTGGCTTTATTCGCGGGCGTACATCTGCAACGGCACCAATGCCACCACAGACGAGATCCAGCCGCAACCCAAAACCAGGAAGGGCGATTTAACTCACTCCGGGCTGTGGAGAATATGCTGTATTGAAGGTGAGTTTGCTCCAAGTCTTGTCTGGGTCCCTATACGCACGAACACGGTTAACATATACATTGCTCTACATGGTAATTAAACATAGACTGTACGGCGCCCTGTTGTTTTCGTGCAACAAATAGTTAGATTTCTCTTTTTTTACTGATAAGTCCTTTGTTTCTCAGCGCGCACAGACATTTGAGCGCACAAAGAACGCACTCCCTTTACGCACACAAATTTTGACTATCTAGGAAATGGAAGAGAACAACAAACATAAAACAAATGTAGAACAGCTTTCATGGGTTACGAATCAGCTGAAGACAGCGTACAGGTGTTGATTTTTATACCAGAGATCTGAAGTGGCACATTAACGAGAAACACCGCTACCGTGTAGCGCTAAGCGTCTAACTCAAGCTGTCTGCTGTTACATCGCATTGTTCATAGACCCACACAATAAATACGGTTGTATTATAGTCAGCAAAATAACGCGATGCGAAACCGGCGCGTCTGAACCCATTCACTTTTAAGCCGGTGCCAGGAAATGTGCGCGCTGATAGTCTACTTTCATTCATGTCTTCATTGTATCCGATGCTGTTGCTTGGCAACATCATTGAAATTGCTATGGAAACGTGCCCGGTGATTTAAAAATAGATGACTCTGAGTCCACGTCACGTCCAAGCAAAATAGAAAAAATTAATTTTGACATAGAACATGAAGTAAACATCCCTTGTTTCATCTTTTCATCCTTTTGAAAAGTATTTTGGATAATTTTACGCAATTAACGTTTGAAAAGGAGGTGCGCTGGCAGTGACGTCTTATTTCAGAGGCAGACAGACACTTGTTCATTGACCATTCTTCCTTCCGGCTACCCCTTGACTTCTCGCCTCAGCTGTCAATGAGTGACTCTATGTGACTGGATGGATTTGTTCATGACATAAACGTCTCTCATGACGCACAGCTGAATAGACACAGGTAAAAATGAAAAAAAACAAACAATCTAAACAAAAACAATAAAAATATAAATATGTAGCATAATGTGCAATTAAATGCTCCTCTCTTCTTTTTCCCTGTAGAAAGCAGAATGAACACTATGCATGTAAAAAAAACACTTAACAAGATTTTGTGATGTAAAATGTAATCTGTTTTGCCCAGAATGCGTTGGAAAGACTTGTTTAGCCATAAACACAGGCACCTCAGAAATACAAAGAACATAGTACATTCTGTTTGTGGCATTTTCCGGGCATTGGACATTGTAGTAAAAAAAATTTGAAAGCCAAGTTGTGTTAAGAGAACGAAACAAAATTGCACTCAGTCACTGATAATCTATTCTAACATGTTCATTTGGCTTTTTAAGGATTTTGTATTGATGCCAAGACATTTATTTATTTATTAAATGCATCTGAATCTGTTTCGATGCCACGAAATAGCAGAATGTTTTACACTTCATCCATCAAAAAGAAAAAAAACCCCATTTTGCCTGTACCTGTACCTTTTGCAAAATCTTTAATTAAGTGTTGGATCAGGTCATATAGGTTCATATATGCAAGTTAATTCTGATCAGTGACATGGTTTTCATTCACATTTTCAATACTTAATGTCAGCAGAATGCACACATAAGGAGAGATGCAGCTCTCATCAATGATTGAACTGTTTCTGGGTTCATCCTGAGCTGAAGATGGGTGCTTTAGATACATGTTTAGAAAATCCTTGTGTGTTATGACACTTGCAATTTACTGAGAGTCATGCTTGGCTGGGCACCTGTCTTTGATGTGGACAGACTCACAGTCGATGTTATATCCTCTGAGATGCAGAGAAATGGCAATATATTACAAATGCCAGCCAACTATTATGTGCAGCATGATGTTCCATCAGTGCTTTGAAGTAAATAATGAAAGTGGCTTAATGACAATAGAGACTGAATGATGTTGATGAGGTTAGGGACAAAGATGGGCTCTGTGCAATGAGACTTCCTTTTGAAAGCATAATTTGACACAAACAAAGGCCAGCCTATCATATCTTTCTCTCCAGTGCTAATAGTTTCACTTCTGTGCCTCTGTTTAAAACTGGAAGCTGCTGGACGGTGGCTGTGTTGTCATGGAGACTCATAAGTATAGAGGAGAAGATGAGGAAGGAAGAGTCAGCCACACACACACACACACACACACACCCCCCTCTCGTCATAATGACAAACACACTGGGTTATTGACGGGGACAGCTCTGTGTGTATCACAGCTACTGGGGAAAACATCACCACTTTTGGTTGAACAGATTGCATCAACAACATGTCTTTGTCTCAGTGACAACACATTGCTGTAACACATATAGCAGCCCTTTTCTCTTATTAGAACCCTACAATGAATGTGTTTCAGAACTGTTTCTAGACGCCCTCCTCAACTCGCGTTAGCTTTCCTTCATTAGGCCTGCATGACATTTAAGGAGCATGCAGGAATATATCTCCTAATATACTTTTACAGTGAGGTCGGCGCTACCATCATTTATTGGGTCCATTTCTCAACAGTTGTTTTGATTTTTTTCTTCTGTGTTTGTTTTCCCACGTGGATAATGTGAGGCCAGGGTAGCACTCTCGAATGCACTCAGTTCTCCTAATTTGCTTAAGAATCGGCAATGCTTCAGAGGCTGCTTGCTTGTGTGTAACTCCAGTAAATAAAACCAACTCTGCGCATGTGAAACAACCTAATGAATAATCTAATTAACAGGCACATATTTACAGTAAACATCCCAGCTGGCGGTGGGTTGGCGTGAGTGGCGAGGCAGTGCTGTTTTAACTGGGGGGCAGTGGATGAGTGTGTTTGTGAGGTGGCATTACTTTAGTGGAGTGAGGGTCATTTTGCCAGTTTTGCCATTCCCACAATGCTCCAAGTCATTAATTAAAACAGCTAACAAGCTATGCGGGGGCACTAATTAGCCAGCAGACCCCATCTACTGCCTCGATCACTCCATCCTTCTCTCCTGTGCTTGACGTGCACTCTCCCTTTCCATCTCTTTATAGGTTTAACTCCGCCATCCTCATCAGTCTTTTCTGTTCTGCTATTCTACTTTTTAATGAACCCTCTGTCCCATCTTTCATACCCATAAATCCCCAGCTTCATTTAATTTTGGGTGCATTTAATTTATCTTCTGTTCTCTTCTATTCTTAAGTAAGGTTCTTTTATGTCATATGCAAGCTGTGTTAATTGCTATCTGCAACTGGGTAACCCTAAGAGTAAAAGTTCTGTGCTAATGTAGCTTAGCACAAAGACTGGAGACAGAGGAAGGCAGCTCCTTTTTCTGTCTGTCATGAAATGTTTTTACATTTAGACAGATGTGTGTTTTCTAAAAGTCTAAACTTTCCTGTTAGGGGCATTGCTCCTGTTGTTTCACACTCACTCGCTGTTAGACAAGCTCCTGTTGTTTCTTTGACGTCATGCAATGGAAGCCAGCAGAACTTTTAACTAGACAAGAAACCTTTGCCATTTTCAACTAGCCTTAGATAAAAATGTGTTGAATGTGGATGATACTCTTTAGTAACATTTGACCTTGTCCTCATTGTTTTAAATTTAAATACACAGAAAATATACAATATAAAATATGTAAAGGTGGGCTGCAGTGTTAAAGCTCGTTCCTTTTAGTCCACACACAAACAATAACATTACCAGCACCATGTTGAGAACTCATTATATATGTACATTTTTACCAGTAAGTGACAATGCACAACAGCCTTCACAACAGACTGCATGTGGTGATAGATCTCAGTTTTCTTCCAACAATGTGGATTTACATGCACAGTCTACCCCAAGTAGAGCTGTGTTTGAAGAAATTGCAGCCTGGTGACAATTTAATTAACCAACTGTCAGTCATATCAACACTGAATCACTGATGTCTTCGCCAAATTGCTTTTCTTTCATTCTCACTTGGGCTGAAAAAAATGAGACATTTGTTTGATTACACAGATGCTTTTATATTCTGCCCTAGCATTCCCTGCTTCCAAAGTAATAAATGTATGTGTAGCTAAGTCCATGTGAGTTGTGCGTGCATGTCTCCGTTTGATATCAAGTCCCAGAAACAGTGCTCTATCTGTGTACAGCTTTATAAAACCAAATCATCCCACCTGCTGTGAACCACAGAGCACCCTCCTTCATCAGTGGTCACACTTTTGGTTGCAGATCTAAAAGCACTGAAGATAATAACAGAAGCTAACTAGAGGTAAAGCTACTTGTATTTGCTGTGCATCTGTCATTCGTAGCATTTTTTTTAAGTATATCACCCACTGGAAGCTACAAAGCTCAAGTGAAGAGCAATATTAAGGTCACTTTTGAGTGGTTTATTCATCAATCTATTTTCAGAGCTACTGAAGTGTGAAAATAAAGAAGGAGGGGACTTGTCACATGGAGCTCATTGTCATGATATTCTGTACCCCTGGAGACACCTGCGTGAGCAAGTGTCGGACAGCACAATTGGTGTATTCCACTGAGGCAGCATCCTTATTGGCTGAGTTGTGTTAATTCAAAATAATGACAATATGCATCATGTTGTTGCCAGTGGTATCCCAGCTGTGACAGCTGAGCTGCTTCCAATGCATTGCATGTATGTTTGTACGTATGTACACATGTCTGTGTGCTGACATGTGAATGTGTTTATTTGCACTCATACTCATAAGCTGTTAAGTGGTGACAGATCTGTGGAAAGGGGTTTTGCCAGGGAAGGGCCATATCTCATTTGGTGAATATCAATATACAGTGAAGATGTCAAAAGCATCCTTGGAGATTGTTTATGGAAATGAGCTTATTAAGGACTAACAGGAGTTGCCATGGAGAAGAGGAGGAGATGCTCAGCATGGGGGTTTACCACTAGAGTCAGGACAAGGGAACCCATTATTTCCCATGTAATGTGTCTACTGCGTAACTTTAATTGCAGATTTGTCACAACACAAATAACTTGTAACATCCTCCAGATCTGAGGAGAAACACTTTCTCTAATTTATTATTTTGTCACCAGCATCTTATAAACATATGACCAACAGTCTGTAAGTCTCTCTGCCCACTACTTGTCAGTTTAGCAGTGGTTACATTGCAAAGCTATCCTCCAGCCTTTACTGCACCATCTATATATTGCCCTTAAATGCTCCTTCTGTCTTTCCTTCTCTTTCTGATTCCCTACTTTCTATTGTGGCCTCCTGTCCTGTTTCCATATCTATCATTCCTCTGCTCTCTGTGCGTGTGTTTTTTCATTTCCTTGTAGCTTCTAGTCAGTATCCAGACTTTATTTTATTTCATGAAGAGTCAGACAGTCTGCACACATGCATGTACACATACACACAAACTAAACACAGCCATTGAGCTGATAACTGTCACTCATAAATCACAAGCCTTGAGGCCTCTGCTTATAATCAGATTTCCAATCAGTTGCAATATTGTTTTTCTTGTTTCTTCCATTCCTCACACACACACACACACACACACACACACACACACACACAGGAGACAACATGTAGGCGTCATACAGACTGGATTAGCTTGGGTCTAGACTGGAACAGAAGATATTGTGTATACATCAAATGTTAATAGTAGCTTTCTGATTTCACTGTAAAAGCTGTATTTTTGTGTACAGTTTTTATAAAGCGAAATGCTATTGACACACACACACACACACACACACACACACATGCATTTACAAATGCACATATAAAAATCTGCTGCAAGCCGTGGAGCATGATTTGTTGTTCACACAGCAATTAACAGAGCAGCAAAGGTGTCTGTGTTTTTATTATCTTCACTCTTCTTGTTCTAACAGCATCAGTTAGATGTGTTTTTTCACAAGGCACAAAGTCTCACTTTGTTGCCTAAAATACAGTAGTTCGAAGCCCTTTTTTTTCCGTCAGTGACTAGACACAGAAACTGCTCCATTTCTTCCAAATGATTTGACACTAATTAATTTGATGTCCCTTATTAAGCAGCAGACCTAGTTAATGGAAGCAAGTGTGCCCTTAAAAGCTGTGCCACAGACAATCATGATTGTGTGGTCACCTGGGAAATGGAGTGTCAGGTGTCCAGTCGCCACTGGCATAGTCAGGAAAGATGACATTCATTCAGTGGTAGATCAGCTCTATCTGGGTCTTTATTGCTTATAGAGAGAAGGTTTAGCTGAATAATCATTTACTAAACTTCTCCCCGAAACAGTGATTATCCAATCATAGGTTAGTAATCATAACTAGGCGAAGCATATCTGTCAAGCTTTGGATTGCTTAACATACTGAATCAGGGTACACAAGGCTCCAGTGAGAGAGATACTTGACATTTAAAGACTTTAAATGTCAAGTAAACGAGTCTTCTAACTTACTTCCAAGGCCAGGGAGCATAGTTTGTGAGGTTGAGAGTAGCACATGCACAGTGTGAAAACACTAATTTGACACTTCCAAGTAAGCTAAGCAGCCAAACAAGGTTATGTTACACTGACAAAAAGCATATAATCTTTCACTTTTGCTTTTCACTTTTTGCTGTCATTTTTATGTTAACTAACTCTACACTGCAATACTAGAACAATGTCTATTCATTTGTTTACAGCTCCAGTATGTGCAGCTTTAGTTCCAGTCTTTTAAAAAAGCCATCAAGTACGTGTTACAGTCCCCTTGTACAAAGTTCTTATTTAAATACAAGTCAACTAGGAATAATGAAAAGTCTCCCCACACTGAAGTCCACCACTGTTTTAAAGCTAATGTTAACTCCACTAGCAAAAGCTACAGCTGATGAAATCAGCCAGGAGCTGCGAGATTAACCCTGTTCTGCCCACTTTCACAGGTTCATTGCTTAAAAATAAAAGGTAATAAGTGTATGTGCCATAATTATTATTGTATTATTAACTTCATTAGCGTGGCGGTGCATCAGTACATGGTAAATGTACAGTTGCTTTCCCTACTCTGAAATGTAGACGAATGCAAAGATATGCACATGGGCACATAATGTAGAAAAACACTGATATATTTATGGAAAATATGCAAAATCAAGGCACAGTCCTTTAATACTGTGGGTGTTTTTTTTATCAGAATGACTAAAGTGTTGAGGGTATTCACGGTGCAAATGGTGAATTATTAGTCAAAGAGCTCCCAGCATTACCACTACTGCACTGAGCACATCCATTAAACCCACTCCTAACCCCTTTTTTCTCTAGACAAGGTGTTGTTCATATTCCTGTTCAAATACAGCTAGGCGTCTCTCAGCTTTAATTGCTCTCTCTCTCTCTCTCTCTCTCTCGTGCACCCTCCTCTCCGTTCTCCCATTCTCACCTTGACACTAAAATCTTCCAAAACTGTAGTTCAGATAGAGTTCTTGTTTCTCCAAGTTCTCAAGCATTCATCTGAGCTGGATTTAAACGTGTAACAACCCATCAAATCTCTGTATATTTTGCATACTTACCCATACTGGACCACAAGCTCTCCTTATGCTGACTCTCCCCTGTGCACTGAGCTGTGATCTTTAGTTAGCACGATCCTCAGGTGACCCCTTCCACCATACAGTAGTTTGGATAAAAAGCAAAAGTGTCAATGTTGGTTTCAAGTGGAAACTAGTGGAGACTTTAATTAATGAATATGAATACTTAAAGTGTAGAAATTTTGTTAAACACTAAAAGACAAAAGAAAACCAATAATTTCAGAAACAAGGAAAGGCTTTAATTGAGCTATATCAATTCTACAAGGTCTTTTCTCAGTTACCTTTTAAATTTATCTTTATCTTATTAGATAAATAAACTTGTGTAATTCATTGCTAACAGTTCACTGAATAAACCTCAATAGAAGACAAAGACAGAGTTACATTAATCAAGAAAAGCTGTGTTTCGCTTCCCCTCTGTGCTCCTATCGCCTCTCCTTTACAATGAAACAGCACTGCTATGACATGAAAAATAACCACAGGTCATTTGAGAAGCGACTTCCCACTCCATCCTCTTTATTGGTGACAGGGGTACAGGATCGTCTTACTTCAGTGGACACAGTTTAACAAAAACAGGTCACTGGGTAGGGAGCAACTGCCGCCTGGACTCCAGCACCTACACATGTGTGGGTGATGATAGTTGCTCTGGACTTTGATAAATTGATAAATTCACCTCAAAAAATGTTGCCCCAAGCATGGAATAAATCCATTTAACTTCACCTTACCTTGAAATCTTTTGATTCTGTTTGTTGGTTAAGCAGCTGAAGTGGAACTTGAAGTATAGTGTATTATAATTCACCAGTGATGAATTATAGTCTTTCTGTTTTTCTGTCCTGCAGGCATCAATCAAGGCAGCTGTTACAGAATCAACCATTTCCCTGATGACAACGACTATGACACAGACAGCTCTGAATACCTGCTGCGTAAGTGCTCCAGCTTGTTCTCTTTGTGTGCCATTGTTAAAACTGTCTTATTTTTAAGAGCGAGGAGGAATTTGACTAACCTTTATTTTTTGGTAAACGGAGAAGTCTCCGACCACGCACCAGACTCTGTTATACAGAGATTAATAAAATGCAGAACAAATGCATGAAACAAGCAGTGAAATGTGACAGCAACCAGAAAAATAGATAAATATATTCATTGTTGATTAGTAGCATTATCAGACTATGAATACTAATACAGGGAAATAATCTGGTCAAACCTGACATCAGGGTAAAGCCTAACATCTAATTTCTGTATGAATAACCATTAATTTGAACCAAAATTATTTATTTTAATTCATTTTAAATTTACTAGCATTAAAAATGCAGGAAAACATTGTAAGCATATGTGCACTTCCCCCAAATACTTATTTTCTTTTTCTGTTGCATGTACAATATGAGCTGTGCTAATTTCATTCTTATCTGTGTTGAATAATCTTTTTGCAGCAAAATGTTGGCTGCATAGAGACATAAAATCCTTGTTAAAACCTGTTTAAACTTATCTGCTACTTTTGAAGATTTAAGGTATTTTTCTGTGGAAAA
>JAUBNQ010000027.1:15107965-15118806 GCA_032353495.1 Ctenopoma kingsleyae
AGACATAAAATCCTTGTTAAAACCTGTTTAAACTTATCTGCTACTTTTGAAGATTTAAGGTATTTTTCTGTGGAAAACTGGTTAAAAAATAAAAATGACCAGACTTCCACATAAATTGTGATTAGTTTGATATACAATGGGGATATTCAGTCATTTAAAGCACAGTCGATTCTGCTTAATACACAGAGAAGAACAAAGAAGACTCAAAGTCCAGACTCAGTCCATTAGCTGGTTTAAATAAAATGTCAGCTTACTAAAAAGATTTTACAGTTGAATATGCTCATCCATCCTTAGAAACTTGGCAAAATGGCACAGTGATTCATTTAAGGGTGAGGTGATAGTCAGTGAGAGCTCTTGTTACATCTCACAGCTGATTAGCAACGCTTTGTCACAACAAGGCCGCAATATATAAATGATAATGAAGTTCTCAAAAATGGATAGAAGAGGTGGAGAGGAGGTAGGACAGATCAAGGCTCTACAGGATCATTTGCCTCTCATCTATATAATGTTGAATTTCGTAGTTACAAAATGCTTCATGATTTAATCAGCCGATTGATTGAATGATTTGAATAATTAATTTGTATAAAATTTTATACTAAACAATCCCTTTTACTATATAGTAAAATATGGATTAATGAATTGTAACTTCGTCTTTGTTTCTGCAGGTATAGTTCGTGCCTCCAGCGTGTTCCCAATCCTCAGTACCATCCTGTTGATGCTGGGTGGGCTGTGTGTTGGGGTGGGGCGAGTCTACAACAAGACAAACAACGTCCTCCTCAGTGCGGGCATTCTCTTCGTAGCTGCAGGTGAACTGGAGGATTAAATACTCTGTCAGTAGTGCTCTCAGCAACGAGCAATCAAGTGAGAGATTTGGTTTGATTATTTAAAAAAAGGCAGCTTGATGTGATCTGTGGTCATATTATATATATATATAATCAACAGAGCAAACATAAAGACAAATGGAATTAAAGGTCAGGATCTACATTCATCATGCACCACACAAAGCATGAGGACATATGTCATTAAGGGCCCCTGTAGCGATGATAATCTTGTAATCACAGGCTGAAGAACAACCTTAAACAGTGTAACCTCAGGGGTTTCATCATTGTTCCTGTTAAATCATGGATGATTGATTATTGCCCTCTGATTCTTCTCTCTTTCTCTGCTCCCTCTGTTCTTGATTCTCCACAATATTTCACCGTATTTCACTACATCAAATCACTCCAGCCCTTAGATTGTTCTGTTTCTTTTCTGTGTTTTGTGTCTCACTTGTGTGTTTGTTTTGTGTTTACCAGGCCTGAGCAACATAATTGGTATCATCGTCTACATCTCCAGCAATGCAGGAGACCCCAGTGATAAACGTGATGAAGACAAGAAGTACACTTACTCCTATGGCTGGTCTTTCTACTTTGGTGCCCTCTCCTTCATTGTGGCTGAAACTGTGGCTGTCCTCGCCATCAACATCTACATTGAGAAAAACAAAGAGGTTCGCTGGAGGGCACGGCGGGAGTTTATCCGTTCACTCTCTTCATCTTCACCTTACTCAAGGATACCAAGTTTCCGCTACCGCCGGCGGACGTCACACACCAGCTCCCACTCTACAGAGGCATCCCGGGAGAACTCGCCTGTGGTTGGTCTGAAGAGGGTGCCATCTTCCAGTGGGCCCCTGGACGAGCTATCTATGTACGCCCTGGCAAGGGACAGTGTGACGGAGAACACGTACAGCCCTGAACACGAGGCAGCTGCTGAGTTCCTCCAGGTCCATAACTGTTTCCCAAATGATTTAAAGGATGGGGTGAATCGCAGGACCACACCAGTGTGAGTGGCTCGTTGGTCACCTTCAAGAGGATGAACAACAAATGATGAAAAAGTCAGTGGGCTGACCTCTTAGAGCCTGAGTGCTTGTGATAGCCTGCCATCTTAGAGGCACAGTTTTCAAAGAGACTGTCCTTTATGGAAGGACCAGAGAGAGATAAGAGGACAGTCACCTGGATCGAAGATGAGCCATTTCAAAGAACCTGAGTTATTTATCTGCCTTTAGAGACCATCAAAGCAGAAAAAAGTTACCACTGTCCGTGTTGTAGCCAATGAGAAATTAGTGTTATGTTTCAGTTGTGTCAAAATGTTTAAATGAGCAGTCTGTGGATCACAACCTTTGTTTATGTAATGGTCACTACACATTTTGGGTAAATTTGAGAGTGAAGCGTTGAGGTGTGCCATTCAGCAGTAGTCTACCTGTAAATTATTTAACAAGGTGCTAAATGAAATGTACTCTTCAACTTGAAAGTTTTTCCCTTTTAACTGTGATGTAAAAGTGTGGACCTCTCCCCAAAGTGTCTACTGACTCCTCATAACCAGTTTGGTTTTGCCTTATATTCTACTCCTAATTTTGAGAGACACGCTCTCTGTGAGAGAAAAAAACAAAACAAAAAAAGTAATAATTTGAACATATTTAGGAGTCTGTCTTTACAAAATGACTGAGTTGTTGATCCGTAGTGTGCTGAATGTTTAATATTTTAGCAGAGTGTACATTTACACATCCATACAGCCATTCTCCAAACAGTATAAAAGATTTTGTCTCCCTTTCTGTATCTTCCTTCATCCTATTCTTCTCTGACATTTGTCAGTGGAACAAAACGTTCGTCTTCTTTCAGTGGAACACTTCTGTTTGATGGCCCCTTTTTTATTCACTTCTATATCAGTCTGCTATCCTTCCATCACAGCCCCTGATGGAAGTGAAATTGTGTATGCTCCTGTCACAAGAGAAGAGCATCTGACAAAAAGGTGGTGCCCAGAAACACAGACACAGGTCAGGACTTCCTTTTGTTCTGAATGGAGCCCGGTATGTGGAGTGTGTAGTGGATAAGGATCAGGAGCCAGGCAGACATTGCATGTCTGTCTGTCACACTGCCTGTGAGTCCATCTGGCTGTCTTTTCCCCTTCCCATGTCAAACAGAGGCTGCAGACAGAAGCAGAGGGAGCTGTCTGCAGCTCTGTTCCTGAAGGATTTGGTTGTAATAACCAGTGCTGTATGTTGTCCTGCACGTCTAACTCTGCTGTTTCTTTTTAGTTCTCTCAGGAAATACTGTATTGTTGTGGTAGGTTAAACTTTCGAGGTCCTTCCCTTCGTAGGAAATGGACTGGTGATAGAGCGAAACCTGGTGAAAATGCCATTAATGTATTTTGAAAAAGCTGTGAGTGTTGTCTTGAGCTTGCTTCAAGAACCAGCCATCTGGGGTGGGGTGGGTTTTCTTCAGTCTTCTTTTTCATTCAGGGGCTTTTGAATTAGTTCTGGTTTGGCAAACAAGCTCACTCAACCGCAGAATAGTATTTAATTGTACATAGTGTGTTTGATATTCCATTAGAGATATCACTTTATTTAATAGGCAGAGCTCATGCAAAAGAAAGCCATCAGTACGATCCATTCTGAGTGTAGATCTTACACTTTTATATTACAGTGTGAGAAAAAAAATCCAGATGTGTTTGTAACGTAAAACTGCAAACTTGTATATAAAAGTACAATAAAAAAAAAAAACACTGAATGTGCAAATGTGTGAACAGATGATTCAAAGCATTATTTTAATGAACAACTCAATAATGCCTTGATGCAATCTGGCATTGGTCATAAAATTCAATTTACTATTTTCTATTCAGGTAAACATGCTCATCAGTCAAGTAAATCTAACTGTTGAATATTCTGTTGTGCAAGGTGACGAACAGTAAATACAAAACTATATTTTATATTTCACGTGTATGCGGCAGCTGTACGTTATGTGCTTGTATTCATTTATGGCTTACTATTGTGTAAAATAAGCACACACTTTTTTTTTTAAGGAATTAGCTATAGGTATTGAGTATTGAGTACAGACAGGGAAGGTGCTGACTGGAGCATGACTGGAGTTTCATAATAAAGGGGAAAGAAACTGACGAACTTTTCATACTGTATAAAATACATCTATGTTCTAGATACAGTCATTACTGTATGTTGCAGTTACAAACTTAATGAATTTAAATGACTATTAAAGGTATTTTAATTTTTTCATAGTGGATATTAGAGTGCCTCGTTTCATTTCATTTACACTATAGGCTATTTTCTATGTAAACAAAATGTTTATTTTCCCATGTAACAGACATCATCTGTCACTTTTCATGCATGTCCTGTATTTTGTGGGGGCAGCAGTGGCAAAGTTGGTAAAGTAGCATTAGGCTTGGTGGTTTGCAAACCCAGCTCCTCCTGGTCATATGTCAAAGTGTCACAGAACCCCCCAGGATGTCCAAAAAAAAAAACAGAAAAAGTAAAGAACATTTCTTCTTGATAGTTTGAACAAGAATTTACCACTAATGATGCAATATAGACTTATGGTCTAACAACTCTGCATCTAATTCCAAGATGAAATGTAAAATTAAGAACCATGAACGCGGCACAACAACGGGTAAAACACCTAGCTTAAAGAATGTGGCACGAAGAGCAAGCAAAGGGTAGATTAAGGTTCATTACAGGACCCTGTCAACACACCTGATTCAGGACAATACTATATTCACTGCAGATTACTGTGAAATGTTATTAAAAAGTGTTACTGCACTGTTTATCTACAAGATCTCTGTTCCACAGAGAAGTAAAATTACTTGCAATTGTTACTGAAGTCTGTGGTCAGGATGTTAAAGCTATGAAGACACTGGCCAATAGAATACGACAAGAACACAAGCTTTGAATCTCTTTTTTTTATTATTATCTATATTTTATTGAAGCTATTAATTCAGCAAAATAAAGGTAAATATAATAATAGAGGTAAAAAGACTGTAACAATGAGAATTGCATTTACAAAAGCTGCATGTTTCTAAAACCGTAATAGTCTGTATTTTATGTTAGAAAAAAAGTTATCACAACCAACCCCGAGGGGAACGTGAATATTTGCATAGAATTTCACAACAATCAAATGAATAATTTCAATCAAAACACAAATGTTAACTTCATGGTGGCGCAAGCAGGAAACCAAGTCAGTAGGTAATTAGTCATAAGTCATAAGCATTCATCTCAGCAGAGCTCGCTTTTGCATTGCTCCATTCACATTTCTGCAGCTGACCTTCTCTGCTTCACTTACTCTCCAGTTCAGCTGCATAAGACTGAATCACTGTCATTTATGAATGAGATAAGAGTCACTTCAGTTTCGCTGTCTCTGCATTGTTTGGCAAAGAAATGAATCACTCAGCATTGCATTAATGGCATCTCTCTTAGATCAAATGTTAAAAAGTCATCACTCTCGCTCAGAGAGATGCTACCTGACTAAATGAGTCTCAACAATCACCCACCTGATTTAATCAGTGGCAATATACCGGTTGAAGAAAAGAAGGGAAAATAGGCAGAGAAACAGTTATCCAGCAGGGGTTAAATTATTTTTGCCAAGACAGAATAAAAGCTTTTCCACATTGCTGTAATTAATTACTTTTATTGATTCAGTTTATCACAAATTTCAGTCATATGCAGAAACAAACCTGCATGGAAAAGCAGAATAACACCTTTATTACAGCTGCCTTTACTTCAAATTGACTATATCATACACATGGATGCAGGGCACTCACTAATTAATGTAGAATAAAGGGGGGTATGGAGTGCTCCATGAAAGAAAAAGAAAAAAAAACAAACTACATTATTGGGTCTGAAATGTGTAATTATGCTCTCGAGATCTCATAACGTGAAAGATAAATCAGTGCTATTTATCTAGCTGGGGAAATTATCTTTTGATAGTAACATCTGAAAACAAACACATCAGCCTCTTGTAATTTCTCCAAAATTTCATTTTTCTTTAATCTTTCAATCTTTCTTCAATCTGAGCTCATTAACTCACAATTCACTGTCCCACATCACCTAACCTGCAAGCTCTGCTTCATGTAGATCGGTGACTTTTGCTAGAACATGTCACGAGTGAGGACGGCACCATTGAGGCAAACATGTATGGTACCTGATCCCGCCTTTTTGAGAAGAATATTAACGTGACCCTCATAGAAATGGCCTCGGGGCATGGGTAATCTAATTTAGCTTGAGTAATGTTGCCTGTCATTAGCAAACGAATACAGTTGGGTCCCTCTCAAGGCTGTGCAATCTATTCTGCTATGAGTAAAATTAGCCACCAATTAAGGTTGTTTTTCATCCAGGAATAAAAATTCTAAGAGGGAAGCTGGCAGCCATAATTGAAGTTAATCACTGCTCAGTTTAGATGTGTCAATCCTCATTTCTGCAGAAGTGATTTTGTATGTTTCCTCTATTGCTCTAACAGTTATGGTACTCAAAGCTTGACGGTGATATTTCTGGTAATGTTAATAACAATCCAGTAAGTGGCATTCACAGGTGAGTCACAGATGCTTTCTTGGCAGGAGCTGTCATCTGATTTCAGCGTTTCTCCTACCTGCTTTGTTGGCATGAGCTGATCCCTCCAGTATGACACACTCAGATCGTTGATGACGTGTTGCCACTGTCGTCCACCCCGCTGGCTGTTGCTTGGAGACTCTGCAGCTGTGAGCTGTTTGGTCTCTCCACAGTCACCAGGGGACCATGAGCAAATGAATCAGGTCAGAGGGTCACCCAGTTAGACAGGCTGTGCCCAAACACACTATTATTACACGCTTAGAGACAAGCGGTCACTCTCACAGTCTCAGTGAGACTCGTCTTCTGGGAGAAAAAGCAGTTTTGCTGCAAACGCATCCAGGTGGAACGTGATAACGAACACAACTGTGTCTCATCTCCCCTCAACTACCACTGTGGGGTTTCTGTTTTTTAAGCTAGTGAGATGATCTCTCTTTTGATGATCAATTTCGTGGTTCACTTAGCTACTGATGGTGTTTACAGGGAGCACTTCAGTTCTCTAGCAGAGCATTTTCTCACAAGTGTGAGACATCAAACTGACTGAGATATTTCTGTCCAATTCTATATATATTTTACAAACACAATATACAAATGTATTACATTCTTACTAGAAGGTACACACGTCCAAGGTATGTCCCAGCATCTAGCATTCACTTTACACACTCTCTCTTTCCCTCTTGATTTAATGTCTTGCCATTTAATTGGTTAAAAGCCCAGAGCGTTATCAGGGCTGAAAATGGGCCAGAGTCCTGTCTAAAGTGGGGCACGGTGTTTTATAAAAAGCATGTCCATTTACTGAAGTATTTCATAGGGAAATGGTTGATTTTGCCTATGAGATGTATCAGGTTTTTATAGTTTTTCCTCACCAAGGCAAATATGTGTGATATGCCATTTTTTTTAGTGACGTCATCAAAAAACAGATTACTATCTAAACATACAGTGTTCTTAGAGATAACATGTCATAAAAGATGTCCGCAAAAAGAAAAGAGCAGCAACTATCCATATGCAGCTTATGGTGTATCACAGCCACTCGTAGGATTTAAAGAGTGTATAGAGGAGCTCGTTCCAAACAGTCTCATAAGATAATCAATATTTAGATTTCTTCAACAGAAAAATGTGTAAAGTTCTAAAACTCTAATCTGTGCAAATCTAAGATGTGCAAATCAATTGAATTTTAGACGTCCTACGTTGAAACCCTTTTTCTGTCGTTCCGAATCTGGATCAGCTGCTGACATCAGGTGGGACTCTTGTCTCAAGCCTTGATTGCTGATTGGCTGAGTAAGTAGATCAGCTCATTCAGATGACAACTAATAAAGGAAATCTCTCCCCAGGAGTCCCTTGGCACACATTGCCTGAGACAATTGGGCTGGAAACAGATCAGACCCAATAAGAAGCAGAGAGAATGTTCTAGATAAATGATGGATTGATTACAGGGATCAGTATTTGACATGACAATGAAATATTGAATAGAATTGTCAAACTTGATGGAAGTTTTCATTCGGTTGTCTTTGATTATAGAGGTGCACAACTGGAATGCTCACAATTTAAATTTTAAATGAAAGTTTGTTCTTCTCTTGACTGTTGTTGACATCCAAATGGTCAAGTAATAGGTGTAATAGGTGTACATACATCCCGGTGCATCTTCAGTCTCGAGGCTGAATGGCCTCAGCTCACCAAAGGCAACTAGGGAGGGAGCGGAAGAGAGGAGAGAGGTAGAAACTAGGGCACTGTTATCTGGCCCCTTTTTACCAACCACCAGGCACAAGGCAGAGAAATAGAGAAAGAAAGAGCCGTGGACAGGAGAGCAGAATAGAGCGGAGAACATCAGAAGTGTAGTGAAGCCGTAGACAAGACGAGGGAACCTCTGGAGCCAACATCCAACATCAAAGACCTGAAGACAGCCAAAAACAACGGCGACCTTGACTGGCATACGCAGGCTTTGCAATCACATGCATGCTACCTAAACACAGCTGCAGACACACTTGCATTTCATTTAGACGTGCCACACACACACACATATACAAACGCAGGCACGTGCACACAAACATCCACATTGACTTTGCACAGACTCACTGAGCAACAATATGTTCGAAGAACAGGCGACAAAGGTCAAGATCACATCTGTGGTGATTTTGGTGGGCATGTCGTCGATGCTGGCAGCTGTGGTGACCGACCACTGGGCCGTGCTCAGCCCACGGGTGGAGAAACTCAACGCCACCTGCGAGGCGGCCCATTTTGGCCTCTGGAGGCTCTGTAAAAAGAGCATCTTCATTGTGGAGGAGGACCCCCAGGGCAAAGGCTGCGGCCCCATCAGTTTACCTGGAGGTATGGAGTCTTTCTTTGGTGAATGAAAACCTGATTTTACATGATTTTGTGCTTAGAGTTAAGATTCACTGATTCTGAGATGAAGTGTATGGGCTAAACCTTTCTCTTTGTTGTCATTTTCACTGACAGCTCCTCTGGCTTGAAATAATCCTCGTTGTATAGTCATGATGAGGTTTGCCTTTGCCAAATTTAGCAACAAAAAATTTTGTTTAAGGAAAAGTTTTAAAAGAAAGAAAGGAAACGAAAAGAGAAAAGAAAAGTTTAATGGTCGTCTGCTATCTTTCATCTTCTTAGTTGTATCACACTTTAATTAAGTCTTCATTTTGACATCAGCACTCTTTTTCTTATTATATATACACCAAAAACAGTAAAAGTAAGAACTATAAATTCTTAGACATAATGTTCTCAACTATGGCTGCTTTGACATAAACTCAAAATAAATTATCTATTGATATCATAATTGATCATCAATCAATAATTATTTTAAACACAGTCTTGTTAGGAGTAAACAATGGAAGGAAACTCCATCTGTGTGTTTGTCCTTCCCTCTATTTTCTCCCCTCTCACAGACAGAAACACATGCCAGCACATATGTTGTATGTAATGTAAGTAGGTAATGTGCATCTGTGTATGCATAAACATGCACATGAATGCATAACAGTTCTATGGCCAGCTTCTCTCTGAACCGTCATTATCTTCCACAGAGGAAGTCTCTGAACAGACTGCCAATTAAGCACAGTCAAACAGCTGAAGTCAAGTGCATAATGGAAGAGTATTGCAGCAATACTTCACAGTTAACATGACAAAAATATTAATCTGTTCTGTCTGGGCTGACGGAAGATGGGAAATAAGCACAACCCCTATATTTTCTGGCACTCCTTTTTTTTTCCTTTGGTGTGTGTTTGTGATTTCTTAGATCAGGAAAGAAGTGTTACATCATTTGTCAGCATACTACCCCCCCACCCCCCAATACTCAAATGTAAGGTCATAAGATACTATTGAACTTCTACATCACTTCTACATAGTGTCAGAGCACATGTGGAGTTGGCTTTGATCAAACTAGGTTTTAATATTGCATCCAGTAAGTGATTGCAAAAAGGGTTAAGTCAAAAGCATTTCTGTTTTGCTTTTAAAAGTCTACCTCTTCAAAATAGCCTAGTAGCTGTAATTACAAGCTCTCTTTACACAGACCCAACCCTGGGATAAACAGTGTCTGGCTAGCCTCTGGCTGGGTATACGTGCCTTGCAGTCTAACAGAGAGATTTCACTCTGACTCTACCACTGACTTCGCCTCCGACTCTAAAACAGGATCAGTACAGGCCTTAATGAAGTGTGGCTTCCTCCTCCAGCTCATGAGTTAGAGTACACCTAGGAGACTCAGGGGGGATGAAGGGGATTGGGGTAAGAAAGCAGAAGAGTGGAAGGATAGAGGCAGGGATGCCTCTGTTGACAGGGAACCGGAGAGCAGTTTTACAGTGTGGAGCCAGAAAAAGATGTACAATAGACAGTGAAGCAGACAGACAGGATGTGTGACAGCTGCCTGTCATATAAATGTGACAGCTTCAGGGATATCAAGGGCCTCCAGAACACATTCTTAGCGTAAAATGGATACAGAGGTTTCTGTTTTGTGTTGATAAGACAAGTAGAGGGAGAGGAAAAGAGAAGAGAGGTACAAGTAGAGCTTTATTTCCTCATGGACAAGTCAATCTGTGACATGAAGGAAGGACTATTGTAGCTGACAGACTCACAACTCCAATATGATGAATGATCCAGTTACTACCTCCACATTCTGACAGCAGCAGTAAAACTGTGTCAGAATATCTGTTCAGCTGTTTCTCTGACACTCAACACAGCCTGAAATGGACAGGCCTTACTAACTAGAAAGAAGCCCTTGGACAGGCAGCTCGTCTTTCTGTGGAGCAAGGGGAGTTTCGCTGAGTGCACTGGGATCCATTCTCCTTAAGTCTGCTGCCATGTGTCAAACTGTGTGGCAAGAAATGTCCACTGTTTTGTCACAGACCCCCTTGGCTATATTCCTACAACCAAAGTGGTGATTCCATGTTTGGCTCATAAAATAAAGAAATAAATTAGTAATTCTTTAAAGATCTAGGTATTTGGCATGTGGCTGTTTGCTCCCACATTAGCCCCAGTAGTG
>JAUBNQ010000027.1:15145386-15155451 GCA_032353495.1 Ctenopoma kingsleyae
TGAGCTCCTCTCCTCCTTCTCTCTCTCTCTGTCCACTTTTATGCCATCATTGCATGTTATTAACTTTGTTTCTTCTCCTCTCTCCCCTGGTTGTGCTTCGTCCTCTCTCTCTCTCTCTCTGTATCTTTCTGCAGGTATCCTCGACCTTGGAGCTCTAGTTATTAGACTTTGATAGACTTGAATTGAACTGAATTGAATATAAAAACAATTATCAGTGAATTTGTTGACTAAATAGCTAAGTAAGCAAGAAAATAACTAAATTAAGTTAATATATGAAGACCACACCAATTTTAATTACTTCTAGTAATGACAATATGTTTCTACGCCAATGGACTTACTGGATTATTATAAGTATAAAGACCCTTTAATTAATGGTCCATAAGTTAGAGAAAGGTGTCACAACCTGGCAACCTAAACTCATTCTTACATTGGCTTAAATTCATCAACACAGCCATTAGTTACAACATACTAACTTGATTTAATGACTGGTAAGATATCTTTAAATACTCTAAATAAGGGTTGAATAGTACCTTTGGTTTTGTTTTAAATTTTTTTCCAGCTTTAACTTTTGCTGAAGCTGCAAACATTCATTTCTGGCTAAATTTCAGAACCATGATCCGCTTCGATTCAGTACCAAGGACAGCTCTGCAACTGTGGTCAGTGCTTGGTCAAAAGGGATCATGTGAATAAAGTACGTGATATATATCTGTTATGGGATTCTGTGTATTTGATAGTACAAAAATAATCAAATTTGATTCAGATACACAATGCTGGAACACAGTTTGCACTTTTTAACAATGCTGACCTTTGTTATTGCGTTTCATCATTGTTCTTCTGCTGAGGTGGGATATGTGGTATTTTACCCTCTATAAATAGTTAAAACTTGGTAAACTTTTCTGTTTTCACGTTAATTATAAAGCAGTTAATGTCAAATGAAATCCCTGAGATCCTCTAACTTTGTCTGTGCTGCGACGAAGGACTTCCGATCATGCATTTCAAAATAAAATCTTATTGAATGTTTGGTGCAAACGCTAATTTTGATTCGAGCCAAATAAAAACATTCAAACTAATAGGATGTACTGCACTTTTACCGTTATTCATATTTATTATACAACAATTAGATGCATCGTTTTTATAGTGACGCTGCTACTGTGAATGCCAAATCCTGCTACTTCCTCACCAAGCTGCCTCCCTGTCGGTCACTTGACGCAGCTGCTCCGCACGGCTGCGCATCCCTGAGCGGAACTGTCAGGAAAAGTGGAAGGAGCAGGAGACGCGTTGATAGATCTGAGGGAACTACTCTGAGGTGCGCACGGTTAAATGAAGAGAGTTTAGACCTGAAGAGGAGAGGAAACGACGAAATCTGTCCGGCACCCGAGAGTGGCTCCAGCGAGCCGCTTGAAGCTGCGGTCGTTGTTGGAGGCGACTTGTTTTGGAGTTTGCTGTTATTTCTTGTCACTTTCTAACCTGCAGACGTTATCCAGAAGCAAAATTGAGTCTGTCGGAGTAGTCTGGATAAGTGACAACTGCTGATTTCACAGAAGGGTTATTCTAATCCTCGGGAGACTCTCGTATACGATCCCGGTGTGTGTGTAGGGTCTCACGTAGACATAGCGGAACCGCTGCAGGAGGTGTTGCTGATGCAGATTTAGCGGGTCTCACCGCTCATTTCACCGAACTGATGATTTCATTTAAATGACTGACTTACAGGATCGCATCCCTGCCTGACGTCCGCCTGCCTACATCTTCCTTTGCCCTGCCATCACCTTTGTCCAAGGACTATGCTGATGAAGGAGTACCGCATCTGCATGCCTCTCACAGTGGAGGAGGTAGGTGAAGTTTTCCTGGCTTTTCGAGACGTTCTGAATCCGCTTTGTCTGCTGAATGTCTGCTTTTCTGTCACAGTTCAGTTACTCATGGGCACACAGTTGCTGGTAAACACTTTGTATATACAGTAGTTTCTACTGTGGACCAACCACGTTATTGTAAATGTGTCAGTGATGCGCTTACCAGTTTGCAAGGACATACTGAGCTTCTATAACCGCGGGGTGGAGCTGCTGTTGTCTCTCTTTCAGCCTTCTGTTGTTTATCAGCAGCAGTCCTGCTATTAGAGAGACATTGTGTACAACAACAACAACAACAACAGCAGTAGCAGTAGAGGGAATCGTGATTATTATACTGTAGGTGGTGACAAATCCTGTTTCAGTGTTACTTTGTATGTTTGGATTGTGATAGTATGTGTGGAGATAGAAATGACATTTTCATCACCCTACATCTCTTATTTTGTTTCCTCCTAGCAGCGTTTTTATTAATACATGATCATGAATTACAGCTGTTACCTTTGTCCTCCATATTTTTTAAATGAGATAATAATGCAGCATCATTTTTGTATAACTGTCTCAGAGTGGGATGACAAAAAAAAAAAAAGCAGAATTAATGGACATTTTTCATCATGTTTCATGTTTGATTCAAGTTGCATTTGTCTTCAGTCAACTGTAAGGTGAAAGAAAAGATGGGAGAGAGAGAGATGCATCTTCAGACTGAAGTTCCCCTCAGGTCACAGTGACAGAAACACAGCTTCACAATCAAGCAGCGCTGCCGTGATTCACATTTAAGACACAAATAAGATTTTTTTTTTTATGGGGGTGACATTAATCGCATGAATGGACGCCCACGTTTCATGTTTATATTTTTTTCATACAATGGTGGGATGTGACGTCAGAACTGGGGATTTGTTTACTTGGCTCTCAAGCTGTAAAGGCAAGAAGTATTATGATTCATTTTAGTGTTACCTGAACAACACATGTTCCACCTGAAGTGTTTTATTGAGTTTATTTATACGTGTTTTACACACCATTTAACTCAGTTCACTTCTGAATAAGTGCGTTACCATAGTGGTTCATAGTCACTTAACTGCATCTTAGTCAGCTGTCAGCTGCTTGTGTAGGCAAGAGATGCCCTGTATTGTCCTCAGTAGAGGTGTGTCACATCATACTGTCCGAGATAACATCAGTATACATTTTTACATGATAAAAAAGTGTAATTTCACATATAGTGACGCAATGACAACCCATTTATGTACTTGAAAAGGGAGCTAAATAATATGGAAGCTTTCCCTTGGTAGATTTCTCCTAGAGAGCAGGTGCATAAGACTGCATACGGCTGAATAAGAGGGTGATCACTACGGAACAATGCATCCTGAAGTCGACTGAAATGAAACTAACACAAAAGTGCCTTGTAGAAATCTAAATAACGGAAACATCACGGATTTCTGTTGTGCATCACATCTCCAATCTCTTTTCCTCTCACTTTCTCTGAATAAGCTGGTTACTTAAGCGCACCTGCAACCGCCAATCCAACTTTCAGCATCTTCATAAATGTCATTATTGCAAATTTCCTTGAAATGAAATTAATGATATGATTTTGAGGGTATGTCTCCCAGCCTGGCTGTGGGTGAAGTCTGAGTTGTACTTTTAGTCGGAGCATTGCCTCTCCTGGAGGCTATCGATCCTTATCTTGTTCAGTCTTTGTGCTTTGAACCCTGAAGTAGTTTCTGAGTTTCATGTTTGTAATTACCAGGATGCTGCTTTATCTAGACTGACTGGCTCCTCTGCTTTGCATCACAGTTATCTTCTGTGGCCAGCTAAAGGCTATTTCAAGATTACAGTGAAGCTGCCTTGAACCATTACTTTTCACGTTTGACATGCTTTTTCTTGGTGAAGTCGTGCAAAAAGAAAAACATGTACTGCACTTTCTTAATTCAGTGCATCAGCAACTGATGAAATTTAGAAGCAGTCATTGCCTTTCAGTGGCGCTCTCATTTGAACTGGTGCGATTTTGTACCGTTCCTGTGAAAATGGGATACATGATGATGAACACATCCTCATCTCACAGTGAGTATACTGTATTTTTCCTTGTATTCAAAAAGAGTAATGATTCATTTAGTACTTTGATGACCTGTGTATATTGTATACACCTCTTAAACAACACTTGAAAGAGTCACGAATCAGAATCTCCTCAAATGATGTTGCAGCATTAGGGCAACAGGGTCCTCTTCACATAAATGTGAGTGTGTTAGTGGAGTGCAGCCTGTTGTTGCACAATGACATGACTAGAGAGCTGAAGAATTTTTTTCTCACCAAGAGTCTTCAGCAAGCTTCTTTAGGAGCCTCTCATCTTCGAATGGTGATTAGTTCTCTCAGCACTGCTGCGAGAACAGATGAGACACTGTCATGATGATCTTGTTATAATTCAGTTCTTTTACAACCTAAAATACAGCTGCAGTTCTTGTTTGTTTGAGGCAAAAAGTGTTTTGTCCTTGTGGCGCAGATGTTTCTGGTAACACTGAGCATATGTCTGTGCAATAAAATGTAACTTTAAAGTGTTGCATTCATTTTGACTATGGATGGATGTTATTTGTTATTTATGCATAAAGCTCCATTAGATGAGAAAAACACATACTCACACAGTCTAAAATGAATTTAGATCTTGTTACTGGTGTCTAGATTTCTGCAGAAACTGTGGCTTCATCAGCAATGTATAACAAGCCCCAAAGCCAGCAGTGTTTTGTTCATAAACACAAATTGCAAATTGCTTCATTACTGTGTGTGTGCAAGTGGGTGAGTTTTTCTGACATGTACAGCGTAGCAGATGCAGTATTCACTGACTGCGTGGTCTAATACAAGTCTGTCAAGGTTCAGGGTACATTATGTACTCAGAGTTACAATTCAGTTTTGTCAAATTGTCTCTGTTTTGCAGTACATTGTGTCTAAGCTGAGTGTTCGTGCTTGTGTATGTGCGCATTCATAAACCTGTCATCGATCAGAAACATTTTAGTCTCTTTAACAGGATGAGAGAGGCTAGGGGATGTATCTGTCACACTGGATATGCACGGGTGCTTTTACCAAATGCTGCAATCCTTTGTGATCATGTCAGTCATCTTATAGCCACAGGAAGAAAACGGACGACTGCCAAAAAGCAGTTTTGTCACTTCTTTCTCTGGTTGTGTTGAATGTCCTTGCTATTCTGAAAAAAGCTGTTTTCAAGTGGACTAACAGTTTGAGGATTTGCAAAAAAAAATGTGTAAATCATACTGAATTTTATTAGGTATGGACTACACACATTGATTTCTGGATACTCCTGTGAAGTCACACTGCTTGCGCTAATAATGCAAAATATTTAAGAACCTTCCATGTTCTACTGCAGCATGAAAGATGGACACTGGTTTTGATTAAGGTGGCATCAGGCAGTCAGTGTAAGGTCAGCCTCTAGGGGGTTTCCATTTGTGTGTTTCTGTTCTTGCATACTGAGATGCCCCACAGCATGCCTAGGCCCAGACCCAAGATCTTGTTTACATCCCCAGAGTGGAGGCTCTGTGCTCTGACTACCAAGAAGCCTGTTCCTTCGTTGTTCCCTTGAGGAACGTGTATGTCATCCAGACAGTGACCTGGCTTACACACACCAGATGGAGAGATGCTCAGTCAAATCATCTGCCAGACGTCAAAGGAGGGGCCAGTGAGAGAGAGAGAGAGAGAGAGATGGAGAGTGAGAATGCATGTGTGTTGAGAAGGTGATTGATTGCTTTAAGTAATTGTCTGAATCTGCATAAGTCTCGGGGGTGGACTGGCAACAAATAGCAGTTGAGGAATTTGTTGTCAAGCAGCCCTAGTTTGAGTAATTAACAAGTCATTACAGTCTGTGTTAGGCTAATATGGAATACAGTAGACATAATTTTACAAGGTTATACTCACAATATTTAAGTGCACAAATTCATAGTGGGATTAATGTTATGAACTCCTGATATGATCCAATAACCCGCTATTATTATCAGCAAATTTTGAAATATATATATATATATATATATATATATATATAAAATTTCACCTTTACTTTCTAAAACAAACAGTAAAAACAGAACCAGCACAATATACTGTATTCACATGAGCACATTATATTCACACTAAATGCTTTGCTGGTTGATCTCATACACCTTTTCTGCACTGCTGGCTGCAAATTTTCTTTATCTCTCTCTCAGCCCAGGTATCAAATAATTCATAGTTGTGATTGAAAAAGCTCTTACTGCTTACATGTTACCCCAAGTGTGTCACTTAGCTAATATATTCTGTTGAATATCTGTATTGCACATATAAATTAGATAGAATACAACATTGTAGTCGGTGAGCTGGGTTAGCTCTTTCTCGAGATCAAGTTTTAAAGTAAGCTTTTCTACCGGAGAAAACACTATATCCAGATGAACAGAATCAACGTTTTGTGATTTACCTGGGTTATTGAGCATGCATAGAGTCAAAGCCTATCTGGTTTGACTTACTCCTTAAAGCACTCTTTATATATGTCTGTTATGTGTGCAGTACAAATACTGAATTTGAAAGGTCTACAGTTTTCTCCTGAATTTAGATTTGTTGCTTGTTTTTGATTATTTTATTTTATATATCTTTATCTAATGTGCCTTAAAGCTAAATGAACTAATAATATAGCAAATTAATATCCAAATAGGGATAAATAACTATACAATATCATTGTCACTGTCTGGTATTTTTACTCTTCACTAAAAAGCTAAAACGATTCACTGTGACACTCATTTTCAAACTACACTGAGCAGAGCTGTTACTCCCTCATCAATTACCATGATGAAATTAATTAACCATGCGCTGGTTAAAGAATGGAGTGTGTCTTTTCTGCGTGTAAGCAGCAGTAAAATTACTCCTACTGCTTGCTTGATCAGTCCATGAGTAATGAACTTTGGAGTGTGTGTTGAGAGAACAAGACCACCATCTTTGCCTTGTTAAAAGATTGAAAGTGTCTGTTTGCCATCATCATTTAATGAGTGCAGTACTCTGTTGGACTCTGTTAAGTGGTGTATACTCAGTGTGTACTTTCAACAATAGTTGTTTCTACATGGTTTTGTTATGCTCCACCAATAGTTGTTGCTAATAGTGATCAGAGTTCTCCACCTGCAGTCTGTCTACATACCATCACCTGAATTGCTTCCATTTGCTTGAATCCTTTATGCAGCTGCCGCCCTTCTGGCTCATAGAATGAAGCACCCAGTCCCTGCTGTGTGGATAATTGAAACCATGGTGGTATTTTTGAGGTTGCACTCACACACACTCTATTAAAGTTAATAGTCTGTGTTAGTCAGTAGAGAACATTTCTTTTTATTTCTCTTTTTCTTTTGAGTCTATATGTTTTTTCTGCAATGCATTATTAACTAAACCCTTACCATTTGGCACCAGTGACAACAGTACAGAGAGCTAGGAATACACCTGCATGTGCTTTAGGAAACTAAAGCAATTTTCTAGATCAGTGGTTTGGTTCAGACCTTGATTTTTGAGCCATGTTATATATATGTTACCTGTGATCACTTTATTGTGACTGGACCAAAATAGTCATGTGGCACATGCAATTGGAAGACAGTAAAATAAATGTGATTTCTAATATTTATAATATACATCTTACCTTACATTTATAAAGAATAATACTTAACAGAATATTGTGCTAACTGTGAAAAGTGTGAAAAATGAGCTTCGTTACTTAATGTACTTTATGCCTTCATACTGTTTGTATCCTTGGTCTTTCAGACACATCTTGAAAATATGTTCTTATATGTTCCTGACTCTTTTTCTCCCCTCCTATTTTAACTAACAGACTTTTTATGATTCACCTTTCAAGGCTTTTCAGCTACACAAAATAGAACATTTCTGATTTAATAGGCATAGTTTGGACTGACTTTGCCTGGAAAGTGATTGTGTGATGTGTGATGCGCACACAATATATACAAGACACATTTTTATTTTAGTTTGATGTTCCCAAAAAATACTGGACATACCAGAGTCACCAGATTGACACAACAATTCAGAAAGCACTTTCGCCTTAACTTTAACTACACATGGTGGTACATATTCTTTTTACCTGCCTGCAAGGAGCTACATAGGATGTAAATCTTACATACAGACAAAGCAGGTAAAGTTTTCCAGGCAATTTGTCGACATTGTGTTACACACTGGAACAGACAAGCAGAAATAGCCTTACTGCAATGACTACGTAGTAACGTTAATGAGCTCGTAAACATGAAGGGTCAACAGTTTTCTATTTATAGTAGACAACTGAGGACTAAATTAAGAGCAGATGTGCTGGAACAGTTGGTCAGGTGACTGGAGGTTATGGGAACAGGGGTGGCTAGTGGACAGGTGAGAAATGAAAGAGTCCTGAGGGGGGAGAGAGAGTCCATGCCTGTGTCCTCTATGACACTAGCAAAGCATTTAAAAACGAGATTTTGTTGGATGTGAAGCAGGCTTTAATATTGACTTGAACTCAAATGCACTTGCATGTTTTTTCATTTAAAGGCATTCAGTCAATAAAGGACAGAACAAAGAGGGAGGTGAATAACATAATGAACAGTAAAACATAGTCATTAGTAGTCAGAATTAAAGAGATTAGAAATGCAAACAAAGGCACAACGGGCTCAAAGGTGACGCAGAGATCACAGTGATTCACTGAAAAGATTTTGAAATACAATAAAGCAGCATCTAACACACATGCACACACAGTGATCAGCCTTGTGTAACTAGGAGAGAGAGAGAAAGAATGGTATTTAAGGACTTTCTGACAATTTGACAAATTATTCAGAGGTAAGGAAGGGATATAATGCAGTACTTTGATTCAACCAAAGCATTATGTTTTAATGCTTTTTTTTAAAATATCTACATCTGTAGCTGTGTGACAGTGTGGAGAGGGAAACTCAAAGAGAAAGGCTGATGACATCCATCCATCCATCCATAAGCTATATCTGTTTCAGATGATACTGTATGATCTAAAAGTAACATGGACGTTGTGTGGATGCTATGGTTTCAAACCTGTTTGGACTCTGGTACAAATAACACTATTATTATAACTTTTTCTTTTTCTAAAGATCTCAAATTTTCAGAAGCAGAACTTAGATTTACTTTATATTAAGACAAGATTGGTTATAAACTCTCCTTATGAGGTTATGAGGCATAGATTCTCATAACCTCCACTCAGCTCCATGTCCCAGGACAGAGGACATTTATTGTCCCACTTCTAAAGCTCCAGTCTGAAAATGATGTTCAGCAATATTAATATCACCCACTTTTATTTCTCCGGGAACAATGGTAGGTCATAATTACTCTAGTTTTACTGATCTTAACATCCCATGATTTCCAAAGACATCAGTGTTCTGGGGAGATCTGCTTTTGTGCTGGGAGATAGATGGTAAGACACCACTTCCATGTCTGTAAATATGTAGCGGGAGCCACAATATGTAAATATGTACCTTTTTTTTCTATACTTTTATGTCTTAAATATTTGCCTCTGCTGGGAAAAGACACACACTGGAGTAAATTGTCTAAAAAGCACTACTGCGGAGTGTAGTATAAGAAGATGAAGTGTACTTTATCAACGCCATCTTGGTTAGAAGGACCTGAGAGATTATTATGTAAGGAGGCAAAAAATTCATAGCTTTTATCTTTTTGAATAAGAGATGTTGGAGATGCTGAGGCATGCTTTAAGCAATAGAGGGTGCTTACAATGTTTAAATAATATCTTCACTTAGATTGAAGACGTCTGTGTCTGGAGGTGAAAATTTGAGGGACACATAAGTCTCTCCATAAGACGCTAAACCTGTTATTTAAAAAAAAAAAAAAGAAAAATATTTAAACATTGAAAATCATTTTAGATTTAGATTTGGACAGAAGGGGACACCGGCATCAGCTACACATCCTTTCAGCATTACGTTAAAATCATTTCTGATCATATGCTAGGTCAAATAGTTGCATCATTATTGGCAGGAAACTCCACTCCAATTCTGCCTATAGCCCACCTGCTTTGTTCCTGTCACCCTAAAGCTTATTTACTGTCAGTGTTGAGACTAAAGAAGGGGAAACAATCGCTGCATACCTAGAATAGAAGCTGCGGTGACACACTGTCAGTGTGTCAGTAGAGTTACAGGACGGGTATTAGGAGAGATGTAGCAGAGAAGGGGAGCAGCTGGGCACGAACGTCACCAAGACAAACTTCATTCATTAATCC